>WAAF01005064.1:0-40147 GCA_013400475.1 Tricholaema leucomelas | reverse complement strand
ACCAAGGTCTGGAGAGCTGGAGATTGGCAGAAACTGCTGGAGATAGGGTGATCAAGACCCATCAAGGTGGGGTGGGTCAAAGGGCACTCTAAGAAGGAAACCCCTGCTGCAAAATGGAACCATCAGGCTGATTACTTGGCACGCATCCATGTGGTGAGTAGTGGGGAAAAGGATTGGGAGAGATTAGCTGAATGGTTGCACCTTAAAAGGGGCCATTCAGGCAAAGCTGATCTCTGAGTGCGGGTCTCGAGGTTGGCCAGTCTCTCTCTCTACATGTGAGACCATTATTTCAGCCTGTCCACAATGCCAGATAAGGCTGAAGGCCAACCACCCAACCCTTTCACCAGCCCAGCATATCCGCCAGGACAAAAGTCTTTGGAACACCTGGCAGGTGGATTATGTGGGACCCCTCAAGCCATCACATGGGAAGAAATACATACTGGTTGGTGTAGAAGTGGTCTCTGGTCTAACCATGGCCACTGCCACCAGTACAGCCTCAGCAGCTCAAATCATTGAGACTCTCAAACATTGGTTTGGCATCTTGCCAATGCCTGAATGCACCCAAAGTGACAATGGATCACAGTTCACTGCAACCTCAATGCAAGACTGGGCATGCAGTGAAGGGGTGAAACGGGTGTTTTCACACCCCATATTACCCCCAGGCAAATGGCATTGTTGAGAGGGCAAATGGTCTGATCAAAAGACATGCAAATGTGTCTAAAGGTGGCTCAGACTCGTGTTTGGCCCTACTATGGAAGCCCCAAGATTAAGGCCTTCTGCCCAGCTAAGCTGGTTGTAGATAGTGACCATGTGCCAGGAGAGATCAGAGATAAACTCTTAACACAGATGCAAGTGGGCCAACTCGTCCTCGTCAGGCTACCCTCTATAGCGGTAGTGCCAATGACACTAGATAAACCCAGAGGCTTATATGCCTGGGAGGCTCTAGATGCCAATGGTAAAAGCCACCGCATCAGTGCACTGTGGATTGTCCCCAACTATTAACTGTCAAGCCTGGCCTTTATAGGCCAAGGCAAGTTTTGTCTCCCTACAGGTTAAGGTCACAGCCAAGGATCAGTTCCTGACCAGCACCTGGAAAAGGGAGAACCAGCTACACAGGAGATGGAGGCATATCACTGGGGTGGCGAGAGGATGATGGCATCAGAACTCGCAGAGCGTGACCTCCAGCCATGGACTCAGAGCATCTGAACTCTGCCATGAACTTTATTGCTCCATCAGGAAAAGAGCAATTAATTACTCAGACTGACTGTGTAGCTTTATTTAATACTGTTTAGGCTTTTGTTAAGCCTTGTTAAGTATTGTTAATTATTGTTGGGGCTATTACTGTATTGTTAGATAATGTTAATGTTGGAAAGGCTAACTTATATAGGGCATATAACTTGCTAAATTGCAAGGGGGATCACTCATCACTATAAATTTCTAGACAAAGATGCTCATTACCACTGGGGTGGGAATGTCCTGGAGGCCCGTATACCTCGAAATTCCTCCCCCTCTGTGGTTTGAATGGGAGAGGAAAAAAAAGGTGCGAAAAGATCTGTTTACCCCTGCCTGCACTGCAGGCATGAAGAGGGGGAGCAGGGGGACCCTTCCGGCACAAGGGGTGCCCCATGACGGGCCCGCACTGGACTCGGCTGAGGATTGGCTGTGTGCTTTGTGCACCTAGAAGTGGTAAGTCAGCTCTTTGTCTAGAAAGGGTATAAATATTGAGGGGTTCCCGCCTTGGAGTGTTCCCGCCTTGGGGTGCTCCTGCCGTGGAGTTTGTCCCCCGCCTTGGAGTGTTCCCACCTTGGTGTGCCTGCCGTGGACTTCGTTCCTCACCTTGGAGTTCTTCAGCCCCCGCCTGGATAGCTTCTACACATGGAGCCTCTTCACGCTCCAAAGACGCCCAAGGACTTCACCTTAAGCGCCCCACTGTGCAGCTTTATCGCTCTTTAATGACCCTGGAGGTTTCTGAAAAGACCCGCGGGACAGACCTTTGAATCGTCCTTCTTTCAAGCCAGCGTGCTCTGTTGTGAGTAGCTTTTGGCTCAGCCTTATTTTGATAGTGGGGTAACGCTATATTTAATAGCTCAAGCCTTTTCCAACTCCTGACTTCAAATTAGTCAAGTCTATCTGGCATCCGTATAGATATTCTCAAACAACTAAGAACAAACCTGCTAATTAAATATAAATTATCTTCTGTATATAGTTTTTGGGGGCGGGTTTTTGGGAAAATAAAATAACTCTATTTTATAAATTCCTTCATTCCTGCCTCCATGACACTTGTGCTGTTGGGTTGTTATAGCAGTGCTGTACAGCCCACACAGCCAGCATTGGACTCTTTTTTCCCATGATACAGGTCCATTGTACAGCAGCATTAAACACACAATGGATTAGGACTTAGCTGTGGCAAGTATTTTCCTCACTATGTTACCATTTCATTTGTCTTTCAGTTTTGTCATTTAGCAGAAAAGTCAAATACATTTGCATTCAAGAAAGTTGTGAAATCTTGCATCAGACTTGAGTCTTAACCTCCTGGCAGCCCTGGATTATATTGCACACCAGCACAAAGACTGGCAACTAGTACAGTCTGTCTAGACAGGAGAAAGTAACAAACAAATTATTTTTCAAAACTTCTGCTTTCTGTGAAGGAGGTGCTGATGTTTTGTCCCTGATATTCTCAGTCCTAAAGATGCTAGGTACATCTTCACTGCCCTAAGAAGCCTATAAGATGACTTGTACAGGGTGGCCCTTAGAAAGAAATGAGCAGCCCTTAGTTGTGCACTGTGCAGTAAGGATTGGAATGTTCTTCTAATGATAAATATCACAAATTCTGTTTTTATGAAAGAGATGCCTTCAGATAGTGATTATGAAAAAACATAGAGATTTGAGTTGCAGATCTCTATAGGAAGCTGCAATATCTTACTCTCTGTGCTTCATTATCATCACCAAAGATGAAGTAATCTCAGAAGCTTCTGATGCCATGAATATTTGTGGACACAGTTTCAAACTCACTTTTATAATGAAATTTTGTAGAGACAGTTCTTACCTAGCTTCGTCTCCTGGGCCCGAGATAGCCCAAGGACAGTTCCCAGCATGAGCTCTGATGTTTACCAGCTCATGCCCTGCCTAGGGAGAGAATTCTCTCACAGATATTGTAATGGGTGGTGCGAGATTTTATTAAAAATATTAATATAATTTCTTGTTTTTTACATTAATATAAATTGCCTCATTACTTACTTTTAATCAGGTGTCCTGGAGGTCCCGTGTACCCCAGAAATTTCCTCTCCCTCTGTGGTTTGAATGGGAGAGGAAAAAGGCGCGAACAGACCTGTTTCTCCCCCCCCTGCCCTGCAGGCATGAAGGGGGGGGGGGCAGGGGGGACCCTTACGGCACGAGGAGTGCCCCATGCCGGGCCCACGCTGCACTCGGCTGAGGATTGGCTGTGTGCTTTTCGCGCCTAGGAAGTGGTAATGCGACTCTTTGTCTGAGAAAGGGTATAAACATCGAGGGGTTCCCGCCTTGGGGTGCTCCTGCCGTGGAGTTCGTCCCCATTTTGGATCGTGTTCCCGCCTTGGTGTGCCTGCTTGGAGTTCTCCCCCCACCTGGATAACTTCTACACACGGAGCCTTTGGCACTCTGAAGACAAGCCCTGAAGGACTTCACTTTAAGCATCCTTATTGTGTGGCTTATTGCTTCTTAACGACTCTGAAGGTTGCTGAAAAGACCACGGGACAGACCTTTGAATCGTCCTTCTTTTCAAGCCAGCTGTCATGAGTAGCCTACGGCTCAGCCTATTTTGATAGTGGGGAACGCTATATATTTAATAGCACAAATCCTTTTCCAATTACTGACTTAAAATTAGTCTAGTTTACCTGTGGCATCCTATTGTGTAGATATTCTCAAACAACCAAAAGAACTTGCTAATTAAATATAAATTATCTTCTGTATATAGTTTTGGAGGTAGGTTTTGGGAAAATAAAATAACTCTATTTTTATAAATTCCCGACTCAGCCAAATTAATTCCTGCCTCCATAACATCAGGTTATTTGTTTGGCCATGAAAAACATTGCACAGATGAAAAACAGAGGCAATCTGTCGGGGACCGGGCTGTACTGCATGATTATGAAGAAGTAAAATAGGTCAGTTAAAGGGTAAAGACACTGTGAAGGCTACACAAGTGCCTGCAGAGGCAGGATGTTTCTCACAAAACAACGTGTGAATGTTACACAGTATCTGCAGTAGCAGAATACTTTCCCACAAAACAAGAGGATGCTTTCTCATCAAAACAAGGAGATGCTTGTGGCCAAAATAGAAACAGGTGTCCAATAACAGTAGCTACACGTAGAAGAGTGACTATTGCTTCTATCAATTATTACTCTGCTTAAGACGCGTGATTAAGATAGGTTAACCAATCTCTGTATGCATGCTGGGTGGGTGGTCGTATGTACAGGACTCTGAATAGTATATAAGGTGCATAGCTTCTCTATTAAAGTTGGATTTGGATCTGCATCATATTGATGTGTCGTCCTGTCCCACTTGCGCCAACCGCCCGCGACAGCAATCTAGAACACTTAAGAAATAACTACCAAAATACAACAAACATTAATTTAACTAATTGAAATTGGAAAGAGGTCCTTGTGGTTGATTATATTGCTTGCCCACTACAGGGGCTCGTGAAGCTTCTTTCTGTTTAAGGCAGAAGGCACTTGGATTCATTTAGAGAATTCCTCACAAAGAGGCTTTTGAATCTTCCCAGGCTTTAACAGGGTGCTGAGAGACAGATGATCTCTGACTTAATCCTGGTTCCTCTTGGACTCCAGACAGAGGTCTGCAGAGGAGCAGGCAGGATATCTTGCAGATGCGCAAACGGGCAGAATGTCAGTGGCACTGCTAGCCATGCTGTGAGGCACTTAATGCCTTCTCCTGGTAAATGTGAGGCACAACAGGTTTCCAGGTAGACAAACCCAAAGTATCAGGGCTCGTTGCTACGTAGCAGGCAGAGCATGGCAGGATGCAACGGCAGAAAGCAATGAGGCAGAAGCACAGTAAGACAGAAGCTCATCTCTTTTTATCAATTCAGCCTGAAACAAATGGCTCTTTGGCCACATATTAGCCAATCGGAATGGCAGTTTGCCAATCTTCACCATATTAGGTAAGGTCAGGGCTTACTTTTATCCTTTTAGGGCAAAACACATCTGCTACCGTCCTGAGCAATGCCAAACAATCTGGCAGATTCGCTCCTACTGTTTGCCTAAGTTCTCTATTCTCCTTTACTAGAAAAATGATTTCACTAGGCATGTGAAATTGAGTTTGAGCCGCAGATGCCTCAGGGGGTGGTAAATGACTATTTAGCACTTTTGTGGCATTCAGTGCTTCACCCGCGGCTTCTAACACAAGGCTCCAGGTTGCTAAACAGGAGTCTCTATGGGATCATCTCCCATGCCTGCTTCAAAGGGTGTGCTTCCCATTTCTTTCCCAGTCCTCTCCTTAAAGGCAGATTGTGCATTTGCCTTGATACCATTACTTTCACACCAAATTGGCAAAGTTTGAGTTCTGCATTCTACTGAGTCTTTCAAGACTTTCCTTATCTGTTCTCAGGTGTCAATTGCAAAAGCACTCGCTGGGTAAGCAGGGAACCTCTGCTCTTGGCAACATAATCTTCAGAGGAGATAATCCTCACACTCTGCATGTCTTTCAGAGAGGATAAACAAGAGGGGCTTTAAAATGGCACCTTTTTCTTTAGTGATGCCCTGCTCCATTTCACCCCCTGGCTGCTCACCTGTTTCTTTTTCTTCTTTTTCTTTTTTCTTTATTCTTCCCAGGTGCCTGTTGCAACGGTTGACTTCCTCTCCCTGCAGTGTTCACATTGCAGCCTGGTCAAAGTCCTGCCCTGCCAGCTACTTAGACGGGGGCTTCCCGCCAAAGGTGGCTGCCCCTTTGTGCTGTGGATTTTCCTTTAGGCAGACATTGGAGGTCATCATATGTGTGCTAGTTTGAGCCTAGCTAGCATGTTTTGGTGAGAAGAACTTGATGATAGGCTGTAAAATGAAAACAATGTTGAGGTCTACTTCCCTCACAGTCTTGCTGGGATGTGTAAAGAAGAAAGGCAAAACAAAGATTAGGGCACTTGCTTCTTCTCTTCGCTGGGGAACTTTGCCTGCTGGGGAGAAGCTGAGGCTGCTGGCTGGACTCCATCTTGCTTTCTAACCTCACCCTCCTTTGCTTGGCTGCTTCACCTTGCTTTTTAACCCTCTTGGCCGAACCTCCATTCTTCCTTAGGACTGAGGTAAGGTTAAGAGGGGTAGGGGGAAGGTGAGGGGGTGGTTGAGAGCCCCTCCTGGGGACTCAGGTTTCTGGGAGGGGAAATGTGTTTGTATTACCTTTTTTTACCTTGTATATTTCTGTATATAACTGNATAGAGCACACACCTATACATTAGCATAATCTAGGCAAGAACAACCTAGTCTTTTACATACATCTGTAATGGTTTGGGTGTTCCCCGCCCCCCAACACTTTGGAAATCACCCAGACTAGACTTAGCCAGCTCTGGAAATTTTGAATGAAGCTTATTATTTACAGCTTGGAAGAATGTACAAGCAGATATTTACAATATATACAGTTACAAAGAGAAATATACAAGGTAAAAGGTAATACAGAAACACAACACCCCTCCCAAAAACCTAAGCCCCCAGGAGGGACTCCCAAGTGCCCTTTCACCTTCTTCCCCCTNGAAACAAAGATGGAAATCAGCACTCTGGAGTCATACCAGGAGAGTTACTGAAGTGATAGATGGATAAAGTGAATTGAGTCAGTTCACTGAGGTAAAGGCTGTCCAACTTACTCTTTATGTAGCTGAAAGTGAAAATTTGCCTATCCTTTACCTCTACACCAACTCATAGATGGTAACCAATGCTCTATGGGGTGGCTAAAGGACTGGAAGAAGAATGGTTGGCAGAGGAAAGGAAAGCCTATTTGGTGTGTTGATTTGTGTCACGCCATTGATGCACGTCTTGAGAAAATTCCGGTGAAGGTGTNTGAGTGAAGTAGACATCATTCTGTTTTCTTTTCACAGCGTGTGATCTAATCCTTCTCACCAAAACGTTCTAGCTAGCTTCAAACTAAACTGAAACTGCCAACTGCTTCTCAAACTGTGCATCACAGGCAGTACAGAACTAAACATCATTCTTTGTTTCCCATTCGTCAACTGGAAAGTCACATTGTGATCAACAAAGCTCATTCACCTTCAACAATGTGGTTTTGCTCATGCAAAAATGAAATGGAGACTGTCGTCTCACAATGGACTTCTANCAACATACCAATGGGCACGTGATAGGTCAATTGACTTGTCCATGGACGCTATCACCCAAGCCATCCATGACTGTGACATTTGTGCTGCTATTAAGCAGGCTAAGCGAATCAAGCCCTTATGGTCTGGTGAGTGATGGTCAAAGTGCAAGTATGGAGAAGCCTGGCAGATTGACTACATCACTTTACCTTGTTTTCATTCTGGCAAGCAGCATGTGCTAACAATGGTAGAGGCCAGCACTGGATAGTTGGAAACCTATCCAGTTCCACATGCTACCGTACAGACGCGTGTCCTGCACAGTGTTCATACTGACATAGTTTGGTTTATAGAGTAGATTCACTTATATCATCTAATCTCAACAGTATAGAATTATTTAAATTAGGCATGTGATCTAATTGGAAGCAGGTTTTACAATGTTGATTTTTCATCTGCTAATTGCACCTAATAAATACCATTATGTTACTCCAAGACTTTCTGTCACAATTAATTTTCACATTGCAGAGATAGTTTTACAGGGCTTGAACATTTCTAATCATTTGGAAGTTGGTATCTTTGAAGTTTTCACTAATAGCAAGCTGGAACAGTCTGTATATTTATGTATTTTTTTAATATTTCTGATTCTGTTATGTTCCCTCCTAAAACATAGAGATTGTGATATTACAGGAAATATAAGGAATGCTTTCTTGTCCAAAACTTCAGCACATACATAAAAGAATGTTTTTCTTTACTCTGTTGTTTACCTTGTATATGTATGAGATCTCTACATTAAAAGAAATCTAATTCTGGCATTTGTTTTAAAAAAGCAGCTGGGCAACAAGACTACTAAATCTGAACTTAATTCTTAATAGTTATTTTCTTCCTCTAAAAATAGAAAGTATTTTCGAAACATTAAAAATGTCACTAAGAAATTTAATATGAGCAATGCAAATAAAAACAGTATCTATCACACATAAATCAGAATTATTGCAAATCAATCTGATTGCATGATAAAAACTGAAATGAAGAAGTATAAAGAAATGGGCCAAAGGAAAAATAATTTTCTTTAAGATGATTCTAATTGAAGTTGTAGAAGGTTTTTATATAAAAGAGTGAACAATACTGAACTGTATAAGAAAGAAAGCTTTGAAATACTTTTTTCTTTTATAAATAGTGATCAAGATGTTAATGGACAGCTATATGTTTATTGTGTTTTAATAATGTGAAATCCTGATACTATGTTTTGTGTACATTAAAAATAAGTAACAGTCATTTCTAATATATAAATGCAGAATTCTAATTCAAAGTAGATTATCTTTACTCAACACACCAAGAATGAAATAATTAAATCAACAACTGTTCGCAGTACGTGAACTGGTAAAGAATATAGTTTCATTCTCCCACTGAAAGATGCTGGAAGTTATCAACACATATTTGTACCACTAATGAAGTATGGCAGCGTATGCATACATGAATAGCTCATAACCACATAAATGCCATTTTTAATGATCTTTTGTGATAACTTATTTACAAGCATACATTTTGGTGGAGCTGGAAATAACATGATTTATGTTCCTTTGAAAATTATTAGTATTTATTGTAAGGCTAAAAAGTACACTACTGGAAAAATAGACCACACTCTGTATTTCAAATAAGTTTAGATGGACTCTGTCCACCTCCAAATTTTCCTTTTTTTGATACAGAATGATCCACGTTTGATGAAAGTGGAAATGTGTGGTAGTTTGGGAGTTTCCTGTCCTGTCCTGTCCATCCCCCCACCCAAATTCACTAGACTAACTCAGCTGGCTGGAAGTTAAGGAATGAAGCTATATTTATAGCGTGACACAGTTTGCAAGCACATATATACAAAATATAGAGATATTGACAACAATTACATACAAGTTAAAAGTAATACAGAAATACAAATCCCCTCCCGAACAGCAGAACCACCCAGGAGTGCTTTCAAACCAAGTGCCCTACTTCTTCCTACCCTCATATCTCCAACCAAATAAACAAAATAAGCCTCATATAGCTCACATGATTAATTGCAGAGATCAGAAGGTGAGATATCAGAGCTGATAAGGGGTCAGAAGGAAATAATTAGTTCAGGGTACGTAGGTTCAGGCAGAGACAGTTAATGCAGCAGCAGTCAGAGACTGACCAACTTTGTTTATTGTTTCTTGTTCGTACATCTCTCAGCAGAACAGATGAGTGATACAGACATCACTATTATTTTCTTTTCACAGCAAATGATCTAATTTCTCTCTTAAAATATTCCAGTTAGCCTCAAACCAGCATAAAGTGTTTAACACCAGGCTGGATGTGTCTTTGAGCAACCTGGTCTAGAAGGATTGTGCCCTGACCATGACAGGAGGTTGGAACTAGGTAATCTTTAAGGTCCTTTCTGACTCAAGTCATTTTACGGTTCTATGATGGATAGCTATCTTATATACAGAACAGCATAGGGTCTGTGAAATATTTCTTGGGTGACAGATAGTGACACGGATGGAATTTGTACTTTGGTATCCTATCTTGGACTGAGAGGCAAACTTTCATCACAGGACTAAAAAAACACACCCAAACTGATTCAAACAGCAATTTTCTTCTCAATACTGTGTACATGAGTGTATGAATAAAGGCTATCCTAGATTTGTGGCAGCCCAGTCAAAAAAACTAATTCCTCCAAGTGTTTTTAACTCTGTGAGTGAGACAGATGTTTTCAAGTGAAAACCACTTAGACTGAGAAAACAGTTCAAATGAAAGACATTTATAATTTTGAGCTGGTTTTGGCTGGGATAGAGTTGTTTTTTGTTTTCATTATGTCAAATATAAGGCTATGTTTTGGATTTCTACTGGTGTAGGTTAAGGGTTAACTGCTGGACCCCAGGGTGGAAACTCAATCCTAGTGGGAAAATCCCACCCAGGAGGAAGCACTCAATCATGTTATTCATTATTCCTTTCCCTTTTCCTGTTTACCCTCTATTTAAGGGTCTGAAACTTCTGGGGAGCTCTCTTTTGCTCTTGCTTTTGCTTTATGGCAGGGAGCTTCATGATAGTCAGGAGCTGTTTTACCATATGGCTGGGCCTACTCCATTATCGAGTGAGGGTTTGTAGGTATTTCTGTATTTATTCCCTTCCCTGATGTATCTGTACATCTCCTTTGCCTTAATACCTTTTATTTATTGTTAAAATTACTTTCTAACTTCCAGTTTGGTGCAAAGATGTTTGTTATTCCTTTCACCTTCCCCTGCTTATCTTTTCCCTATGGGGGAGAGGGTGGGGAAGAGTGGAGTAACTTCCATTCGGTCTGGTGGGCTTTAGCCGTGAAAGCTCAAACCAGGACACCTAGAAACAGCATTGGTATTTCTCGCAGAGGGGAGAAATTAATTGATGCAAGAGGATATTTATAAAAATATATATCTTTATTAACTTCAATATTTTGAACTCTCACGACCCCCAACTGCTGAACTTATAATATTAATATGTTATGAAGACATTATGGGAATATATATATCAAACTGTAACTATTATAATGACTATCATGCATTCAAAGTATTAAACAGAGTTTTCACCACCTGGCTTAATGCTGCTTGGAGTCTATATACTATTTGCCCAGCAGGGTGGGCTGAAAGCTCTCTGCTCTATGGCAGACATAATAGAAATTACAGAGGCATTTACTCACAGTTCTGATTAGTTATAAATCACCCTCCAGGCTACGTCACAGCCTATATAAAGTGTCCAAACTCCTCAGGGTCTCCACCCGTGGACTCCAAGGCTGGAATCCTCTTGGCTTCAGGGGGAAATAGTCTCTGACCTTGTGCTGCTGGCTCCTTCTGGATGCTGTGTCCAGGGAATTCATAGGCAGGATTTCCAGGTGCAGAGGAAATGCGATCCCGTGCAGACAGGTGGGTCTGCTTCTGGCAACTTGTGGCAATGGCACACCAGGCAATAAGGCAGTGGGCGTGCAGTGGGATGCACGGCTGCACGGGGAGTCTGAGCTCCGCAAAGACAGGCTTAAGTGAGCTCTGCAAGTAAGTACACTGGCAACTGAGCAAGTCAGTGAACATGTGGGAGAATGAGCTGTGAGCAAATGAACTGGCACATGAGCCTATGCATCTCTATTTATCAAATGTGGGCCAAGATCAATGGTCTCATTGGCCACACAATGACCAATCAGGTTGGCAGTCAGCCAACCTTACCATAATAGGCAAAAAGCCACAGGCCTGGACTTCCCAAATATGGGGATCACATGGGTCTAGCACCCGGTAAGCATGAGCTGGGCATGTGGGGGCTTACACAACCTAAAGCCTGGGCAGGCCAGACTTCACAGCACCAGACCCATTGTGCCCCTCTATGCTCGCCATGTGCTCACCTCTGGCTATGAGCAGAAAAACATGTCCAGGCAGGGCAAGGCATATATAAGTCTATTTTCGGGCCTATGGGCTCTCCACAACATACTGCAGCCATGTTTTAGTTACTTCTGAGCAGTACTACATAAAGGTAAAGCCTCTTCTGCTTGTCACCCTACCCTACCAGCAAGTAAGCTAGGGGTACACCAAAAGTTAATAAGGAACACAGCTGGGATGTCTGACCTCAACTGACCAGAGCAATATTCTATACCAGGTGGTGTCATGCTCAGCATATAAAGTTGCAGGAAGAAGAAGGAAGTGGGGAAACATTTGGAATGATGACAAAAATCTTTCCAAGCAACTATTAAGTGTGATGGAGCCCTGATTTCTTGAAGATTGCTGAACATCTGCCTGCTGATGTGAAGTAGTGAATGAATTTCTTGTTTTGCTTTGCTTACATATGTGGCTTTTTCTTTCCCAGTCTTTATCTCAACCTACAAGTTTTCTCACATTTACTTTTCCAGTTTCTCCCCAACCCCACCAGAGAGGATGCAGTGAAAAAGTGGCTGTTTGGTTCTTAGTTACTAGCCGGAATTAAACCACAACAGTGTTCCTGAATATGAACTAGGGATGTGTAGCAGACTCTGAATAGCAGGCATCAAAATTCACTCTAGAACTTTACTGATGCCAAAGATGCACCAAGCTGCTCTTTTCTGTGGGGAAATTTTTCTGAGAGTAGGCAATTGTAATTTGCTGGGCAGGGACTAGAGCTAGAATATCAACAGTTGGCTGCAATTTGAGATTACTGATTGTATTAAAAATTAAGAATTGGTTATGAATTAGGACTATTAATTTTGTTATGAATATTAATTTTTGTTATTAATATTCAACACTTCTGAAAAATCCCGAGAACAGGAAAAAATTCTAACTAATGTCTGTGCAGTCTTGGCATATATTCATGACACCGTTGGTCCCTGAGTAAGTCTCCTGTATGAAAGATGCTTTCAAACTCGCAGTGATCCTGGGGTAAAAATACGAATATTTCAGGCAGGGGAGGAAGGCAATGCTGCTAAGCCACTGGTGTAGCCACCTGTTAATGAGCCGCAAACAAGGAGATGCTCCGTGCATACAAAGGTATGGTGTAGGAAGGCTAACTGCAGAAAGGCTGCCGCAGAAAGGCACGGTGTAGGAAGGCACAGTTTCTAAATCATCCCCCTTTATATACTCAATTTTGAAACCAAACTGGCCAAGAGGCACTGGCACCGTTGTTCTGGCCGATGAATTCAAAGCTTCCTGCCTCCTTTGACTATGCAGGCACGTTGAGGGCAGCACAAGACACCTGACATGAGGTGCTAAGCCCTTATCTCTCGGGCTTTGCTGGGGTGAAACCCTTATTGTTTGCTGAATCTAGTCACTCCCGGACCCCAGCACAACAGGAGGAGGAAAGCCAGGGTTAAACCTGCCCGGTAGGATTTATGCCCTGCCAGGACACTGATTCAGTTAATATGAGTACAGTTTCTAATAACTAGCTTGCTGAGGACTCCATTGGGATTGGCTGATGAAATACATATTGTCTGGTAGCTCTTATTCTTTATATATACACATAAGGATATGTAGATACACACCTATATGTATACAGGTAAAGTGTTTGGCTTTATTTTGGAGGTTTTCTGTTTGTTTGGATTTTGTTTGTTTGTGGTTTCGGTCAGGGAGTGACAGGACTAGGGGGAATGGAGCGAAGCTGAAGATGGGTAGGTTCAGTCTGGACATGAGGAGGAAGTTGTTCAGCATGAGAGTGGTGAGAGCCTGGAATGGGTTGCCCAGGGAGGTGGTTGAGGCCCTATCCCTGGAGGTGTTTAAGGCCAGGCTGGATGAGGCTGTGGGCAGCCTGCTCTAGGGTAGGGTGTCCCTGCCCATGGCAGGGGGGTTAGAACTGGATGATCCTTGTGGTCCCTTCCAAGTCTGACTGATTCTATGATTCTATGCATTGTAGTTTTATTGCCACAGTGCACTGCAGAGAACTTGCAGTCTGTCGTGGGTTTTCTAAAGATAGGTGACAGAAATTAAACTCTCAGATCAAATTGGAGAGAAAATACAGAATTGTACTTAGAGAGAGAGAAATACAGTGATAGATCTTACAAAGCAATTTCCCCATCCATGGCAAACCCCCTTGAAGTTTTCCCCATTCCCAAAAAACACTAAATCTACCTTCCCCAGTGCTCCAATCCTCCCCCCGCAATGTCTCCACCAGCCAAGAGGCCTACTGCTTACATGTTCCCGATAGATTGGCTCCTGCCACACACCCAGGGCAAGAGGAGGAGGAAAGGAGAACGAACTGACCTTGTTGTGAGTCTATAAGGAGATGGCAGAATTATAGGATTGAATAACAATCTTCTAGTCCCCAGAAAATTTTTTTAGCCCTATAGCCTCAACCTGGGATACTCCACCCCTATATTCAATTCCATAATTCCTGCTCGTCACACTATTCATCTAAATAGAAACAGACTCTACATAGTGAACAGTGCCATCCAAATCCTGCATCTTTCCGATACTTTTCTTCAAATTCATCTGTCGCTCAGCTCCTGGACACAACTCTTCTCATCCAATGGGACTTCTCAGATAACATCCACTATCTGAAAGAGACTCAATAACAACTTGTACATACTTTAAACTCAAACTGTCTCAGTCTAAGTCAAAACTTCACGGCAGAACACAATTGATCTTGCCGCCCTCCTGCATTGCCCAACATACATGTCCTGGACTTCCCTCACCAGGAAATAACCACCCCTGAGGTTACCGTCTTGCAGTTCTTCCACTCTATCTGCACAATCAGAAGTGAACCCGCCATACCACCAGTCCGTGCCCTTATCTTCGTTCCTCAATTTCGAATTTTTTAACCTTTCTCAGCACCTCTCCCTCCACCTTCTCTACAGACGACTGAAAAGGAGGAGGATCTGGTGGTGGACGAAGAACAGGTGGCAGAATCAGGAAGAAATACGGGATCAGCACCGTTCACAGGAGCCACTGCCTGACCAGAAGCGTCCACCCTCACCACTGCCTCACTGGCCAGAAGGGGCGCTACCGTCAGGGCACCCTTGCGGCTCGCCCTACTGCTTGAACTCGGCTGCGGGGCTGCCGCTGCCGCTTCTGTTGGAAACTCAGCGGGGATAGGCGGGGACACACTGTCCTTTGCCGCTAGTCCTGGCTGGCTACGCTGTTCAGAACCAGCCAGTGTGCTTGGGAAGGCAGGCAAAGCCCCTCCCATGCTCGGTACTGCCACCGTAAAGTTCAGTCTGAGTCGCAGCAGGGGAAGTGAATCCCCATCGCCACTCTCCGCATCCCCCCCAACAGGACACACTCCAAATGCAGGCTCGCCGTCTACAGCCTCAGCCTGCCCATACACGCTGCCTGTGCTGGGACAAAAGGGGTACCAAGGCACAGCTGTTTCTTCTGGAGCCGCCGGCTCATACGCTAAATTCAGAATGGTTGTGCCCAACAAGAGGATGACCACCACGGCCATCAGCCCGCCAAGCAGGACGATGCTGCTTCCATGTGGCGCCATCTTTGAAATGCTGCCCAGAGCTACGGGTCCAGGGGAGGCTACCGGCATGACCGGAGCCGCCTGCATTTCCACCGCCCGCGGGTTCCGATCAAGAGAGGAAAACACGCAGGGGTTCGCCTGCTCCGCTGTCCCCCACCCCTCCAGCTCGCCCCGTGCAGTGCCGCTGGGCAATCTGCTGTGAGTCAGCAAGAGCCGTGGCCGCTTCAGGAGCGGGTGTCCCATATCATCAGCCTCAGATCTTTCAGCTCTCTTCCTGCCGCTTCTCTCTCTCCCCTCTGCCACCCAAGAGGGGAGCAACTGACTTCTCCAAGCCTTCCAATTCTCTATTACAACTTCACTAAGAGGCACCATTTTTCCTAAGTTTTAATTCTGTATTTTTCTCCAATTCAATCCATGCAAAACCAAACATCTCTCGTTCCCCGTACGGGCCACCAATTATTCTGTCGTGGGTTTTCTAAAGGTAGGCGACAGAAATTAAACTCTCAGATCAAATTGGAGAGAAAATACAGAATTGTATTTAGAGAGAGAGACATACAGTGACAGATCTTACAAAAGCAATTATCCCATCCATGGCAAACCTCCTTTGAAGTTTTCCCCATCCCCCCAAAAAACTAAATCTATCTTCCCCAGTGCTCCAATCCTCCCCCCCGCAATGCCTCCAGCCAGCCAAGAGGCCTACTGCTTACATGTTCCAGATAGATTGGCTCCTGCCACACACCCAGGGCAGGAGGAGAAGGAAAGGAGAATGAACTGACCTTGTTGTGAGTCTATAAGGAGATGGCAGAATTATAGGATTGAATAACAATCTTCTAGTCCCCAGAAAAAAAATTTAACCTTATAGCCTCAACCTGGGACACAGTCTTAAGTAAAATGAAATGTAATACCAAATTAGGAGCCAACCTTTTGGGAGAACCCTGAACCAGCCTTTCAAAGCAGATGTGTGCTTTGTTTGCATTTTATCACATTGCAAAGAGAAAGCAGTCACCAATGTAAGAAAATTGCTACTGTAATTATTCTGTAATGGCTGCATAAAATAAGGTAGAAATACAGCTTAGACTTATATGCACAAATCATAGAAAAAGGCTAGAATAATTCAAGAGCAAAGAAATGTAATTTTTTTGAAAACTAAGCTGTAATGGGAACAAATCAATCTGTTTCTGATAGTTCTCACTAGGCAGATTGTGTATTATGTTTTTACTGAGAAAGCCACAGAGAAAGCTGAAAGAAAGCTAAAAAAAAATCAAACAGAAATCACAGAAGTGCCTCCAAAAATGATAATTTTTGTAATTAATTTTTTTTAAAGGGAATGATAAAAAGCATTCTGTAGATCAGCTGAACTCCTAATGACACTCAGGAAAGTTCTTTAGAAGAGCTCTTCCTGATAGTTCTTGACAATATCAACTTGTTAAAGTATGTAGTTCTCTAATTTATACCTATCCTTCAGTCGGGCACCATGTTGAGTAGCTACCAAAAATATCAGAAATACTGAATTCATTCTTGATCCCTTGAGAGTGGCCTAAAATAAGATGCCAGTGATACAAATAAAGGGGAATAGGACAATAAATTAATAATAATGTATTTATCTATACTTTCAACTCCACCTCTCTCATAACAGGATACAAAGTTTTTAAAGGTTTAGTAGTTTCCTTGGGGGTTATCTCCACAATAAGAATGGTCGCAGATTTTTTCAGAATAGTATTTGGAAAAGATAAGTCCAAAAACCTGTAATGTTACCCCACTTACTAAAGGAAGGAACTTCCCAGGCACTTAGGAATATATCAGATGCTCACAACTCTCTCTGATGATTGTGGGAGTTCCTCTTTTTGACCCTTTTTATCAGAGAATTCTCCTGAAGTGCTACAGCTGCTAAATCCACATGTGTGATGAGGGAAAATCTGAGAAAAAGCTCACTTACTCTGCAACCAAGTCTAATTTCTGTCATATGTCACCAGGAGAGCATTTCCAAACCCCAGACAATAGAAGTGGGTGCCAGAAACAGATAAAAGATCTGTCCTTCGCACAGACAGGGTCTGTGTCTTACTATGCCTCACAGGGCACACAGCTTGAGAAAAAGGCTCATAAATCTCTAGGAACTCACAGCCTTGAGTGGGGGGAGATGTCTCCTTCTGGCTCACTCCATCTCAGCTTCTCAGCTTCCCCCCATCCCGACTTCTTGGGATGGGAAGAGGCTTTGCATGGACTGCCACATTCCACCTCATTCATGTTTCATCACGAATTAGACTGGATCTTTGGAATGATGGAGCAGTCACCTTTTGCCTCCAAAGTTAAAAGGGATTGCAGTTTAGTAGGGTTTGTTTTGTGCTCCTTGTGGATCATCATTTTCTGTGGAAGCATTTCTTGCTGACAGAAGACATGATTTGATAAACATGAGCAACCTGTGCTGTGAAGAGCGCCCCTGGGCCCATCTCGGAGACAGGAACTAAAGCGATGAAACAGCCCCCACATCCAGCTGCAAGGGGGCAGGATCTGCTGACTGCAGGAGGCTGGCTCCACAAATATTTGTTTAACCCTTAACCTATCTGTGCCTTAACACATAGCCTTAAACCTATCTGTGCCTTCCACATGTACCAATCTTAAGCTAGCTGAATATGCCTCTTCTAAGTTTGGCATAAAAGACGCTGTACCACCGCAATGAAGGGAGGGCTGTTTTAAACCATAGTGGTACGCCTCGTTACTCTGGCCGCCACCTTCCTCCAACAATTTTCCAATGTAGAACACATCAGTACCTTTAACCTAAGTTTTTGCATACAGTGTGCATGACCTGCTACAGGACAAGACAATGAACATCACAATGATGTACAACAATATACTGACAACTCTTCACAACCAGTGCAATCTTGGTGGAGCAAGAATTGCTCTGAATTGGGTCCAGTAATAGAACATTAATTGCTCTGAGTCTTTTGCCTCAAGTAACATATTCAGGATACACATACAGAATCACATACATGATCAATACGGTGGTCTCAATCTCTATCCTATGATGTACGTTCATCATTGTGTAGGATGTCTTCATCCTCCTAGGTGCTGTTTGCTACATTGTAACCAAATCTTCAATATGGTCTTCCCAGGTGTATAATAAGCCTCTGGGTTTTGCCAGCATTGTGAGCACAATGGCAACGGATGGTAGCTTTACAGTACAGGTTGGCCCACCTGTATCTGGGATAGAAATTTACCTCTTTGCCCATTTGGTACATATTTAATATCCATTACCACTTCAGTAGGACAAAATGCTTTGATTTTTTGGCTTCCATAAATTCCCTGACAGTTGTTAAAGATAAAAAACACCTGGGCCAATCACTTGACCCAACTGTTTCAGGAGACGTTCCAGTGTTTTTTTGATTAGGCCATTTGTTCTTTCAATGATACTATTTGCCTGCTGGTCACTATTTGCCTACTGAGGTCACAGTGAAGTGTCATCCATTGTCACTCTGGATGCACTTAGGCATAGGAAAGACACTGGCCCATTGTTTTAGAGCTTCAATTGTTTTGGCTCCCATGGCTGCACTGGTAGCTGTGGCCATGATTGGTCCTAAAATCACTTGTATACCTACCGGAATGTACTTCTTACCATGTGATAGCTTCAGAGGACCAACATAACCAATTTTCCGGGCACTCCAGAGAGTCTTATTCTGTCTGATATGTTGGGCTGAGGCTTGGTTTGGATGGTTTGCCTTCAGCCTCATCCAACATTGTGGACAAGCTGTAATAATTGTTTCATATGTTCTAATGGAAACTGGCCATCCACAAGACCGACACTCATAACAGAGATCTGTCTTTCCTGAGTGGCCTCTTTTAATATAAAGCCACTTAGCCAATCTGTCCAAGCCTTACCCTTCATTACTTACCACATTGATTCTTGTTAGGTAATTGACCTGTTGATTCTATTTAGCAGTATTCCTTCTTGGAATGTCCTTCTACCCATCCTACCTAAATAGGTCTTGAGCAGCCTATTTCTAACAATCTTTGTGAGACTTCAGCCCTCCAGGTTTTGGTGTGGCCTGTTTCACGCTGATTGGATTCCCACTGGGAAATCTCTTCAGCAGCACCCTTTTAAGTGGCATAGAGATCTGTGTAGATGGTCTTAGCACCATTTTCCACAGCCAGCATGAGTGCACTTATGTAATTCTCTAGCCTGTTCACTGTCTTCACCTTCTCCTCTGACTGTGCTGCCTATACCAATCTCCAGTGCTGTGGCTTTGTAATGCCACTGGGATCTCAAGCAGTGGGAGGATGCATTTCTGAATTGTGTATTCAAGTCTGTGGTCTCTTCTGGTGCTTCTTTAATTGGAGAAGGCTTGTATGATTAAGCTAATAGAACTTTGTCTGGCGTTACAGGCTGTTACAATTTAGAAAGCTTTGTTGGACCTTCTTTGAGTTACAGTAACTGTCCAGTTCCCTCCAGGCAGACATACGACTTTCTTACTGTGGCTTTCTGGCCTACTCTCTCAGGTGAAAGTGTTCCTTGAGGATTGATTTTAGCAGAGGTAAAGGGCCTTGCACCACAATGTCTTGTGAAGTACATAGTTTCTTTGCTTCCTTGACTCCCTTGGTTAGGGACAGAAGTCCCTTTTCCCATTCAGAATATATTCTTTTCCTTAGATGAAGGAAAATATTAGGGGTCTGTTTGGGCCTTTTGGTTCCTTCTGGAATATCCTGTGGTATGATGCTTGATCAGAAAAAAAGAAACATTTGGCCCTTAAGGCATCTTGTGGGTGTAATGGACCCAGACACTGATATGCGTTGAACTCACCCTTTAAGACACTAAGGCTTTCAGTGTGCCTTGGAGTCAAATCCCAACTTCCATGTTTCTTGCACATATCATGCAAGGGACAAACAATTACTGAAATTCCAGGAATGCACTTTCTCCAGTAGCCAATATGCCCAGCAATTGTAGTTCTTTCATGCTGCTTCCAGGATGTTATCAGGTACTGTAACTGCACCAGCTCCCCATAGAGCTCTGAGAAGTTTAACCTCTTTCCCTGGTGTGATGGTTTGGGTGTCCCCCGCCCCCCACACTTTTAGAAATTACCCAGACTAGACTCAGTCGGCTCTGGAAATTTGAATGAAGCTTATATTTACAGCTGGCACAATTTACAAGCAGATATTTACAGTAGATACAGTTATAGACAGAAATATACAAGGTAAAAAAAGGTAATACAAACACAATTCCCCTCCCAGAAACCTGAGTCCCCAGGAGGGGCTCTCAACCACCCCTCACCTTCCCCCTACCCCTCTCAACCTTACCCCAGTCCTAAGGAAGAATGGAGGTTCGGCCAAAAGGGTTAAAAAGCAAGGTGAAGCAGCCAAGCAAAGGAGGGTGAGGTTAGAAAGCAAGATGGAGTCCAGCCAGCAGCCACGAGCTCCCCAGCAGGCAAAGTTCCCCAGCGAAGAGAAGAAGCAAATGCCCTAATCTTTGTTTTGCCTTTCTTCTTTTGTATACATCTCAGCAAGACTGTGAGGGAAGTAGACACCATTGTTTTCATTTTACAGCCTATCATCTAGTTCTTCTCACCAAAACATGCTAGCTAGGCTCAAACTAGCACACCTGGGCCTTGACACTTGGCAGGTGGAATATCGAACCCGTTCTTGACTAGTGATTTCCAGATGGCTTCAGCTACTAAGACAATCTGTTCCCAACCACTATATCATCTCTATATTGGTATATGCAGATACTTTCTAGCACTTCTACACCGTGCAGTAGTGCAGTCAGGGCATTGTGAGCAGTAGTAGGAAAGTGTTTTTAACCTTGGTGTAACTGATTAAATGTGTATTACCCTTGCCAGGTAAAAGCAGGTTGAGGTTTATCCTCCTCTCTCAAAGGAATCATACAGAACAGGTCCCTTGTGTCCAGTACAGCCATCCATGTGTGAGAAGCAGTGTGAATTGCTGTCACCACTGATGTTAGGTTTAGAAGTGCAGCTGTCAATCATGGTGTATTGCTGTTCAGTTTCCTAAAGTCAACTGTCAGCCACCATGGTCCATCTGGTTTGCTGACTGGCCAAACTGGAGAATTACATGGGGAGTATGTACAGCGAATTATGTGCCTCTTTTCCAGATCAGCAGTCACTTCTGCAATACCCTGTCTAGCTGCCAGGACACTGGGCAATGCAAGTGGTGTGAGTCTGGGGCAATGACAGGGCTGTTTGCCATATATCAACACATACGGTTTTTACCTCTTTTGCTTCTACCCTGTAGCTTCCAAAATTCCAGAGCAAGCCATTAGAACAATGCCACCTTTTTTCCATCTAGGACAGCAAATCCCAGAATATTTCCTGGACAAGGGCTTAAAGCAGCTTTCACAACTGTGCTGCAATTCTCCCCAGCTAACCACAACCATGTTCTGGTCATGGAATAGGTATCAGATATTCCTGCAACTCCCAGTATTTTTATTCTTTTACTGGATGGTGTAATTCACAGGGTTTTTGCTTGCTGTATATTTAAAACACTTATTTGAGCCCCTGCATCAATTAAGAATTCCATACAATTCTGTTAACACCCACAGGAATTAATATGTAAGACTCAGAATTAGCAGACCATTGACACAAATTTACAAAGCAGCAAGGGAGGTCTGAAATGGTCACTGCATTTGTTATTATTTTTTAAAATTTTCATTAGATCCCCCTCAGTGAGACACAAAAGGATTAACTTTATTATTTGGAGACTTGGGGGTGGAGGCAGAGAAGGAGGTGAGGGTTTGATGGCATTGCTGAAGAGGTACTGCTTTCCCCACTGTGGCTGCTGCCTCTGAATCTGCGGTCTTTTCCCTGAAGCCTGTATTAAAGACTGCATGTGCCACCTCAGCATGTGCTGTAAAACTTTAACAGGAACTCCTGCTGAGATTGCCTGCTGGCACAAATTCTTCATCTGTGGGTTGTGCCTTTCATATTGTCTTTGAATTCGCACCTCAGTTCCCCACCAGCCGTGTGCTTGGCAGTCTTGCTTTTAAACTGTTCCAGACTGTGACATGGACTCAGGGGAGGGACTGGATACACTGGATGGAATTTGCAATAGGTGCCTTTCTCTCTTAATTATGGGTCTGCTGTGGTAGGCCTGAATAGGCCAAAATAGGCTTATGCATGTCCTGGCTTGCCCAGACATGTTTTTCTGCTCTCCCTGCTTCTGTTTTGGGGAGAAGCAACTGTAGGAAAGAGGATAAAGAACCTGCAGCCAGTGAGTCTAAGGACCCTGGTTTGCCCAGACTTGTTGTGCTCCTGTTGATGTCCTGTGGTGAACAAGGTACATACACTTGGCTTATCCCTGCCTTATGCAAGGCCTTTTTCCCAAATTTGGGTAAAACAAGCCTATGGCTTCACCTAATATGGTCAAGCATGGATAACTGCCATTCTGATTGGCTATTCTGTGTCCAAAGACCCTTTAGTCTCGGGCTGTATTGATAAAAAGAGATGAGCAGGTAACACAACATGCTCTGACATATTTGTGCTTGCCTGATGCTGTTTGCTGCCATTGCTCTCTGCTTCTGGCAGTGCATGGAGCTTTTGCTTCCCCCAGCAGTGAAAGCATTAATATACTCCCTTTACTCCAAATCCTACCTTTGAAGTACTTTGTTAGGTTGTGACATTGAAGCCAGAATCTGCCTTCATTAGTGTCTTAGAGGCTGTGCAACTTCAGGGATTTGGCATATGGAAAAAACCCTTGGCTGGCAGGATGCAATGTTTGTAAGCCATAAGATGCTCATCCATCTCCATGTCTTTATCAACTAACCATTGCTTCCACACTATCACATGATGTATAACTGCCACTCTCCATCTCCAAGGGAGAAATGAAACACTTTCTTTCAGAAAAAAACCCAAAAAACCAAACCCCCCTCCAAAAAAAAACCAAACCAAAACAAAATTCCTGCTTTAAACCAGGAATTCTGAGCATTGTTTGCAGTCAGGGAAAAAACTCTGTCTATGATATCTCAATGACCTTAACAGTAAATAAAAATTTCTTTGTTTGTGAAATAAAATAGTTAAATAAAACACAATAAAATATGTTTTTACTGCTTTTATTTATTATTTTCCACATCTTCTACTATATCACCACGGTTTAGTGGCATCTATATATGACAATCTTGCTATCCTCTCACCTTAGTGCATAAAATCTCCAATTGCCTCCATCTACTGCCCACTAAAGAAACATAGCAGTACACTACTAGCAAATGTGGGCAAGAAAACAAAAAAAAAAAAAACCAAACCAAAACACAACTCCCTCTTGAACAAACCAGCAGAAGAGAAAAGATACATGAAATCTAACATAAGCGTTGAAGACTTCTTGCACAAGAACGTCAGGAAATATTATTAATTTTAAAATCTCAAAAAACTAATTCTTTTTTTCAGTCTCACATCTTGGAACTGTCAGGTTTGTGGATGTATGATGATTACACGTTGTGTCCTTCAATCCCACCATTTATTTCAAAAGTTGAATTTATTTTCTTATATTTTGACAGCTTACCTCCATAACATAGATTTAACATGGTTCTCTATTAATGAGGATTTCAGTCCCCAAACAGTCCAAGCTGTACAGCATATTTTGAATGAAAATTTATTTTCAAGCAAGAAGTTTTTAATCATTATATCGATTAGTGTAACAAATTAAGAATTTTTCAGCAGGCTCAAAATTGGTAGAGACATCTTTAAATATTAACTTAAGCTTTTTTATTAAGGAAAGACAACAAAAATCCTTCTTTCTCATTTAGAAAGCAGTGCTTAACTTCTTTCTCATTTAGAAAGCAGTTTTCTTTCTGAATAACATGATAAAGAAAACCAAAGCAAATTGCTTTTCTTAGCTCAAAGCTACACAAAGGCCTATTAATACAGTATACTTAATTTTAAAATGTTACATTCTTTAAATACCAAAAGTAGTTTAATGAAACAACCAACAATTTTTGGTGTATTCCTGCTTGAAAATTGGCCTTATGCAAAGAGCCTTTCCTGGTGCGAAGTCCTCACTAGAGCTGCTAGCCGCAGAGCTGCAGTTCGGGGAATCTCTTTCCTATCTGGAGCGCGTATTTTTCTCCCTTGGCTGCTCCTCATGGCTGCGCTGAAGCGAGTCCGGTACGCTGGGGTAGAGAGGTGTCTCTCTCAGCGGCGATGGCTGTAGGAGCGCTTTCAATGCGAATGGGTTGAAGGTGCCTAATGGCCATCGGTCTGCAGTCGTTAGCCAGCTTGGCTCTCCTGCCGTTTTCTCAAAGTCTTTTGAATTAAAGTCTTTCCCCTTTGGCCGCAACCCCGATGTGAGGGGCTGGGGTTTGGACGATCCTTCCTGGTACCGACGTGTCGCTTCAAGGGTACGCAGTTTTATAATCTCAGGAGAAGAAGTGGCAGGATAAGCGTCTGGGATTTTCATGGGAGAAGTAGGGCTTCTTGGGACAGTATTATTATTTTTCATTTGCAGTGTCAATAAATCATATAGCCTTTGGTTCTGTATTTCTGAATTTCTTAGTTCTCTTTTCAAGTAGCTAATTTTTTCATTTAGCTTTTCTATGGTATTTTCCATTTTAATTTTTTGACTATAACGATTTTCATTTTATTAAATTCATCTTGTGTACATATTATGCAGGCTGCTATCATTGCTTTACTGTCATCTGCATCTGCCAAATCTGTACACAGTTTAGCCACATTATCGGCCAATTTATCAATAATTTCATCCGTATTAGTCAAATTGTTCAAATTTTGCATAGCCTGAATTATATCTGCACCATTAGTAATAGACAGCATTCTGTAAAACACTGCATTAGTTGCACACCCTGATCTCGTCTGCACCATAATGTTATAAATGGGTTCGTTTAAATCTTGATTTGGGGTAAAATACAATGAGGCCGATTAACAGTTATTAAATAATTTGTTTATATATATATATATAAAAAGATATTCCCCCCAAAACTTTACAACTAGCCACACAAGTTCTTGTGTGCAGTTTGCAAAACTATTTTACAGAACGTTTCTATACAATGGAATTTTTAAAGATTTTAGAAATAACTCTAATAGAGAGTCCTGCGGTTTAACTTACTGCTTATGAAGTTAGCTAAATTACTTTAGCAACTTG
This sequence comes from Tricholaema leucomelas, assembly GCA_013400475.1. NCBI lineage: Eukaryota > Metazoa > Chordata > Aves > Piciformes > Lybiidae > Tricholaema lacrymosa > Tricholaema leucomelas. The sequence goes on along the minus strand of WAAF01005064.1, from coordinate 14,886 downwards.
AATAAAGAATGAAGAACACTCACTAGTCCTCAGTTTTAAAGTTTGTGGCCCAAAACATAGGCAGGAAAGTATTCAGTATAAGTTCTGTGGTTAATCCCGCATCGAGTCAGCTGCTGGCACGGCAGGCTATGATGGCGGGCAGATGGCAGGTAATTGAGGAATCGGGCATACAGGCAAACACGGCAAGGCAAGCAAGCAAGCAAGCAAGCAAGCAAGCAAAAGCAACCCCCTTATGTCCCTTTTATAAGATAATGGCCAAGGCTAATGGTCTCATTGGCCATATTATCACCCAATCACCTTTGATAATCACCCAGATACATCCAAAAAGGAAGAATCCACAGACTGTTCCCTTCCAACAACGGGGGGTGCATATGCCTTTCACGCGACAGGGGCATGGTCTTATGGACCCCCTGTTGTGCAACCAGACCAAACCAGCTTGGGTTGTCAGGGTCTCTCTGCCCTGTTTTCCCGCCACTGGCCGCATTGCAGAAAACACACTCGAGCCCATTCTGAGTCCCAAGGACTCTCCACCACACAATGGTGTGACCACCAGGAGTAGGGGGGTGCTCATGCCCCTGTACTCAGCACTCGTGAGACCACACCTCGAGTACTGTGTCCAGTTTTGGTCAGCACAATACAGGAGGGACACTGAGGTGCTGGAGCAGGTGCAGAGAAGGGTGATGAGGCTGGGGAGAGGTCTGGCAAATATGGCCTGTGAGGGGCAGCTGAGGGAGCTGGGGGTGTTTAGTCCGGAGAAGAGAAGGCTGAGAGGGGACCTTATTGCTCACTACTGCAACTTAAAAGGAGATTGTAGTGAGGCTGGAGCTGATCTCTTCTCCTGAATTAGTAATGCTAGGACAAGAGGAAATGGCCTCAAGTTGCATCAGGGGAGGTTTCGGTTGGATGTTGGGAGGAAGGTCTTTCCTGAGCAGGTAGTCAGGCACCAGAACAGGCTGCCCAGGGAGGTGGTGGCATCACCATCCCTGAAGGTGTTTAAAAGGAGAGTGGATGTGGTGCTTGAGGTTATGGTCTAGTGATTAAGGATGCTGGGATGAAGGTTGGACTGGATGATCCTGGTGGTGCTTTCCAACTATAGTGATCACTATAGTGATTCCTACTGATTAGATGTCGTGCTGAGGGATTTGGTTTAGTCAATGATTTGTCAGTGTGAAAATAATGATTAGACTCAATGATCTTGAAGGTCTTTTCCAATCTAAGAAATTCTGTGATTCTGTGAGAGGAGAAAAAATGCAATATAATTAGTTCACCTTAAATAAATGGTAGACTTCAATCACTTTTTAAAAAATCTAATAAAGATTTACCATTTAATTTTCTAACTATAATGATCTTCCAAATGTTTGGGAAGACCTAAATTTTGAGGCCTAGGTGAAAACTCAGCACTAGTCTTCACATATAACTTTGATAAGTTTTGAATGCCTGGGAATAATTATATTAGCATGCTTCATTAGCTACTATTCTGTGGGCTAGGATGGAGAAAGAAAACCAGTGAACTGTGCCTAGATGCATTTCTGTGTGACTTGCCCTAAGTGGTCCTCCTTTGCAAGGGATTTGAATTTGATTCTCTGGAGGTCCCTTCTGACACCAAGCATTCGATGATTCTAAGATTCTAGGATTGCATAATTCTTTGAAAAAGAGCAAGCCAAAGAGGCCTGAAATAGTGCTTGTGGGACAAAATGCAGTCTTTTGGTTTTCTGTACCAATTCTCTCCTTTGCCAGGTACCAGATCTATCTGCTACACAGCAGTCGTACAATGTCTCCCCCTTTACACTTGTGCCATGCCATGCCATGCGGAGAGATTTCTTTGGCACACCATTTTGTCAGGCAGGAACCCTTAATGCCTCCTGTAAAAATGCTCCAATTTATGAGGTTCCTTGGAAATAAGGACTGCCACATTCTATGCCAGCAGAGAATATCAGTATACACAAATAGGATCATTTCAAATAAAGGATGCACTACCCCATTTCCTGTAACTGTTAAGTTTAATGCTAATATGTCTTGTGTTTAATGTTGACATGCATCAAGACAGAAGAAACAGAAGGAATTTTAAAGTCATTTTAACATCCTTACCTTCCATGAATATTTACAGAGAGTAAATCTACTCCCGCTGTCTTCCAAACCCTGACTGTGGATATCTAGGAGGGCTTCTCAGCTCCTATAAATCTGCACCTACATTATTCTGTCCCTACAGGAGGATGAGATTTGGACTTCCAAAGGCAGGTCTGCACATTATTCTTGATTGAATAAAACCAGCCATATTCTGGAGTGCACTTCAGCCTTTCTTCTCCAGACGGTGAATGATTGTCAGATTGCTTTCCAGTTTTCCTTCTTGATAGGAAAAGGTAATTGAATTTTTTAACGTGAGATGCACAGTATCTCTCAGAAAGTTGTTGAAAAGTAATGAATCTTGTGCTTTTGGAGCAACACTTGTTAGAAAAATAAACACCTTCATGCCACTGCAGGAAGGAAAAATCTGAATTCTTACTTTGAAGCTTAAACATGAAGGGCAATTTGATGTTCTTTCAATTAATGAGGCATGCTTCCTTGATGGCTTTGATATAAGAAAACTTATAAAACTGTCAGAGATTATTCAAAGAGTACTTTTTTGCAGCAAGACCAGGACCTAAACCACCCATTGGGTGTTAAGTTACACCTCAGTTATCAAAGGAACAGTCACTAGTGGTGTCCCTCAGGGATCAGTGCTGGGCCCCATCCTCTTTAACATCTTCATAGATGATCTGGATGAGGGCATCGAGTCAGTCATCAGCAGATGATACCAAGCTGGGGGCTGATGTGGCTGGGTTGGAGGGCAGAAGGGCTCTGCAGTGGGACCTTGACCGCCTGGACAGATGGGCAGAGTCCAAGGGGATGGCATTCAATAGCTCCAAGTGCAGGGTGCTGCACTTTGGCCACAACAACCCCATGCAGAGATACAGGATGGGGTCAGAGTGGCTGGAGAGCAGCCAGACAGAGAGGGATCTGGGGGTGCTGATTGATACCCGCCTGAACATGAGCCAGCAGTGTGCCCAGGTGGCCAAGAGAGCCAGTGGCATCCTGGCCTGCATCAGGAATGGTGTGGTCAGCAGGAGCAGGNGGGGAAGTTTAGGCTTGAGGTGAGGAGAAAGTTCTTCACTGAGAGAGTCATTGGACACTGGAATGGGCTGCCCGGGGAGGTGGTGGAGTCGCCGTCCCTGGGGCTGTTCAAGGCAAGGTTGGACGTGGCACTTGGTGCCATGGTCTAGCCTTGAGCTCTGTGGTGAAGGGTTGGACTTGATGATCTGTGAGGTCTCTTCCAACCTTGGTGATACTGTGATACTGTGATACTGTTGTACTGTGATAAATCTAGCAAAAAGAGCTCTTAAAGTATAGGATAGTTGGCTGCATAAATTCATGAAAGAAGATATATAAACAATTTAAAAAACAATCCTCTAATGGATAAATTAAATATAGGACTGATAAACTGACAAAAGACACCTACACCTTCATGAAGATGCTTACTACATTTTTGTATTTTGATATTTGAAAGAAAAATTGTAGCAATAAGATAATAATTAAATCAGGTTGAATTTCTATATAATGAATTAATAAATTAACAGAAGTTTCTTTATATTATTCTCAGACTGCTTGAAGGTTTTTGTAGTTAAAAGAAGGCAGAAGACAGTTTGTGTCACCTATGGTTTCTGTTCTGACATTTAGAAATCTTACACAGTCTTGAGCAGTTCTTTGAGACTGACATTACAAAAACAGATGAATAAACCCACCTCTCCCAACAGCCACAAATCAAGCAAGACAAATATTCAAATAAGCTGTACAACTGATTTACTCCTCTTTCATTAGTCTTTGAACATGAATTAAGAAATAGGATAGATACCGGTATGCTGCAGTAATACAGAGGTGAGTTATATTTCCTGAAACATTTTTTGATCTAATAATCAGGGACATTTTAGAAGCCATATTAGCTTTGCTACTGGCTTCTTCATACATCTACTGAGTATGAGGCAGTGATAATAATTTAAAAAGGAATATGATCCTTTATTATGCCTCAAATTGACTAATTTACTTATATTCTTTGTCTCAAAGAATAGACTATTCGGACTTCTAAAAATTAATTGATTCATCCTTGCATGTGTATACCTGCAATAATATCAGCTCTTGATCATTAGCTAATCTCTGATACAGCTTCTAGACAGAAGCAAGTAACACAAAAGGAACCTTCAAAAACAGCTAGTGAGATGTGAAACCATGGCATGCTGTGGATATTTTTTAATCAGAATATATAAATATTCATATTCATAAATATAGTAACTGAAGATGCAGAGATGGCAGTTGCTGAATGCTGCTTATGCCTCAGTCTTTACTGCTAAGAGCAGCCCTCAGGAACCTCAGTCTCTGGAGATAAGGGAGCAGAACTGGATAAGACACTGCTCTGGTCAGTCAGGACTGGGTTAGAGATCACTTGTATCATCTGAAAACACACAAATCCATGGGCCCAAGTAGAGTGCATCCATGTGTGCTGAGAGAGCTGGCTGGTACTGTTGATGAGCCTCTTTCCTTCAGTTTTGAAAAGTCATGGAGAGCAGGAGACAACTGACAGCAAGCCAGTGTCACTCCAGCCTTCAAAAAAGGCAGGCAGGAAGACCCAGACAACCACAGATGAGCCAGTCTCACCTCCATCCCTTGAAAGGTGATGGAGCAGCTCATTCTGGAGGTCATCTCTAAACACATGCAAGAAAAGCAGGTTATCAGGAGTAGCAAACATGGATTTACCAACCAGATCTTCCTTGACTAATCTCATAGCCTTCTACAATACCATGATCAAATGAGTAGATGAAATAAGAGCTGTAGATGTCATATATCTTGACTTTGGCAAGGCTTTTGATACTGTCTCCCATAACATCCTCAGAGAAGCTCAGGAGATGTGGTATAGATGGTTGGTCTGTGAGATGGATTAAAAACTGGCTTGTCAACAGTGTTCAGAAGGTTGTAATCAGTGGCATAGTCAATTTCAAGGCCTGTAGCCAGTGGTGTTCCCCAGAAATTAGTACTGAGTCTACTTTTGTTCAATATTTTTATCAGCAACCTGGATGAGGGGACTGAGTGTACCCTCAGCAAGTCCACTGAGGATACAGAACTGGAGGGGTGGGACTGTTGACACCACATCAGCCTAGGCAGATCCACAGAGAAAGACTTTGGAGTCATGGTGGACAGCAAGGTCTTCATGGGACAGTAGTGTGCCCTTGTGGACAAGACAGCCAATGGCATCCTGGGATACATCAAGAGGTGTGTGCCTATTAGGTCTAGGAAGGTTCTTTTTCCCCTCTCTTCTGCACTAGTGAGGCCACACCTGGAATACTGTGTCAAATTTTCACTTCCCAGTTCAGGAGGGACAGGGACCTGTTGGAGATAGCCCAGCAGAGTGCCATGAGAGTGGCAGGAAAACTCAAGTATCTCCCCTGTAAAGAGGGACTGAGACACCTGGGGCTGTTTAGTCTGGAGAAGAGAATACTGCCAGGAGATCTCATCAATGTGTATAAATATCTGAAAGGTGGGTAGCAAGTGGGTGGGGCCAAACTCTTTTTGTGGTCCACAGCAATAATGAGTAATAAGTACGAACTGGAGCACAGAAGGTTTCACCTCAAGATAAGGAGAAACTTCTTTACAGTGAGGGTGACAGAGCACTGGAACAGGTTGCCCAGAGAGGTTGTGGAGTTTCTTTCTCTGGAGACTTTCAAAACACACTTGGATGCATTCCTGTGTGGACAAATGATATTTGATAACTCTATTTCAGTCATTTTGTGACAATAAATTTGGAAGATGTTTACTTCAAATTTGCTGTTATTTTCTGGCACTGATTTAGCCAGGCCTCATGATTTCTCCCTTCTATTGTGGTAATCAGTAGAAAATCAATATTACTATGAGGGTCTGGTCCGGCAAAACAGTTAAATGTGTCCTTAAATGTAACTGATCCTATTGAAATGATTATTTCTTTGCAAAGGAGTAAGTTACATGCTTCAAAAGAAATATGCATTGTAACCTAGGTAAGTAAACATATACAAAGAGTTTTCTACTTTCAGGAAGACTTTAGTCCTTTTCATAAAATCAGGTAAAGCTGTTTGAACAAATGCATCTTGTTGTAGTTCAACTAAGCTTGTTTCTCTCCAGAAGGCCAGAAATCAAATAATTTTATGCATACTTATTCTTGACAGAGGAAAACAGAGTCCATTGGAGGGCAGTGCTGTTTGTTACGTAGCTGTTTTGGACAAAATCTCAAAGCACTGCTGAACGCAGTTTAAGAGAAAGTGATTCATCTGTAATTTTAAAGTCTTGTTTTCCCAGGCACTTCCAGAGTAAAAACAACAAAAGAAAAAGTCTTAACTTGGCAGGGAGAGGGAGGAAAATGTATACGAAGGAAGGAAAAGAAGAACACTTCCGTCTATCACTTAGAGTTTTCTTCTAACAGCTGCTGATTTGACTAATGGAAGTTGCATAATTACCATTTAACACATTTTTCATAACGTTCTTTGTTTGAACTGCCAGTTGTCTTGATGGAGTGTACTCAGTGGTGCTATTCAAGAGCGAAAACCTGCTTATTTAAAATCCATACCTAAAAAAATGTGAAGAGTATAAGCTCCCTATTTGAAGCATACATGCCAGCCTTGTAAATATTACTTGCTGTTTTTTAATTTTGCCTCTGAAAATTCCACTGCTGGAAACCCCAAAAACACCATTGCCACAGAGATTTTCTTGATTGCACATATGTGTTTTTCAATATAGCAGTACAAGTACTAAAGAAAGAATAATTGTTAGACTGACATCCAAATTAGTTTGCTAGTGCTTTTAAAAAGAGATAATGAAAATCAGTGTGCTTCACTGTGGCTCTGATTCAAAGCGAATTGAATAGATATAGTTATGCCTTGATCTAACAAGAGTGTTACTATCTGTACTGATAAGGCTCTTTTCAACTGATGAAGTTCTGGGCCCCTCAATTCAAAAGAGGTGTTGAGACACTGGAACATATCCAGAGAAGGGTGACAAAGCTGGTGAGCAGCCTGGAGCACAAGCCTTATGATGGAGACTGGGGGACTGTTCAGCCTAGAGAAGAGGAAGCTCAGGGATGATGTCATTGCTGTCTATAACTACCTGAAGGGAGGCTGTAGCCAGGTGGGGGTCGGTTTCTTCTCCAAGGCAACCAGCAAAAGAACACGGGGACACAGTCTCAAGTTGTGCCGGGGGAGGTATAGGCTGGATGTTAGGAGGAAATTCTTCACAGAGAGAGTGATTGGCATTGGAATGGGCTGTCCAGGGAGGTGGTGGAGTTGCCATCCCTGGAGGTGTTCAAGAAAAGCCTGGATGGGGCACTTAGTGCCACGGTCTAGTTGATTGGATAGGGCTGGGTGATCCTGGAGGTCATTTGATAATGGTTTCTCTATCCCATGAGGGGACATTCCCTTATTTTTTACCTTCTAGAAGTTAACTAGAAGTTTCATTTCAGTTCTTACAAATATTTAGACCACCTTAGCAATATACTTGTAACAAAATACTATCTAATTAGATTTCCTTGGGAAACATAAAGACAAACAACAGTCTCTGACATGCTTTCACCTTTCTGTGTTTCAACCATTAGTTGATTACAGAAAAACAATCAAAATAATCCCCAAAAGTAGAAGACTATCTTTGTCACAAAAATGTTCTTCATCACTAATCCTGCTTGTTGATTTGTTGGACTAACACAGCATTAGCAAACTGGAATCAGATTAGAAAAAAATATCACAAAGGTCACTGAAGTGCTGATTTCGTCACTACGAAAGAAAAAATACATAATATAGACATGATTGAGGCAGTATTATTCAGCTGAGTTTATGAAAGATGTATATCAAGTAACTAGTGATTAGGGATCTTACTTCAAGTCCAGATACTGAAAAAAAATCAGATGGGTTATGGACAATTGTCTGAAATCATTTTAAAAATGCTTTTAAACAAATTATTGGATGCAAATTTGGGAGAATGTCAGGTGTAGATTCGCAGCACACCTATCACTAACATTTATTCAGAGGAGATGTGCAAGCATATTTGGAAGTTACTTTTTACTCATAATTTTCTCCTCTGTGTAGATTCTTAAGCCACCTTCATCAATGTAATATAATTGCTTCCCAGTAGAGTTACAAGTATGCTAACATCTGTCACATATAATTCATTGTGTTGCTCATCCTCTCCCTACGAAGTGTATATAGAGGAGCATGTCAATTTGGGCAGATTTGTTTTTCACACATTGCTATATCCTTATTTAGGCATGCAGAAATCATTTGTCAGAGAGTCATTATGTATCTCATGAGAATATGTGCCTTCAGCAGTTTTCTAGCCCAACATGAAGTACCCTTTATAAAACATCCTTACCTGTTTTTAAATAGTTGAGCTGTAGTTGCTACAAAAGTCAATTGCTCAGCTACTGTCCATGTAAGAGATGGATGAAAGTCTATAGGAAGGCTGTATGTCTCTCAGCGTCTTCAATGTTTTTATGATGAACAGGAGTGATTATAGCACAATTCCAGTCCTACGACACTTTGTTCACTGTAGTTCAAGTTGATTAGCTTTTCTGGTTGGGTTACTGGGTTTTTCCAACTTTTATGATGTCACTAGTGATGCCATCTCTCCCAGGTATTTTTCCTCTCAAAAGCTCTGTGGATTTATCCTTTTTTGCATACACAAGTTTTTGTTGCTTTGGTTTTTTTTCCTCACCTCTTTTTATCCTAGGAAATGGGGAATCTTCTTGTGCTCATCTCTGTGCATCCTTGTAGAGCTGCTGGTAAAGCTCATTTGCTCTCTGAAGGATGCTCTCTCTCCCTCTGTAATTACTCTTTCATCACTGAGAGGGACATCTGTTGTCAATTGACTGTTTTCTTCTCATCTTGTTACAGCTGTTTCTTTTAAGAGTATTTGAAATAATTTTTATCTTGCATCATATATTTGGATCCTTTTTGATATTTCCTTTTCAAGGTTATGCAAAGCTTCTAGTAACAAGCTATCATTCTTTCTTTTAATTTAATTTAAGTTATCCTGAGTGTCCAATGTGCATTTGCACTACTAAACAGATTGTGATAAAACACTGTCCAGATATCCAAAGGTACAGCTATAATGACATTTCTATTTTAAAGAAACTTCCTGGCTTAGTGCAAACTTGGCTATAGCTTGAGAGGGTGAAATTACATCAGGGCAATCAGATCTTCATTAAGAGAATATTAGCAATTGGTACCTGATGTGTGAAGTGTTAATATGACATAAAGTTCAGTGTTACCCACTCTACCTGTTATAAAGCAACATGAGTAGGTAGGTACTCAGGAACTTTTTTTTGTCTCAGTTTTTACTGGCAATCACTCTTCCCACATGCCTCCTCAATCTCCCAGGAGGGACTGAAGTAATAAGTTCCTCCCACTGTAAGAGAAACACAAAGTCAAGATGGCTTGAGAAATTTGAACATACACAAGTCCACGTGACCCAAAAATATACACTCCAGCAACTCAAGAAATTGGCAGAGGTAATTGTCAAGTCACTTTACATCATACTAACAAAAAATATGGCAGTCAGTCAAAGTGCCCACTGGCTGGATAAAAGAGAATATTACACCCATTTCTGGCTATGATAATAAGCAAGACTCAGAACTGCAAATCAGTCAGCACCACCTCTGCTCAGTAAGATCATGGAATAGATTCTTCTGAAAGGTATGGTGAAGCATACAGGATACAGGGATGAATGATTAGAGAGAGTCAAAATTACTTCACCAGGGGCAAATCATGCCTGGCTAATCAAATAATGATCTTCTCCAATGAAGGGACCACTGTATCACTACACAAGGAAAGCTATGAATACATATCTACCTGAATTTCTGTAAAGCCTTTGATATAGTTCCTCATGACATCCTTACTTTTAAATAGCAAAGGGATGAATTTGATGGGTAGACTATTAGATGGATCACAGGATCATAGGATATTAGGGGTTGGAAGAGACCTCTGGAGATCAAGTCCAACCCACCTGCCAGAGCAGGACCATAGAATCTAGTGCAGGTTGCACAGGAACGCATCCAGACGGATCTTGAAAACCCTCAGAGAGGGAGACTCCACAGCCTCTCTGGGGAGCTTGTTCCACTACTCCATGACCCTTACAGTGAAGTTTTTCCTCATGTTAAGGTGGAATTTTTTGTGCTGTAGTTTATATCCATTGCCCCATGTCCTGTCACATTTGCCTTCTTGGCCACAAGGTCACATTGCTGTCCCCTGGATAGTTTGTTGTCCCCCAGGACTCTCAGGTCCTCCTCCACAGGGCTGCTTTCCAGCAGGTCACCTCCCAACCGGTACTGGTGCAGTTTATTGTTCTTTCCCAGATGCAGGACTCTGCACTTACACTTGTTAAATGTCATTAGGTTCCTCTTTGCCCAGCTCTCCAATCTGTCCGAGTCTCACTGAACAGCCACACAGCCTTCAGGTGTGTCAGCCAAGACTCCTAATTTGGTATATTAGCAAATTTGCTGAGCAGACACTCTATCCCCTCATCATTGTCATTGATGAAGATGCTGAACAGGACTAGACCCACCACTGATCCCTGGGGGACTCCACTAGTTACAGATCTCCAGCTGGACTTGGCACCATTGATCACCACTCTTTGCACTCTATTGTTTAACCAGTTTTTAATCCATCTCACTGTCTGCTCTTCTATCCTGAACTTGCTGAGCTTGCTCACAAGGATGTTACAGGAGACAGTGTCAAAAGCCTTGCTAAGGTCAAAGTAGACTACATCCGCTGGTCTCCCTGCATCTGCCCATCCGGTTACAGCATCATAGAATGCTATCAGATTAGTCAAGCATGATTTCCTTTTGGTAAATCCATGCTGACTACTCCTGATAACCTTCTTCTCTTTCATGTGCCTAGAGAAATCTCCAGAATGAGTTGCTCCATGATTTTTCCAGGGATGGAGGTGAGGCTGACTCATCTGTAGTTTCCTGGACCCTCTTTCTTTCCTTTTTGAGGACTGGAGTGACATTGGCTCTCCTCCAGTCCTCAGGCACCTCCTCTGCTTGCCATGATTTGGCAAAAATGATTGAGATTGGCAAAGTGATGACATCAGCCAGTTCCTTCAGCAGTCTTGGGTGCATCTCATCAGGGCCCATGGACTTGTATATATCAATTTTTGTAACTCATACCTAATCCAGTCTTCATTGACTATTGGTGAGTCATCCCTCCTCTAGATTTCCTCTCCATCTAGGTTCTTGAGCTCACAGGGGACTTCAGTCTTAGAAGAGTGAAGCAAAGAAGATATTTAGCAACTTTGTTTTTTCTGCATCTTCAGTTATCAGGGCTGCCTTCTCATGCAGCAGTGGGCTCAGACTTTCCTTATTCTTCCTTTTACTACTAAAATATTTGAAGAAGCACTTCTCATTCACTTTTGCTTCCTTTGACAGTTCTCATTCCAAGAGGGCTTTGGCCTTCCTTGTTGCCCTCCTACATATCCTGACAAGTTCTCTATAGCTCTCCCAAGTGACAAGCCCCTTCTTCCATGCATTGAATTATTATAAAGTTGTCATTCCTAAAAAAAATATATATATTATTGTATCTGATGTTTACACTTCTGACTACTTTTGGAGCTAATTTATCTTTAAATAAATGAAATTAGACGGATAAACAGGTACAGTCAATGGCTCAGTGTCCAAATGGAAACCAGTAGCAAGTGGTGTCCTTCAAGGGTTCACAATGGATCCAATTCTATTTAAGGTCTTAATCACTGCATATTTAGTAAAATTGAGTGCACTTTCAACAGATTTGCAAATAACACCACCTTGAGTGGTGCAGTTGATTGACTAGAGGGAAGGGATACCATCCAGAGGTACAATGGCAGACTTAAGTGGTTCCATGTGAATCTCATGAGGCTCAAGAAAGCCAAGTGCAAGCTCCTGCAACTGGGTCAGGGCAATCTTCAATTTCAGCATGGAATGGGAGACAGAGAGGAGTCTAGCAGAGAAGAATTTGGTGATGTTGGTGGATTAAAAAAGTAGATACGAACAAACAATATAAAGTTGCAGCCCAGAAAGCATATCATATCCTAGTCTTCAGAAAAATAACTATGGCCAGCAGGTCAAGCGAAAGGTGATGGAGCACAAGAGAAGGGTACTCAGAGAGACTGTGGAGTCTCCTTCTCTGGAGATTTTCAAAGCCCCCGAGGATACATTCCTGTGTGTCCTGCCCCAGGTGATTCTGCTTTTAGGCAATAAACAGGATGAATCAAGGGCCACTGCGCTGCTGGGATGCCACGACATAGTGGATATTACTGCAACTTGGTGGGATGATTCCCATGACTGGAATGTAGGGATAGATGGCTACAAGCTCTTTAGGAAGGACAGGCAGGGAAGGAGAGGAGGAATTGTTGCCCTCTGTATCAGTGACCAGCTAGAATCAGTGGAGCTCCATGGGGAAGGATGCTGAGCTGTTTGAGAGTGTATGGGTTAAAATTAAAGGGAAGACAGGGAAGGGTGATGTTACCATAGGGGTCTGCTACAGACCACCTGACCAGCAGGACCAAGCAAATGAGGCCCTTCACAGACAAACAGAAGTAGTTTCCAGGTCACAAGCCCTGGTCTTCATGAGGGATTTCAACCACACTGGCATCTGCTGGAGAGACAACACAGCAAGGCATCTATAATCTAATTCCTCTCACTAAAATACCCCAGCTAGCTTCAAACTATCACAAAGACGTTCCTGGATTGCATAGATGACAAATTCCTTCTCCAAATGGTAGAGGAACCAACAAGAAAAGGTGCTATGTTGGGCCTTGTTCTCACCAACAGGGAAGAGATGGTGACTGACATGAGGCTCAGGGACAGCCTTGACTGCAGTGACCATGAAGCAGTTGAATTTAAGATCCTCAGGGCAACCAGGAGGAGGTATTCCAAGCTTACAACCCTAGACTTCAGGCATGCAGACTTTGATCACTTCAGGGATCTGCTGGCCAAAGTATCATGGGACAAAGCTCTAGAGGGAAGAGAGGCCCAGGACAACTGGGCAGTATTCTAGAATCACCTCCTTTGTGCCCAGGAGCAATGCATACCAACAAAGAGGAGAGCAGGGAAGAATGCTAGGAGGCCTACCTGGCTGAGCAAGGAGCTCCTGGACACACTGGCACACAAAAAGAGACTCTACAAGGAGTGGAAGAAAGGACAGATGGAATGGGGGGGATATAAGGAAGCTGCCTGAGCAGCTAGAGGTCTGGTTAGGAAAGCCAAGGCAGAGTTGGAATTGAAGCTAGCCACGGAGGTCAAAGGGAACACCAAGAATCTCTACAGGTATATTAATGGTAAAAAGAAGCCTAGAGAAGGTTGGGCCCCCTCAGAAAGGACACAGGTGAAATGGTCACGAGTGATATGGAAAAAAGCTGAGGTTCTTAACAACTTCATTACCTCAGTCTTCACTGCAAAGACCTCCAGCCACATTCTTGGAGTTATGGGAGATAATGGCAGGGACTGGAAGGAAAAGCTGTTCATCATAAGTTCATGATCACCTGAAGAACCTGAAAGTGTTCAAGTCCATGGGACCCGATGGGATACACCTACAGGTGCTGAGGGAGCTGGCAGATGAGGTTGCTAGACCCCTCTCTATACTATTCCAAAAATCATGGCACTCTGATGCAGTCCACACTGACTGACTGGAAAAGAGGAAACAGAACCCCCATTTTCAAACAGGGTAGGAAGGAGGAGCCAGGGAACTCCAGGCCAGTCAGTCTCACCTCTGTGTCCAGTAAGATCATGGAGCAGATTCTCCTGGAGGTACTACTGAGACAGGAGAATAGTGAAGAGGTGATTGACTACAATCAGCATGGCTGCACCAAGGGCAAATTCTGCCTGACTAACCTGGTGGCCTTCTATGAACAGGTCACAACATTCACAGATGAGGGCCGAGCAACTGATGGCATTTACCTGGACCTGAGCAAGGCCTTTGACACTGTCCCGCACCACATCCTGGTCTCCAAGCTGGTGAAACATGGGTTTGATGGGTGGAGCACTGGATGGATAAAGAACTGGCTTGATGGCCACACCCAAAGAGTGGCTGTCAACAGGTCTATGTCCAAGTGGAGGCCAGTGACAAGTGGAGTCTCTCAGGGGTCAGTCCTAGGACCAGTCTTCTTCAACATCTTTGTTGGTGCCCTGGACAGAGGCATTGAGTGCAGCCTCAGCAAGTTTGCTGACCACACCAAGCTGTGTGGTGCAGCAGAGAGGCAGGGATGCCATCCAGAGGGACCTGGACAGGCTGGAGAGGTGGGCACAAGTCAACCTTATGAGGTTCAACAGGAGCAAGTGCAGTGTCCTGCATCTGTGTGGAAGCAATACCAAGCACAAATCCAGGCTGGGCAGTGCGTGGCTGGAGAGCAGCCCTGAGGAGAGGGACTTGGGGGTGCTGGTGGATGAGAAGCTCAACATGAGCCAGCAGTGTGCACTTGCAGCCCAGAGGGCCAACCAGAGCCTGGGCTGCATCAAGGGAAGTGTGGCCAGCAGGGCAAGGGAGGTTATGGTCCCCTCTACTCCGCTCTGCTGAGACCCCACCTGGAGTACTACGTCCAGTTCTGGAGCCTGTATTTACAAGAGGGATGTGGATGTGCTGGAGCATGTCCAGAGAAGGGCCACAAGGATGATCAGAGGACTGGAGGACCTCTCCAGCCATCCTCACAACCTCAGCTGTCCTTACACAACAGATATAGGTCACTAGAGGTTGAGGGTGAGGTGGTTCTGGAGGAGGCAGAAGCATCACTGGCAGGGAGGGCAACTGAAACAAATCAGTTGCCCCCTGACATCAGAATAGGTTCCCAAAAGAAAAAGAGGAGGGCAATTGTTAT
>WAAF01005059.1:26123-38668 GCA_013400475.1 Tricholaema leucomelas | reverse complement strand
TCCTGAGGTTGGCCTGGGCACAGCTCTGCAGCCTGTGCAGCTCCCTCTGGATGGATCCCTGCCCTCTGGCAAGTCTCCTGTGCCACACAGCTTGGTGCCACCTGCACACTTGCTGAGGGTGCACTGATTGCTCTGCCCATGGCACTGACAGAGATGTTCCACAGCACTGGTGCCAGCACTGACCCCTGAGGGAGCCACTTGGCACTGCTCTGCAGGTGGACATTGTGCCCTTGGTCACCGCTCTCTGGGTGCCACCATCCAGCCCATTCCTTACCCAGCAGTGCTCACCCACCCAGCCTGTGTTGTTCCAGTCTGGTGCTCAGGATGCCATGTGGGACAGAGTCAAAGGCCTTACTCAGGTCCAGGCAGATGATGTCAGTTGCCCTTCCCTTGTCCACTGTTACTGTGACTTCATCATACAAAGCCACTACATTTGTCAGGCAGGATCTGCCCTTGGTGCAGCCATTGCTGGGTGCCACCAACCACCTCTGCTGTGTTGTTTTTTTTTCCTGCTTTGTTTTTGTTGTCTGACTTCTTTGCACCTCTTCCCCTGCATCGTCCAAGATATGGAAGGCTGAAGCTCACTTATCTCAAGCACTGTCTTTCACAATCTCCCAGCATGATTGCTGCACTTATTTGGGAGACTGAGCTTTCATCTTGCCACAATGGAAAGGAGGCCATGCTCAGCAACAGGCCAAAAACGTGAAGCAAACATCCTACAAAACTGATCCCAAACACGTGGAGCCTCTTTCACATGACTTTCAAGCTCAGTACAAGGCCTGACATTCCCCAATAGCTATGTAGTAATGACACTGAACACAGGAGGAATCAACCTCCAGAACACTATGGCAAAGAAACAGCTTCAAAGCAGGGAAAGGAAAGCAGTACCTTCTAGAAGCAATTTTGATGTATCTTTAATCATTTCTATGTGCTCCAATACTCCAATGATTAGTGCCACAGATATACCTATAAATAAATCACAGATGTTGGAAAACATCTCTGAAACATAAACTGAAGTAGTCATCATGTCTAATGCACATGAGAAATATTTAATTAGCTGTGCAAGTGAGCTGACAAGCAAGTACAGCATGGTAATTTGCAGGATTTGCTTTGAGGAGCACAGGCTGGCTCCTCACTGCACAGAAATGAGAGTAGCTTATGCAGAATAAAGTTCTCAGATCAAAACTTCCTTCATAAGAAGGATACAGAACTGTTTGACCAAGTCCAGAGTAGGCCACAAGGATGAGAGAAGGGCTGCAGCACCTCTGCTATGAGGTCAGGCTGAGGGAGCTGGAGATGTTCAGCTTGAAGAGCCCTTCACTCAAATGGGACCTTAGAGCTGCCTTCTGGTATCTGAAAGGATCCAACGGGAAGGCTGGAGAGGGACTTTTCCTCGGGGTGTCCAGAGACAAGACCTGNTGGGGGTGTGCAGCCTGCAGAAGAGGAGGCTCAGGGCAGAGCTCATTGCTGTCTGCAGCTACCTGAAGGGAGACTGTAGCCAGGTGGGGTTGGGCTCTGCTGCCAGGCAGCCAGCAACAGAACAAGGGGACACAGCCTCAAGTTGTGCTAGGGGAGATCTAGGCTGGATGTTAGGAGGAAGTTGTTGGCAGAGAGAGTGAGTGGCATTGGAATGGGCTGCCCAGGTTGGTGGTGGAGTCACCATCCCTGGAGGTGTTGAAGCCAAGCCTGGCTGGGGCACTTAGTGCCATGGTCTGGTTGACTGGTCAGGGCTGGGTGCTAGGTTGGGCTGGATGGTCTCTTCCAAGCTGGTTGATTCCATGACTCTGTAAGACAAGGGGGAATGATTTGAAGCTGAGGCAGAGCAGGGTTAGACTGGAGCTGAGGAAGAAGTTTTTCAGTAGCAGGGTGGTGAGACTCTGGAATTGGCTGCCCAGGGAGGCTGTGGATATCCCCTTCCTGAGACATTCAAGACTAGATTCAGTGAGGCCTTGGGAAACGAATTCCAGTTAAGAAATGTCCCTGCCCATGGTCTGAAGACTGGAGTAAATGGTCTCTGAGGTCCCTGCCAGCTTGAGCCATTCTGTGATTGTTTTGATGCTTGGGCAAGGGACCACATTTAAATTTGCTCAGCATTTCAAGTATATCTAGAAAGCTGATGTGTGGTGCTGTTACCCCTACAGCAATATCCCAGCCACTGCAGAAATTGTGGAAGAGCTGGAAAAAAAAATAATAGAGCTGAATAAAACGAAAACAGAAGACAACCCCCAAAAATCAAGACAAATAACAACTAGAGGGGAAAAAAAGCTCTCCCATTAAAATAAAGTTGTCAAGAGCTGGAAATATTATCTCAAGATCTGTAATAGTGTGATGAAATATTTAGTCCTGTATTGCCAAATGCCACGCTGTCATCTGAAGTAATGAGGAGGGGAATGAACTCTGATCACTAGGCAAGAATGCAGGAGATCGACAGCACTTGTAAGTGGAACAGAACAGTTTCGTTCTTTGCTGGAGATGAAAATCTACCCAACTTGGAAACAATCAAAGAGATTATCATTAACAAGGTGTTTGGAAAGTTAAGAACAGGATCTCTTTTCAAGAACTACACTGAGAAGGAGAAGGTTAGAAGCAGCACGTTAGTTAGCAAGGGAATCTGAACCACATAAAAGCTTCTTCGGGGAGGGTGCAGGGTGCTGGGGAAAGTAGCCACTTTAAAAGCCCCAGGAAATGTGCCACTGAAAAATAAAAAGGGAGATCATTAATAATAGCTGTTATGTGCAGGGGGAATCAGAGGAAGGGAAATCATCAAATGTAAGGTGGAGTAAAAGTGCTGGTGTTTCTCTAGAAGGTGAGATTAATTGAACGGTGTAGGCAGAGCAGGGAGCAATTGGGCTTGGAGATAGGCGAAGGATAATTAACAGGCAAGGAAAAGAGAGCAGAAAACGCTTGGGTTAAGCTGTGCATCAGATGTGCATTGTGATCTGTTCTGTAATTGGAACAGTTCTGGTTATTATTCATTAAACAACAGATTTAGATTGAGTTAAAGCCAGTGTCTGAAGGGAGAAATAAAAAGGTGTTTGTGAGGGTCTTTCTAGGTGAGAGATGTACAGGGCAGGGTATCCATGGGAGAAAGGACTCCTTGAGTTGGGGATGGAAACAAAGGTCCATGAGACAGTAGTTTTTTGTGTCATAGAATCAGAGAAAGGTTTAGGTTGGAAGAGACCTCAAAGATCATCCAGTTCCAAACCCTTCCATAGACAGGGACACCTCCCACTAGAACAGGTCACTTGAAGTCTCATCCAGCTTGGCCTTGAACACCTCCAGGGAGGCTGTGGAGCACAGCATCACCCAATGTGATCAAAGATCACATTCAGCGAATCTGTGCTTGTCTAGGTGCTAATGTAAATTTCCCAGAGACTCAGACATAGTTGATAGAACCAAGGACAATTTATAGGTTGCCCTTCCCTCTTCCCCCTTCTTTTCCAAAAGAAAAAGAATTAGATGCAGAGAGAGAAAATGTATGGAGAGCCAAATACATAATCTCACTGTGATTTGGAAGTTAAAAGAAGAAATGTTTAACAATAAATAAAAGGTAAATGAGGTAGGGAAGTTACAAAGATATAGGGAAGGGAGAACAAGATACAAAAGATGGCTGATTCTATTCTATTCTAATATACAACCAGATCTGATGGCTATGGGTTTTGTTTGCCTCATGGGTGAAGGCCATGTGGTGAAACAAACTGCAGCAGGAAACAGGATGGTGGTTGATTGCTGGCAAGCAGGAGAGGTGGAGAGAGAGAGAGAGAGAGGAACAGAGAGTCTCCCTGCTTTTTATGGATCTTAGACAGGAAGGGGAGGAGTGGGCTAAACATCATCACCTGGTAGCGTTCAGACCCACCCCTGGAGAGGGGTCAAGACCACCTGAGGTCAGGTTCAAGATCACTCCCCCAGGAGAGTTAACCCTGTACAGTGCTCCACAACCTCCCTGGGCAACCTGTGCCAGTGTCTCACCACCCTCACGGTAATCCTAACATCCAGTTTCAATCTCCCTTCTGCCAGTTCAAACCCATTCCTCCTCAGCCTGGCATTACAAGACCTTGTTAATAACTCCCTCTCCCTGGAACTCTTCGAGCCAGTCCAGAGGAGACCAACAAGGTGCTGAGAGGGTTGCAGCAGTTCTACTATGAGGACAGGCTACAAGAATTGGGGCTCTGCAGCCTGGAGAAGAGAAGGATTGGAGGAGACCTTGGAGTGGCCTTCTAGGATCTGAAGGGGGCTACAGGAGGGCTGGAGAGAGACTATTGACAAGGTCTTGTAATGACAGGATGAGAAGTAATGAGTTTAAACTGACAGAAGGGAGACCTAAATTAGATGTTAGAAAGAATTTCTTTACAGGGAGGGTGGTGAGACGTTGGCACAGGTTGCTCAGGGAGGCTGTGGAGCACAGAATCACTGAATGTGATCTTTGCACATCCCCAGCTCCCTCAGCCTCTCCTCACAGGGCTGTGCTCCAGGCCCCTCACCAGCCTTGCTGCCTTGCTCTGGACACCTTCCAGTACCTCAATATCCTTTTTGAATTGAAGGGCCCAGAACTGGACACAGCACTCCAGGTGTGGCCTGAGCAGTGCTGAGAACAGGGGAAGAATAAATTCCACCTGACAACAGGGTAATAGGTGCATTGTAACTAGGAGGTAAAAGATGATTAATGGAAAGTGAAATGAAAAGAAGTGATGTAAGAGCAAAGAGTAACATTAGGTCATCTGCAGCAATGAGCTATATGAACCCTGACATTTTTACAATGGCTTTTCAACAGACTGAACTGATACTAAAGTATAGCAGCTCGAGTGGGATGGAGGAGCAACAAACAAAATGTTATGGCACAGCATGATGAAAAAAACCCAAACAACCCAGATTGCCATTAAAAGTCTTTTCCACTGCTTCAGCCTCAGAGAGGCTTTTTATGATGTAGTCACAGCTGCAATGGACAGGGGAAGGGCAACTGATGTCATCTACCTGGAGCTGAGTAAGGCATTCGACTCTGTCCCACATGACATCCTGGTCACCAAACTGGAAAAGCACAGACTGGATGTGTGGAGCACTCACTGGATAAGGAATTGGCTGGATGGTGGCATGCAGAGAGTGGTGATCAATGGCACAATGTCCACCTGGCGACCGGTGCCAAGTGGTGTTCCTCAGGGGTCAGTGCTGGGACCAGTGCTCTGTAACATCTTTGTCAGTGATATGGACAGAGGAATTGAGTGCACCCTCAGCAAGTTTGCAGATGACACCAAGCTGTGTGGCACAGCTGACTTGCTGGAGGGCAGGGATGCCATCCAGAGGGACCTGGACAGGCTGGAGAGGTGGGCCCAGGCCAACCTCATGACGTTTAACAAGGCCAAGTGTAAGGTCCTGCACCTGGGTCGGTGCAATCCCAGGCACAGATACAGGCTGGGTGGTGAATGGCTGAGAGCAGCCCTGAGGAGAAGGACCTGGGGGTCTGGGTTGACGAAAAGCTCAACATGAGCCTGCAGTGTGCACATGCAGCCCAGACAGCAACCCTGTGCTGGGCTGCAGCAAGAGCAGTGTGGGCAGCAGGGCAAGGGAGGGGATTCTCCCCCTTTACTCTGCTCTCCTCAGACCCCACCTGGAGTACTGTGTGCAGTTCTGGAGCCCCCAGCACAAGAAGGACATGGAACTGCTGGAGCCAGTCCAGAGGAGAGCCACGAAGATGCTGAGAGGGCTGCAGCAGCTCTGCTATGAGGACAGGCTGAGAGAGTTGGGGCTCTGCAGCCTGGAGAGGAGAAGGCTTCGAGGAGACCTTAGAGTGGCTTTGCAGTATCTGAAAGGAGCCTACAGGAAGGCTGGGGAGGGACTATTGACAAGGTCTGGGAATGTCAGGACGAGGGGGAATGGGTTTGAACTGGCTGAGGGGAGATTTAGACTGGATGTTAGGAGGAAGTTCTTTACAGTGAGGGTGGTGAGACACTGGCACAGGTTGCCCAGGGAGACTGTGGCTGCTTCCTCCCTGGAGGTGTTTAAGGCCAGGCTGGATGAGGCCTTGAGCAACCTGCTCTAGTGGGAGGTGTCCCTGCCTATGGCAGGGGGTTGGAGCTGGATGATCCTTGAGGTCCCTTCCAACCTAAACCATTCTATGATTCTATGGATTTTCATGCTGTGCTTGGTGTTTTCAGTTGACTGCATTCTCTCACCCCAGGTTTCAATAAATTATATCTTAAAAAAATAAATTAAAATGCTGTAATATTTAATTTAATAGCTCAGCTGGATTGGTTTTCTACTTTGTGTAAACAGCTTAGGATTACTTTATGGCTTTCCTAGTATTGATGGCAATTCAGGAGTCTGCAAATGCAGGGCAAATATCCAGTTCCAAGTGTCGCTCCCTACAGCTATGGATTTTGACTTGAGATTGTATCTCAAAATCGCTTTTTGTAGTAGCCTACTGCTCTACTAAACACCAGTAACACAAATCAATTTGGCATTCCCTGAAGCCCAAGGAGAATTCTCACACAGCTCTCACTCTAAGTGTGTTCAGGTTGCAAGGGTTGATCTAGAATCAGGGTATCTCAGAACAGAAGGCTGCTAAAAGAGACAGGCTCTGCAGAAAAAGGCACAATTCAAAGGGACCTCTGCCTACCAATTTAAACCCATTACCCCTTGAGCTGTCATTACAAGACCTTGTCAATAGTCCCTCCCCAGCCTTCCCTTAGACCCCTTTCAGATATTGGAAGGCCACTATAAGGTCTCCTCAAAGCCTTCTCTTCTCCAGCCCCAACTCTTGCGGCCTGTCCTCATAGCAGAGGTGCTCCAGCCCTCTGAGCATCCTCCAGGCTCTCCCCTGGACTCACTTTCTCCTTATGGCAGAAAGAAATTAGTGAACTTCAAGAGGCTTTAAGTATTTACTCACAAGATATTAGTCTCCAGACCTGCAGGGCTAGCTACAGCTTCAAAAAATACCCAAATGCTTTCAGGGAACTCCATTGGTCTTGTCAGCTGCTGAGGCGTCTGATTCTTCCCAGGCTTCACAGGCTGCTGGGGAAAGGAGACAGACAATCTTTGACCTGGTCCTGGCTTCTCTGGGTGATCTGTGTATCCAGGACTTCCCAGACAATCTTTGACCTGGTCCTGGCTTCTCTGGGTGATCTGTGTATCCAGGACTTCCCAGACAATCTTTGACCTGGTCTTGGCTTCTCTGGATGATCTGTGTATCCAGGACTTCCCAGACAATCTTTGACCTGGTCTTGGCTTCTCTGGATGATCTGTGTATCCAGGACTTCCCAGATAATCTTTGACCTGGTCCTGGCTTCTCTGGGTAATCTGTGTATCCAGGACTTCCCATGTTGGCAGGAGACTTTCAGGTGCAGGCAGGATGTCTTGTGATGTGCAGTCTCAGCACAGATGTCATGCTGGCTATGCAGGCAGACCACGTGGAGGCATTTAGAGCCTGTTCCTGGTAAACTCGAGGTAGTGGAGCTTCCAGGCAGTTCAGGATGCACTCAGGCAGCAAACCATGGCAGTAGGCAGTAGCAAGGAAGGGCAAATACAATCACCAAGCACATTGTGTTACCTGCTCATCTCTTTTTATCAATGTAGCCTGACACTCATGGACCTTTGGACATAGATTAGCCAATCAGAATGGCACTTCCCCAAGTTTGACCATATTAGGTGAAGCCTGCACTCTTTTTTTTCCATTTCCCATGGTTGCTTCCCCCCAGCACAGAAGGGGGGGGATCAGGGGAACATGTCTGGACAAGCCAAAGTCCCTAGACTCAGTGCCTCCAGGTTCTTTGTCTTCTTTCCTGCAGTTGCTTCTCCCCATAGCAGAAAGAGAGAGAACAGAAAAAAACATGTCTGGGCAAGCCAGTACATGCATGAGTCTATTTTGGCCTATCCAGGCCTGCCACAACACTGCTATCCTCCTGTGATTGTCCTTTCCCTGCCATGGTCCTAGCACAGGTGTGATTTGCTCTAGGTGACCTTGCTCTAGCATGAGGGTTGATGAGGTGATCTTCAGAGGTCCCTTCCAGCCCCCACCATTCTGTGTGATGTGCTGAACATCTCATCAGCATGACACACAAAGATGAGAAATGGAAAGGTGCTGATGAAAGCTGTTCCTCATTCTGGCCAAGCTGCAGTTTACAGCTTTTGTTGAGTTGAAGCTTTTTAGAGTGAGGAAGAGGGAAATTCAACTGAAGATACAGCTTTAAAATAAATGGGTACAACTACATTCAACCCCTCTTTGATCAGCCACACTCAAATCCAGTACTAAGTGGAAGAGAGATGGGTTTGCACAACCTAGAAAAGAGAAGGCTCGGGCAAGACCTCATCACCACAGACCAGTACAGAAAGGGTGGCTGCAAGGAGGATGGAGACTCCCTTTGTACAATGAGCCTCGTGGGAAAGACAAGAGGTGATGGGGACAAGTTACTGCTGGGGAGAGGCTTACTGGGCTGCAGAAGGAGATGTTACCCCATGAGAACAGCCGAACATTGGAATCATCTCCCAAGGAAAGTGGTGGAGTCAGTGGTCAGCTTGGAGACTCACCTCAACAAGGTGATGGGCCAGCTCACTTCAACTCCACTATTACCTAGAGAGGTTGGGGCAGATGACCCTTGGGGTCCCTCCCAACCTGGCATTACAGGATCACAGGGTCACAGTGACCTGGCATTCTATGATTAAACCTTAGTGGAGTGAGGAAACTTCCACTACAACAGACAATGGCTACAGAGAGCTTTTATGTGGCTGGCTTAATCTGCTCTTCAAAACAGCATTGAGTATATTGGTGGTTCTGAACTGACTGATCCTCATGAACTTGTGGCAGCTCTCCGTGGCATCTTTGCATGCTTTACTCTCCAGCCTTGAATACCACATGAGACTCAGGCTCCAAAGAGAGTTTGTGCTGTGCTATGTTTAATTGGTCATTACTCATTTTGTTGTTGATACCTGGAATTTAATTAAATGGTTTCTAAGAGTGCCAATGCTAACAATAAATTATATCTACCCTGCAGTAAGAATTAAAGGCTGCCTTTAAAATGCAGTCTCAGAGATGTAGTCTCTGGTGCTGAGTATGACCTGTGTTCTTCATATAACCCTCAGTCATCTTCTCCTTCTCCTCATCTTCTTCCTCCTCCTCCTTCTCCTCCTCCTCTTCCTTCTATTCCTCCTACTGCTCTTCCACAGATGATCCATCAGGAACTCTCTGAGACAGTAGATATCAGGTCACCTAACTCCAAGGTTTGAGGAATATTGTTATTCCCAGGAACAAGAGCAAATGCTCTGTTTGAGGCCTCTTGGCATGTTGGATGCCTTCAATTTGCTTTTATGAACAGGCTCCCCAGGGAGGTGGTGGAATCCCCATCCATAGAGGTGTTTCAAAGAGGCAGAGACCTCTTCATCTCAAAGGGTTTCAAAGAGGCAGAGAAGTAGTGCTGAGGGCCGTGGTAGAGTTGAGAATGTATTGGTCTGGAATGGTTGGACTGGATGATCAGAAAGGTTTTTTCCAAGCAGAAGTGTTCCACGAGTCTCTGCTTCTATGACAAACCTGTTCTGTTGCCTAAAAACCCCAGCACATTCTCACCAGAGCTCAGCCTTCACTCAGCTGTTAAAAAGAGCAGCATTCAGCCTTTCTCCTGAGGTTTTTTCCTAAACAAAGTTGCTGTGGATGCTCCCTGCACAGACCTGGCCAGAGAGAGCCATAAAACATTTAGGATTCCCAGACTGTCAATATAGAAATGCAGTTCCGATATGGAAAGGTGTGACTGACTGCTGATGGAGAGGCAGAGGAAAAAGCAAGACTACTAAAAGTGAAACCTCTTTCAGTAACAAAGGCAGAGGGTGGGGGAAGGCTTCCTGTGATGACTTTAGGGCAATCGGGGTGGGAAAAGGAGTACAAAGATCTATGTTTCCACTCACACTCCCCGACCTCCCTTAGCAACATTTCCCTGCCTCTGCCTGTCCCCCTCCCCAGAAATATTATTCCATCTGCCAAACAAAGAAAGAAAACAAAATCCATGAGGGAGATCTGTGCCTTCAGCAGGCTTTAGGAAACCTCTGGCAGGGCTTAGCCCTCTCTCATCAGAGAAAAGAAGCTTGATTTTATCACCAGAATGTAAACATGAAGCAGCAGTTTCTACCCATATCTGCATTCTCAGTTTTCTTTCCAGGCTGGGGGGAGTCAGAGGACCAAACTTTTTCCCGATCCCTGTTACAGCACTGTCAGCTGTAAAAAGTCATCTGCTCCATCAGAGAACCTAAATGCCTCTAAGCAGACCCCACAGGGACAAGTGGGGAATTCAGGCAAGCATAGAAAGGGCTCAGGCGAACATTAATCTTCCGGAGAACCAACTGACAGTGCGTTTCAGAAAGCCCATGCAGCTCAATTAATGCTTGTGCCTTTAATTGATGAACTGCAGCTCTCAAGGTTTGCTAAACAATGAAAATCAAATCTAAACCCCCCTCTAAATGTTGCTGGTTTGGCCAAGCATGTTTTCAAAGTTTGATTCCTGCAGCTTCAGCAGGAACGGTTCTCTGTGACCCTGCTAAGAAGAAAGGAAATCTTCTTGCCCAGTGCTCTGCTGTCATCAACGGCAAAAATTAAATGCTTTTGCTAATCCTTTCACTCTCTGACTAGCCATTGACCATGGAGCTTTGTTGACCTCGCTGGAAACCCTGGCAAGAATTATTGAGAGGCACTCGAGTGAGCTGTTCTGTCTTTTTTCTTCTGAGGGAGGAACCAAGGGGTAGTAGCTGAGGGTTGCTCTTTTGCCTCCACGGGGTCTGACGCAAGACATTCTGTTCCTCCTCTTTGATGCACATGCCCCATTGCCGGCGGGCCCAGCAGCAGCTTGCAAACTGCTTTTGGATCCCATCCCGACTGCTCAGGCACAGCGATGGGGAAATGGGAACTAGAGTTCAGCCCAGACAAAACAGAGCTATTGCTGCTAAACTGCTTGAAAAGCTTTAGGAGCAGATGAATGAGCTCTTTGCCTGGCAGTGTCAACACTCTTAACTTGCTTTTCACAGCAAGCCCGGCTGTTTAAATGTCTTTAAATGCCTGGCTACTTTTAAATGGCCAGCAGTAGTTGTTCTTTCCTTAAGTGGCTTTCAAAGATCACTCTGAATTGGGGACTTCACTGCAGTAGGCTCTGGTTTGCCTCTTCGGTCTTGGAATTGCAGTGCCACACGTTTTAGCTGCTGCTGTTTCAGTTTCTCATTTGTTGGCCTGCTCAGATTCAAAAATCACTTCTATTGTAAACAGATCTTGATTAGACTCAATCTAAGGTCTTCCTGCCAGAGGGGAGGCAGCTTGCCTCCCCCCAGCCCTCAGCTACCTTCTAGGACCTCCCTGGTGTGTACTTTAACCCACCTCTGGCTCTTTGCTAAGTTGACTTTACTTCTCTAAAGGGGTATAAAACTCAAGCAGGAGTGAAAGGCATCTTGTTGTCTAAGAGAGAAGGGCAACGAGGCTGGTGAGAGGCCTCGAGCACAGCCCTATGAGGAGAGGCTGAGGGAGCTGGGATTGTTTAGCCTGGAGAAGAGGAGGCTCAGGGGAGACCTTATTGCTGTCTACAGCTACCTGAGGGGTGGTTGTGGCCAGGAGGAGGTTGCTCTCTTCTCTCATGCAGCCAGCACCAGAACAAGAGGACACAGCCTCAAGCTGTGCCTGGGGAAATTTAGGCTTGAGGTGAGGAGAAAGTTCTTCACTGAGAGAGTCATTGGCTACTGGAATGGGCTGCCCAGGGAGGTGGTGGAGTCGCCGTCCCTGGAGCTGTTCAAGGCAGGATTGGACGTGGCACTTGGTGCCATGGTCTAGCCTTGAGCTCTGTGTTAATGGGTTGGACTTGATGATCTATGAGGTCTCTTCCAACCTTGGTGATAGTGTGAGACTGCAATAAGCTATTATGTTGATGTGATGCCTTTTTATCTTAGAGTTATAGAGGTTGGAAGAGCCCTCTAAGACCACTAAGCCCAATTATCAACCCAACACTACCATGCCCACTAAACCATGTCCCAGTCTGCCATGCCTACACCTCTTTCGAACACCTCCAGAGATGGTGGCTCCACCACTTCCCTGGGCAGCCTGCTTCTTGCTCACTTATATTCTAGAGGGGGATGAAGAGCTACCACTCAGGGCTTGGGATGCTGTTGTCAGGTCTTATTCAAAAATCAGTATTCAGTGTTGTGGGGTTTGACCTCCTCCAGGGGATGTTGCAAGAAACAGGAGTATTACCTTTTGCCATGTGAGGAGTGGCATTAGGCAGTTTCAAGGCTCAGCTTGGCAGAGGGCTGGGCCAGCTGATTCAAACTCTATTCCTGGCTGGAGAGCTGAGCCCAGAGAGTGGTGGTGAATGGTGCCACTTCCAGCTAGCAGCTGTCACTAGTGGTGTGCCCCAGGGATCAGTGCTGGGCACAGTCCTCTTCAATATCTTTATTGATGATCTGGAGCAGGGGACTGAGCACAGTATCAGTAAGTTTGCAGATGACACCAAGCTAGGAGCAGCTGTGGAGCTGTTGGAGGGTAGGAGAGCCCTGCAGAGGGGCCTGGACAGGCTGGATGGGTGGGCAGAGGCCAA
>WAAF01005059.1:0-22334 GCA_013400475.1 Tricholaema leucomelas | reverse complement strand
AGCAGGGCAGAGCAGAGGGGGAGCAGAACCTCCCTTGATCTGCTGGACACACTCCTCCTGACTCACCCCAGGATCCCATTGGCCTTCTTGGCTACAAGGGCACACTGCCATTCCTCCCAGATGCAGGACTGGGGAGGAATAACAAATTTCCTTGCTTGTTTATTTTTTTGTTTAACTTTATGTATTTATTTCCTGATATTGGTAGAGTCTCTTTTGGGAACCAGAAGTCAGTAACTGTATGAATGTAAAGGAGGTAATTCCTGCGTCAGGAGCTGTAGCTCTCAACATTTCAAAGGGAGACAAACACGAATTCTTTCTATAAATCACAGAATCTTAGGGTGGTTTGGATTGGAAGTGACCTTAAAGACCATCTAGTTCCAACCCCCCTGCCACGAACAGGGATATCTCCCACTAGGTCAGGTTTCTCAAGCCCCCATCCATTCTGGCCTTTACAGAATCATAGAATCATATGCATTGGGAAAGTCCTTTAAACTCATCCAGTCCAACCAGACTCTAACTCAGCCAAGGCTGGGGCTAAAACGTGGTCCTCAGCACCACAGCTCTGCCTCTATCAAACACTTCCAAGGATGAGGACTTCACAACCTCCCTGGGCAGCCTGTGCCAGTGTTTGAGAATCCTTTCAGGTGAGAACTTTCTTCTCATTGCTGTCTACAGCTCCCTGCAGGGAGGCTGTAGCCAGCTGGGGTTGGTCTCTTCTCTCAGGCAAGCAGCAACAGAACAAGGGGACACAGTCTCCAGTTGTGCCAGGGCAGGTCTAGGCTGGATGTTAGGAGGAAGTTGTTGGCAGAGAGAGTGATTTGCATTGGAATGGGCTGCCCAGGGAGGTGGTGGAGTAGCTGTACCTGGAGGTGTTGAAGCCAAGCCTGGCTGGGGCACTTAGTGCCATGGTCTGGTTGCTTGGCTAGGGCTGGGTGCTAAGTCTCTTCCAACCTGGTTGATTCTATCATTCTGTGATTCTCATATCCAATCTAAACCTCCCCAGTGCAACTTGAGGCCATATTCTCTCATCCTATTGCTTGTAACCAGTGTGAAGAGACCAATCTCCACCTTAGTCCAATCTCTCAGGGAGTTGTAGAGAGCTTTGAACACCTCCAGGGAGAGGACATCCACAAGTGAAGCCCAGATTCATTCTGAGACTCTCAGGCATTTGGCAGCAAGAGTGGCCGCAAGCAGGAACTGTCACTAACAGTGTTTAAGCCTGCATTTCCTATGCTGTGATGTTAGAAACTGTCAATTGACAAGAAGTAATTAATGAAGACATCAGAAATAGTGGAGCTGTGTCCCAAAGAGCAGGGCAATTGTAGCTTAACAGAAACAAAAACTAAACCAATTGGTTATTGACACTGGAACTCTACCCCTTAGGCTCTCCAAGTGGCATGCACCACTTTAATGGCAGTCTACCGAGAGGCTAATCTCCCTTGCTCTACTTTGAAAGCCTAAGGATAAGGTTCCAGAAGCAGAGGTGAGGAGGGGAAAGGTGTGTCAGCAGGGGTGTGCAGTGCTGCAGGAGTTTAGATTGCACAGCTTTGGGATTGTTACGTGGACCTTGCCTTCCCAACCTTCGGGCACCTCTACCCCCTCGAGGCACTGAACCTCTTAACCGATACATTGATTTAAGGCTGTTTGAGGTAGGCCAGCTGTGGTCCAGCTGAAAAAGGTTAGAAGCCTGAACCTATAAAAGCAAACATGACAGAGTGTCTTTGATACATTAAAGTGGCTGCCTCCCACTTTTATTTTCAGCCTGCTTGCAAATTTGTGCCTGGCCCTCCTCCCAGAAGCCTGCTCAGGAGAGAAGACTGCAGAAATCTGTCCATGGGATGCACACAGGCAGTATTCTCATAGCTTCACACCATTTTCACAGCTCGTGGGTCCTCTTCTATTGCTAGTTCTTATCCTTCAGCTTTCAGTTCCCTTATATACCTGCTGTGGAGGCAGGGAATTAATGTGGCCGAGTCAGGAATGTATAGAAAAACAGAGTTATTTTATTTCCCCCAAAACCCATCCCCAGAACTACATACAGAAATTAACTTAGTTTTAATCAGCAGATTCAGTCAGATTGAGAAGATGTTACAAGGATACCATAGGTAAAGTTGACTGTTTTGGCAGTCAGGAGTTGGAAAAGGCCAAGCTACTAAACGTAGCATCCCCCACTACTAATCAGGCTGAGCCAAAAGTTTACTGACAGGTGAGCCAGGCTGTGTGAGAGAAAGGGCACTCCAGATGCTTGTCCCCTCACTCTCTTTCAAAGGACATCTGAGGCTCATTCAGGCCTATCAAGCAGCATAAAGGGGGTGCTTATGGTGGGAGCCATCCAAAGCAGGGACGGTCCTGTCCCTCAGGAGCTTGTCCTTCAGAGCGCCAGGGGACTCCTTCTGCAGGAACCGTCCAGGCAGGGGAGAACTCTAAGGTGGGAACCCCAAGGTGGGAAGTCCCCCAACATTTATACCCTTCCTAGACAAAGAGCTGAGTTACCACTGCCTGGGCACGAAGAGCACAGCCAATCACAGCCTGATTCCAGCGCAGGCATTGAATAGGGCACCCCTCGTGCTGGAAGGGCCCTGTGCTCCCCCCCTTCACGCCTGCAGGGCAGGGTGGGGGGAGCAGGTTTTTTGTGCCTTTTCCTCTCCCATTCAAAGCACAGAGGGAGAAGAATTTTGGGGTATACAGGACTCCAGGACAATACCACCTTGGAGTATTATTTGGTTTCACCTTCTCAGTTCCTCTCTTTGTGATGCTTGGATTGGAAACTCCTTTCATGCCAGGTGTAAGTCTTACATTGCAGTTGTTATGATGTACACTTGGGGAATTCATAGAATAGGCTGAAAGGCAGCCTGGGGAATTGCAAGGATCAGCAAAGCCACTGCTAGCAAAGCAGAGAAAGTACTCTGAGTTAAAAGCCTCCCTGCTATGAAGTTCTCAGAAGGTTGTATATAGTGCAATAGGGGCCCAGACCATAAGAAATCCACAAAGCTAATTGCTGAGGATCAGTTTTTGTTTCAGAAAGAATTCAGACTGCAACAGGTACAGAGGAGGGCTATGAGAATGATCAGGGGCAGGAGGAGACTCAGAATCACAGGATTGTTTTTGTTGGAAAAGGCCTTCAAGATCACTCAGCCATTATGTAGCTCCACGAACTCTGGTGTTGGGATTCAACCACCTCCCTGGGGAGCCTCTTCAAGTGGTTGAGAACCCTTTCTGTGAAGAATTTTCTTCTAATGCCCAACCTAAGCCTCCTTTGTTTCAACCCAAGACCATTTTCTCTCATCTTATCACTTGTTACTAGAAGAGTCCAACCCCCACCTGGGCCAACTTTCTTTCAGGGAGTGGTAAAGAGACAGGGCTGCCCTCAGTCTCCTCTCCTCTTAAACTGAAGAATGGAATAATGTAGGATACTTTGACATGAAAAACCATCAGAAGTTTTACCCACCAGGGAGGCAGAGGAGCTCTTACAACTGGGTATCAGCATTGCTCACTGTCTCTCTCTGGAGAGCAGCCAGGAAGAAAGTGACCTGGGGGTACTGGTAGATAGTAGGCTGAAGATGAGCCGGCAGTGTGCCCAGGTGGCCAAGAGAGCCAATGGCATCCTGGCCAGTATTAGGAACAGTGTGGCCAGTAAGATGAGAGAGGTTATTCTTCCTCTATGCTCAACACTGGTCAGGCTACACCTTGAGTGCTGTGTCCAGTTGTAGGCTCCTCAATTCAAGAGAGATGTTGAGGTGCTGGGAGGTGTCGAGAGAAGGGCGATAAAGCTGGCGAGGGGCCTGGAACACAAACCCTGGAGGAGAGGCTGAGGGAGCTGGGGGTGTGCAGCCTGCAGAAGAGGAGGCTCAGGGCAGACCTCATTGCTGTCTACAACTACCTGAAGGGAGGTTGTATCCAGGTGGGGCTGGGCTCTGATGCCAGGTAAGCAGCAACAGAACAAGGGGACACAGCCTCAAGTTGTGCCAGGGTAGGTCTAGGTTGGATGTTAGGAGGAAGTTGTTGTCAGAGAGAGTGATTGGCATTGGAATGGGCTGCCCAGGGAGGTGGTGGAGTCGCCATGCCTGGAGGTGTTGAAGTCAAGCCTGGCTGGGGCACTGTCTAGGTTCTAATTTAAATTCCCAGAGTCTCTAATAAATTTGATAGAACCAATGACAATTTGTAAAGTGCCCTTCCCTCTCCCCCCTCCTTCCCCAAAGGAAGGAATTAGAAGTAGAGAGGAAAGCTAAGCACACCCAAATAAACCAATCTCACTCGATTTGGAAGCTGAAAAGAAAAAAAAGTTTAACAATAACTCAAAAGGGTATCAGAGGTAGGGAGGTTACAGAGGTGTAGGGAAGGAAGAATAACAAATACAAAAGGTACAAATAAAACCTGAGTTGGTGATGGTGGTGACCACGTGTGTGGAGAGGTGCAGGGAGAGCTGCAGTGCGGTCCAGAGAGCGATCCAGAGAGAGAGAGGAACAGGAAGTCCCCCTGCTTGTATGGGACAGGAAGGGGGGGAGTGGGCTAACCATCACCTGGTGGTGTCCAGACCCACCCCTGGGGAGGGGACAAGACCACCTGAGGTCAAGTGTCGAGTTCAGGGACACTCCTCCTGGAATATTAACCATATACAGGCACTTAGTGCCATGGTCTGGTTCATTGGCTAGGGCTGGGTGCTAGGTCGGACTGGAGCTTGGAGGTCTCTTCCAACCTGGTTGGTTCTATGATTCTATGACTGAAGCAGGTAAGACCCCAGCAGGGGCAGGCTGACAGCCCAGGTCCGTCTGCGTGGCAGGGACTTGGTTTCTCAGATTTTCCCTTCCTGCTGGAAAAATCTGATGCAAACTATTGTAATTTCAAAATCTTGCAGGCGGAGGAGGGGAGCAAGCTGAAGGCTGAGAGCAGATGGCTCAGATCTGTTAAAATAACTCACTTGGCTCACCCAACTATAGAAGCTAAATGAGGCTTTTTCAATAATGTTCAAACCCAAATAACATCTCCCAGGCCTTTGCTTCCCCGCAAAGCCGTAACCGATCTGCCTGCCCTGTAGTCTTTGGCAAATTATTTTGCTGATTTAAAGTTTCCCTTATTTTCTTACGCCTCAATTTTCTTTGGCTTGTGTTTGCAAAGGGACAAAAGGAGAATTGAGAAGGCACAGAATGCTGCATTGTTTTTGTCGTCCTCCCGGTGCAACGGCACAAGGAAGCACGAGGAAGAAAGCAAATAGGCACTGTGGAAACTCCAGTCTCAGAGGCAAAGTTTTGAGATGGGTTTTCAAAGTAATTCTCTTCTCACCCACGATAACATCTTCTCATTTTCAAGCTGCTTTCAAATAGAATTCTTTTTGCTTTTATATAGAATTCAATGTCGTGAAGATGGAGAAATTTGAAAGAGTCCATTGCAGAGCCCCCAAGCTGCTGCAGGCAGTAGAACATCTCCTTGTGAGGCCAGGCTGAGGGAGCTGGGGCTGGGGAGCTGGGAGCAGAGGAGCCTGAGGGCTGCCCTCAGTGCTGTGCAGGGCACTTCCCGGAGGAGTCAACCAGCCTCTGCTCAGGGCTGGCCAAGGGCAGCACAAGGGGCACTGGGTGCCAGCTGGATCAGAGGAGGTGCCATGAGAACAGGAGGGGAAATTTTGTCAGAGTGAGAGTGCTGGAGCCTGGAGCAGGCTGTCCAGAGAGGTTATGGACTCTCCTTCTCTGCAGCCTTTCCAAACCTGCCTGGATGTGTGACCTGCTCTAGGTGATCCTGCTCTGGCAGGGGGTTTGGACTGGATGATTGAGATCCCTTTCAACCCCTAGCATTCTATGGTTCTGTGTGATTCTGTGATTTGGCAGCAGTAAAAGCTCCAAAGATGGAGAAAGAGCAGCTAGAAGTTTCCTGGAGAAGTTAGACCTCTTCTATTTGAAAAGACAATGGAGCCTTGCAAGATATGCTTTAAAGTCTCTTGCTTAATAAGCAGGTTCTGTGTCAGCTGCTTACTGCAGCGTTCTATTCTGAATAAGGGAAGTAGGTATGTGACTAGCTTGGGAAAATATTTTCCAGGGAATGAGCAAGGCTGAGAGCTAACCAAATTAATTGTAAGTTGATTATATGAATTAGGGGAACATACATATACTTTTTTCCCTCCTGATTGCTAAATGCATTTAGTGAAAATCAGCTTGGTTAGTAAAGAATAAACACTCCAGCTCTAATTAAACTGTATTTACCTTTGACTCATGTCTGTCAGCTGAAAACAGCCCCAACTGGCACTCAGAACCTTGCTGATGAAAGTGGCTCCTGCCAAACCCTTGGTGTTCTACTGCAGATTAAAGCAAAGCAGTTGTGGTTTCTTTATTAGAGCTGGCTCCAACAGCAGAGAGGGACTGATGGGGAATTTCCACTGAATCCACGGGGCTTCAGGGTTCTGCTGGATGTGCTTCCAGCAAGCTCCAGTGGAATTTCAGCTCTGACAGGAAAGGGTGGGATACTGGTGTAGGTTAGAAAGTAGTTGTAAAACCATAGAGAAGGTAACTCCTCTAAGGGGATAGACGGTACTGGGGGGAGGTACAGGACATTGTAATTTAGAGTCACAGAATCATAGAATGGTTTAGGTTCCTTTAGGTTCCTTAGGTTCCCCCCCTTGACGGGACCTCAAGGATCATCCAGTTCCAACTCCCCCCCCCACAGGCAGGGACACCTCCCACTAAAAGAGATTGTTCAAGGCCTCATCCAACCTGGTCTTGAACACCTCCAGGGAGTCTTTGAACACATTGAGTGCTTTTGTGCTCCACAACCTCCCTGGGCAGCCTGTGCCAGTGTCTCACCACCCTCACTTCAAAGAACTCTTTCCTAACATCCAGTTTCATTCTCCACTCTGCCAGTTCAAACCCATTACTCCTCCTCCTGTCATTACAAGACCTTGTCAATAGTCCCTCCCCAGCCCTCCTGGAGCCCCTTTCAGATACTAGAAGGCCACTCCAAGGTCTCCTCGAAGCCTTCTCTTCTCCATGCTGCAGAGCCCCAACTCTTGTAGCCTGTCCTCATAGCAGAGCTGCTGCAGCCCTCTGACTATCTTCATGGCCTGCCTCTGAACTGGCTCCAGCAGTTCCATGTCCTTGTGCTGGGGGCTCCATTTGTTATCTCATTTCTTATGCTGTAATTTCCCTGTATAAGAACCCAACCTTCCAGGCAGCACTCTCTTTGCTTCCTTGCTCTTTATCTTCTCCCTCTCTTCTTGCTCTGTGTTACCTTTGTTTTGGTTTCAGGTGTGGCAAAGGTAGGAATGGAGAGAGAGAGAATTTTTACTGTGTAATGCAGCCTGCTGTTTGGACCTGGTCTGGGGGAGGACTGGACCTTGCCAGGTTGTATATATCTTTTTCCCCCTATTACATGTTGTACTTTTATCTGCTTCTGTAAATATTATCTTCATCTAACTTCCAAATTCTGTGCAGGTGTTGTTATTTTACCCCTTTGGGGGTAAATTCTACCTTCTGTCTGGAGCTAAACCAGCACAGGCATGAACTGCTGAGGAGACAGGGCTTTTTTTTGGAGGTGCCCTGGTTACCTCCACATTCTCTAGAGGAAGGTGGAAGTACCTGAGTACCTACTTCAGGCTTGACACAAAAGAGCATTTTCCTCTTCCATGGATCCCACAGAAAACAAAATGTAAGCATGCACTCATTGGAGCAGCTCCTAAACACACATGGACCAAATAACTCTGGAACTGGAAGCATTAAGCTGCTTCAGGATGAGGTTACAGCTGAGCTAATTGGCCAGGTGCAGTTCCACACACCAAGTAACTGCAAGTTTACCTGCCCAGAGATATCTGACCCTGTGCTTCTTGCTAAGCTTTAAGTCTAACCCAAATGAAACATCAGAAAGCCAGAAATTAGCAAAAGTGAAACTCGGGGTTCCTTTAGGAAAGGGACTGTGCAGTGCAGTAGCACTACGGCTTTGAGCTGGGAGAGCGCAGGTTTGGTCCAGGTATGAAGAAGAAATTCCAGTGAGGGTGGTGAGACACTGGCACAAGTTGCCCAGGGAGGCTGTGGCTGTCCCCTTGCTAGAGATGTCCAAGACCAGGCTGGATCATAGAATAGAAATCATAGAATCCAGCAGGTTGGAAGAGATCTCCAAGATAATCCAGACCAACCTAGCACCCAGCCTTGGCCAACCAACCAGACCATGGCACTAAGTGCCCCAGCCAGGCTTGGCTTCAACACCTCCAGCCACGGCCACTCCACCACCTCCCTGGGCAGCCCATTCCAATGCCAATCACTCTCTCTGCCAACAACTTCCTCCTNCCTGGGCTCACTGGATGAGGCCTTGAGCAATCTGGGCTGGTTGGAGGTGTCCCTGCCCATGGCAGGGGGGTTGAAACTGGATGATCTTCAAGGTCCCTTCCAACCTAAATTGTTCTATGATTACTAATTGGGCAGTAATTGCCTCTCTGTGGGATGAATGGTTTGTTGTCTGGCCACTCCCTTGGTTTCAAATCAGTCTAAGCTGGACTAAGGAGGATCTGCAAGGTAAAGATGTGTTTCGTGGTTGCAGGGACATCTGGCTTTCATCACTGGCTTTGCTGGGAAATTTGGGTATGGCTTGCTGGAAGTTCCTAAGGATGTCTCCCTTTCACTTACTCATTAGTTAAACGGGAGGGGGAGTCATGATATTTCTGGCATAAAGAGGAATTTTCTTCCAGGCAGTGTATGAGTCTGAATGAAGAAAAGCAAAAGCTAACAGAGCATCCAACGGCAAGCTGAGACAGAGAGAAAAATCTTTATTCCCAGTGGTGTGCCGTATAGGAGGCACAGCTCTAAATATCTGAAGGGTATCACAGTCTCACAGTATCACCAAGGTTGGAAGAGACCTCACAGATCATCAAGTCCAACCCTTTACCACAGAGCTCAAGGCTAGACCATGGCACCAAGTGCCACGTCCAATCCTGCCTTGAACAGCTCCAGGGACGGCGACTCCACCACCTCCCTGGGCAGCCCATTCCAGTGGCCAATGACTCTCTCAGTGAAGAACTTTCTCCTCACCTCAAGCCTAAATTTCCCCTGGCGCAGCTTGAGGCTGTGTCCTCTTGTTCTGGTGCTGGCTGCCTGAGAGAAGAGAGCAACCTCCTCCTGGCTACAACCACCCCTCAGGTAGTTGTAGACAGCAATAAGGTCTCCCCTGAGCCTCCTCTTCTCCAGGCTAAACAATCCCAGCTCCCTCAGCCTCTCCTCGTAGGGCTGTGCTCGAGGCCTCTCACCAGCCTCGTTGCCCTTCTCTGGACACGTTCAAGCATCTCAATGTCCCTCTTAAACTGGGGGGCCCAGAACTGGACACAGTACTCAAGGTGTGGTCTAACCAGTGCAGAGTACAGGGGCAGAATGACCTCCCTGCTCCTGCTGGCCACACCATTCCTGATGCAGGCCAGGATGCCATTGGCTCTCTTGGCCACCTGGGCACACTGCTGGCTCATGTTCAGGCAGGTATCAATCAGCACCCCCAGATCCCTCTCTGTCTGGCTGCTCTCAGCCACTCCGACCCCAGCCTGTATCTCTGCATGGGGTTGTTGTGGCCAAAGTGCAGCCCCTGGCACTTGGAGCCATTGAACACCATCCCCTTGGACTCTGCCCATCTGTCCAGGCGGTCGAAGTCCCGCTGCAGAGCCCTTCTGCCCTCCAACCCAGCCACATCTGTCCCCAGCTTGAGGTCACAGTGAGTGTCAGGAGGACACAGCCAGGCTCTGCTCAGCGATGGCCCAGAGGCACACTGAGTGCCACCTGGAGTAGAGGAGGTGCCATGGGCACCGGAGGGGAAACTTTGTCAGTGTGAGGCTGCTGGAGCCTGAACAGGCTGCCCAGAGGTTGTGGAGTCTCCTTCTCTGGAGAGTTTCCAACCCCACCTGGATGTGTTCTGTGTGCCCTGCCCTTTCTGATCCTGCTCTGGCAGGGGGGTTAGACTGGATGATCTTTCAAGGTCCTTTCCACCCCCTAACATTCTGCGATCCTGTGGTGGTGCACAAAGCCCATGTTGAATACTCTTTTCTATTGGTAGTGTGGTGGCTGGAGCCTGGTTAGACACCAGGTGCCCACCAAAGCTGCTCTTTCACTTCGGTCCTCCACTGAATAGGGCAGGAAAAAAATCTAATGAAAGGCTTGTAAAGACAGGGGCAAACCATGCACCAGTTGCCATCATGGGCAGCAGCCTTGCCTGTTCTTTTTTCTCTTTTTTACCAGTCAAATAAGAGAACAGTAGTGGGAAATAAAATTCAATCTTGCAAACATCTTCACCCCACCCCTTTGGGGCCCCTTGCAACCCAACTCAATCTGTATTTCAGGGTGAGACACAAGAAAACCTCTAACCACTAAAACGAGAATCACTTTGGAAAATGTCTTCTGTACTGCACTGCCAGTGGTAGAATAGGAAATGTTTGCTCATTCCACAGCAGGAGAAGTGCTCTCTACCTAGCTCCTGGTTGCAAACTTGATTTCAGATACCTCAGTACATGGTACAGAAAATATTAGACATTAAAAGCAGGATTATGAAGCATCTGTGTATTATGGATGAGGCACTTAGTGCCATGGTCTAGTTGACTGGATAGGGCTGGGTAATAGGTTGGACTGGATGAGCTTGGAGGTCTCTTCTAACCTGGTTGATTCTATGATTGATTCTATGTTGTTATTACTGTGTTGTACAAACTGAATGTCCATTAGAAGAACCTAATCCTTTAGGCACAGCCCAGTCAAGTAGGTCATTGAATCATAGAATGGTTTAGGTTGGAAGGGACTTCAAAGCTCAGCCAGTTCCAAACCCTGCCATAGGCAGGGACACCCCCACTGGAACAGGTTGCTCAAGGTCTCATCCAACCTGGCCTTCAACACCACCAGGGAGGTTGTGGGGCACAGAATCACCCAATGTGATCTTTTATCTTTGAACCCATTGGGTGCTTCTGTGCTCCACAACCTCCCCAGGCAACCTGTGCCAGTGTCTCACCACTCTCACTGCAAAGAACCCTTTCCTAACATCCAGTTTCATTCTCCCCTCTGCCAGTTCAAACCCACTCCTCCTCCTCCCGTCATTACAAGACCTTTTCAATAGTCTCTCCCCAGCCTTCCTGTAGTCCCTTTCAAATCCTGGAAGGCCACTCCAAGCTCTCTTTGAAGCCTTCTCTTCTCCATGCTGCAGAGCCCCAACTCTCTCAGCCTGTCCTCAGAGCAGAACTGCTGCAGCCCTCTCAGCATCTTGTTGGTCTCCTCTGGACTGGCTCCAACAATTCCATGTCCTTCTTGTGTTGGGAGCTCCAGAACTGCACAGAAGCCTGCAGGTGGGATCTGAGGAGAGAGGAGCCAAGGGGCAGAATCCCTTCCCTTGCCCTGCTGCCCACGCTGCTCTTGCTGCAGCCCAGCACAGGGTTGCTGTCTGGGCTGCACAGAATGCAGAAGAACTTCCCTGCTCAGGAGTCAAAAATCAAACTAATTTTTTTTCTTTTCATCTTGTCTGCCACCATAGCCTTTGAAATTGTGAGGTTATAACTCTTCTCTGTTGCATGTCAAAGCAAACACAGTGTAGCTCATGCATGGCTCCGTACATAGATATGGAGCTAGTTGGGTAGTGCTGCTGTTGCTGATGGCCTTCACCTCAGCTGAGTTGTCCTACTAGTCTATGGAAGCTATAGGAGAGAGTCTGGCCAGGGAGATGGTTGTCTCCCTGTACTCAGCACTGACAAGGCCACACCTTGAGCACTGGGTTCCACTTTGGGTCTGTCTCTACAAGAAAGATACTGGGGTGCAGAAGCATATCCAAAGAAGAGGAATGAGACTGGCAAAGGGTTCACAGAGTCACAGAACCATGGAATGTTAGGGCTTGGATGAGATCTCAAATCCTGTCCAACCCCCCTGCTAGAGCAGGGTCACATAGAGCAGGGCACACGGGAATACATCCAGGTGGGGTTGGAAAGGCTCCAGAGAAGGAGACTCCACAACCTCTCTGGGCAGCCTGCTCCAGGCTCCAGCACCCTCACACTGATTAAGTTTTCCCTCCTGTTCCTGTGGCACCTCCTCTGCTCCAGCTGGCACCCAGTGCCCCTTGTGCTGCCCTTGGCCAGCCCTGAGCAGAGCCTGGCTGCATCCTCCCCACACTGCCCTGCACATCATTATCACAACACTGAGGGCAGCCCTCAGGCTCCTCTGCCACCAGCTCCCAGCTCCAGCTCCCTCAGCCTGGCCTCACAGGAGATGTTCCACTGCCTGCAGCATCTATGGTGAACTCTCTGAATCTGTTCCCTGAGGTCCTTCTTGAAGTGAGTGGCCCAGAACTGGACACAGTATTTCAGATGAGGTCTGACTAGGACAGAACAGAGGGTGAAAAGAACCCCTCTTGATCTCTTAGCCACAGCCCTTCTAATCTATCCCAGGATGGCACTGGCCTTCTTGGCCCCACTGGAACATTGGTGGCTCATGGGCATCCTGTCCACCAGGACCCCCAGATCCCTTTCCCTTATGCTGCTCTCCAACACATCAGTCTGCCCTGGTAAATGGAGCTGTTTGGTTTGGGGCTGGACTCAATGGTCTCAAGTTCTTTTACAACCCAAAATTAATCTGATTCTCTGTCCTTTTCCCTTGATACTGAAAGAATGCTCTTGGAAGCCAGGTTAGCTTTGTCTTGTCGCCATTGCTTTGCAGCACACCCTGAGCATATTCCTCGAATCTCATGGCAAAAGTCAGGGGCAAGGGGTTCAGTTCAAAGGGCAAAAACTGAGCTCAGAACACTTTTTGGAGGCTTTTCATTGAAGTTGTATCTGCTCCTCCCTTCAAATTCTATCCTCTGGTAATCAGGTTTTGATTTTGAGCCTTCCAACATGTGATATTTCTGTAAATGTTTAATTTTGAGGAGAGCTGCTCTTACAACTGCACACAGACTCAGTCCCTGTGTGTCCAGTTCTGGGCTCCTCGAGTAAAGAAAGATGTTGAGGTGCTGGAAGGTGTCCAGAGAAGGGCAGCAAGGCTGGGGAGGGGCCTGGAGCACAGCCCTGAGGAGAGGCTGAGGGAGCTGGGGGTGTGCAGCCTGCAGCAGAGGAGGCTCAGGGCAGAGCTTATTGCTGTCTACAACTACCTGAAGGGAAGTTGTAGCCAGGTGGGGTTGGTCTCTTCTGCCAGGAAAGCAGCAACAGAAGAAGGGGACACAGTCTCAGGCTGTGCCAGGGGAGGTCTAGGTTGGATGTTAGGAGGAAGCTCTTGATGGGGAGGGTGATTGGCATTGGAATGGGCTGCCCAGGGAGGTGGTGGAGTCGCCATCACTGGAGGTGTTGAAGCCAAGCCTGGCTGGGGCACTTCCATGGTCTGGTTGATTGGCCAGGGCTGGGTGCTAGGTTGGCTTGGATGAGCTTGGAGGACTCTTCTAGCTTGATTGATTCTATGATTCTATGCTGAACACCCCCAGCTCCCTTAGCCTGTCCTCCTAGCAGAGCTGCTCCAACCCCCTAAATTATTTTTTGTTGCCATGTCCTTCGTGTAGTGAGGGCTCCCAAGGGCCGTTCTGTCCCTGCTCTGATCTGCTTAACCCCACAGAGACGATGAGACCTTCACCTTTTGTTTCCAGGGCTTCTTTCCTCCTGCATTATTTTGGTTATACAATCCTGCTCTCTCTCTCCATATGCATCAGGATGTCAAAGCTTCCACGCCAACAGATATTAGCATTTCTTCAATCAAGCCAAGGCTTGCCCATTTTTTCCCTCCCTTAGCTGCTGCTTCATTACTCACGATTCATCATTTCCAGTATTTTGTTCTGATAAATCTTCACTGTGGTTTCATTTTTCTGCTATTATACAGTGTCAACTAACTCACAAAACCAGAAGAACAGTTATTAAAATGTTCATGCTTCACAAATAATATTTTGACTGTTGGACAGATATAAAAGTCCAGCAGGAAAAATATCCTGACGTGATTTGTAACAGGCTATCTTTCAAAGGGGCGGGGGGGGGGAGGAAAAATAATAACCTAAAATCAAAATATAATTGAAGCAGCCTGCTTGTGATACAGTCCCCTTCCCCTTTCCAAATGAAGGCAGGAAGCAGACAGTGTGCATTTGTTTTATTTATTTTGGGGTGGATCTCAGGGTTTAGATCTAGGCAATAAATCTATCGAGGCAGGCAGTTAAGCAGCTGCTCACAAAAGAAGAAGCAGAGAGCAAATATTGTGATTGTTTCAATAGTGTGTGACTTAGAACCCCTTGCTGAAGGGATTTCTAGAGCTGGTGAGGGGCCTGGAGCACAGCCCTGTGAGGAGAGGCTGAGGGAGCTGGGGGTGTGCAGCCTGCAGAAGAGAAGGCTCAGGGCAGACCTCAGTGCTGGCTACAACTGCCTGAAGGGAGGCTGTAGCCAGGTGGGGTTGGTGTTTTCTGCCAAGCAAGCAGCAACAGAAGAAGGGGACACAGTCTCCAGTTGTGCCTGGGGAGGTTCAGGATGGATGTTAGGAGGAAGTTGTTGGCAGAGAGAGTGATTGGCATTGGAATGGGCTGCCCAGGGAGGTGCTGGAGTCGCTGTGCCTGGAGGTGTTGAAGCCAAGCCTGGCTGGGGCACTTAGTGCCATGGTCTGGTTGATTGGCCAGGGCTGGGTGCTAGGTTGGACTGGCTGAGCTTGGAGGTCTCTTCCAACCTGCCTGATTCTATGATTTTATGATTCCACAAATACTTAATTATGAGGTGAATCTGTCCATGAAGATACTCAGAGGACTGCAGCAGCTTTGCTATGTGGACAGGCTACAAAAGTTGGGGCTCTGCAGCCTGCAGAAAGAAGGCTTCAAGGAAACCTTTGAGTGGCCTTCCGGTATCTGAAGGGGACTATAGGAGGGCTGGGGAGGGACTATTGACAAGGGCTTGTAGTGACAGGATGAGGAGGAATGGGTTTGACCTGGCAGAGGGGAGATTGAAACTGGATGTTAGGAAGAAGTTCTTTGCAGTGAAGGTGGTGAGACAGTGGCACAGGTTGCACAGGGAGGTTGTGGAGCACAGAACTGCCCAATGTGATCGAAGAACCTTGGCCAGGTTGGATGAGGCCTTGAGTGACCTGTTCTAGTGGGAGGTGTCCCTGCCTATGGCAGGGGTTTGGAACTGGATGATCCTTGAGGTCCCTTCCAACCTAAACCATTCTCTGATTCTACAGTTCTGAGTTCTCACAGGACTTGGGCCATCACAGTTAGTGGAATGAGCGAGTGAAGGTGGATCTGATCTGTGATGACACAGGGCTTGCTAAAAGGAAACTGTTATCTTAACATGGGATAGAGAAAATGTACTGAGAGGAGGAGAACCTCCTCTTTTAGCTTGGAGAGGAGACTAAGGGGTAACATCATTAATGTTTAGTAATGTGTGATGGGTGAGTGCCAGGAGGCTGGAGCCAGGCTTGCTGGCTGATGCCCAGTGACAGGACAAGGGGCAATGGGTGGAAGTTGAGGCATAGAAGGTTCCATGTGAACCTGAGGAAGATTTTTTTCACCGTGAGTGTGACAGAGCACTGGAACAGGCCACCCAGGGGGGTTGTGGAGTCTCCCGCTCCCAGAGATACTCAATAACTGTCTGGATGTGTTCCTATTTGATCTGCTCTGGCAGATCCTGCTCTGGCAAGGGACTGGACCAGATGAGCTTTCTAGGTCCCTTCCAGCCCCTGACATTCTGTGATTCTGTGATTCTATGAAGCCCAGCAGACAGCTGTGTGCTGGGCTGCAGCCAGAGTAGTGTGAGCAGCAGGGCAAGAGACAGGATTCTGCCCCTTGGCTCTGCTCTGCTCACACCTCACCTCCAGTCCTGCCTCCAGTGCTGCT
The DNA here is from genome assembly GCA_013400475.1 of Tricholaema leucomelas. Taxonomy (NCBI): domain Eukaryota; kingdom Metazoa; phylum Chordata; class Aves; order Piciformes; family Lybiidae; genus Tricholaema lacrymosa; species Tricholaema leucomelas. The sequence continues at coordinate 6,566 of WAAF01005059.1, read as the reverse complement.
GTCCCCAGCACAGGAAGGGCAGAGAGCTGCTGGATAGAGTCCAGAGGAGGCTGCAAAGATGATCCAAGGGCTGGAGCAGCTCTGCTGTGAGGATAACCCTGTTCTGCCTCAGCTTCAAGCCATTCCCCCTTAGCTTGTCTCTAGGCACCCTCAGGAATAGTCCCTTTGCAGCTTTCCTGTAGGATTTAAGGCAGCTCTGAGGTCCTCCCAGAGCCTTCTCATCTCCAGGCTGCACACCCCCAGCTCCCTCAGCCTATCCTCACAGCAGAGCTGTCTCCTACCTTTCAGGGAGTTGTAGAAAGCGATGAGGTCTTCCTTCAGCCTCCTCTTCTCCAGGCTAAACAACATCAGCTCCCTCAGCTGCTCCTCCCCAGCCCTGTTCTTCAGACCAGGTTCATTGCCCTTCTCTGGACTTGCTCCAGCTCCTCAGTGTCTCTCTGCCACATCTTCTGAAACAAAAAGGTAGCAAAGCTTCTGACATTCTAATTGTTCAAGAAAATGTTTGTTCTTATTAGCAAACTGGCTGCTTAAAGCATGAAGGTTTCATTTCTGGGTTTCATTTCTGGTTTTCATTCCATGTGGCTTTCAGTCCACCAACAGACTCAGCTGGTCATGAAGAGAGTTAATCCCTGAGGCCTGCTGTTCTCATCTGCACCCATGCTGGAAAGAATCCAAGTAACCAAGGTAGTTAAAAAGCTTGAAATGCATTTTATAGATACTACCAATGTGACTCTGGATAAATCACAGTTTTGAAGGCTGTGTAAGGGAAGAGTTAAGGTGAATTTTGACCACCTCTTTATCATTTCCATGTTCAAAACTGGGTGCAGGCTGGCAGGCCAAGTTGAACCACTGTGTAGTTTTGGCTGCACCTTCCACTACAACAAATGTTTGGGGTTTTCTGACGTACCTTAGGCTTCTGCAAGGCAATGCTGATGCTTTGGGAAGTGTTTGCTCAAGCTTGTAGAAGTTTAAGACATAGTTTAATGGCCACAGCAGTGTTAGGTTGACCTGATGATCTCAGAGGTCTCTTCCAGCTGAAACAATTCTATGATTCTATGAGTCCCTCTGCAGTAACTCTATCACAGCAATAATTCTGCTTTACCAGGTCCATGTTCTGGTTGTGATTTCATGCTACCACAGCAGTGCAAAACTTCAGCAGCTCCAGACTGGAGAGCTGGGCACAGAGGAACTAGATGAAGCTCAACAAGGACAAGTGCAGAGTCCTGCATCTGGGGAGGAATAATAAACTGCAGCAGTACAGGCTGGGAGGTGACTGCTGGAGAGCAGTCCCGTGGAGAGGGACCTGGTGTCTAACAAGTTCCCCATGGCACAGCAACGTGCCCTTGTGGCCAAGAAGGCCAATGGGATCCTGGGGTGTATTAGGAGGAGTGTGTCCAGCAGATCAAGGGAGGTTCTGCTCCCCCTCTACTCTGCCCTGCTGAGACCTCATCTGGAATACTATGTTCAGTTTTGATCTAGCCAGGAGAAGGTCCAGCAGAGAGCTACAAGGATGATGAGGGGACAGGAGGGCATGGCTGATGAGGAGAGGCTGAGGGACCTGGGGCTATTTATTCTGGAGAAAAGAAGACTGAGAGGGGATTTGATAAATGTTTATAAGTATCTGAAGGCTGCCAGGAGCTGGAGGACAGGCTCTGCTCACTGCTCCCTGGGATAGGACAAGGAGCAATGGGTGTAAGTTGCAGCAAAAGAGGTTCCACCTCAATACAAGGGGGAACTTCTTTACTGTGAGGGTCACAGAGCACTGGAACAGGCTGCCCAGAGAGGTTGTGGAGTCTCCTTCTCTGGAGCCTTGCAAGGCCTGTCTGGATCTGTTCCTCCGTGACCTGTGTTAGATAGGATTGTCCTGCTCTGGCAGGGGAGTTGGACTCAATGATCTTGAGTCCCTTCCAACCCCTAACATCCTGTGAGCCTGTGAACAGGACGGTGATGCTGGCAAGCAGAGAGGCAGGGCAGAGAGAGAGAGAAGCAGAAAGATCCTCTATTTTTATAGGGGGGCTAAACAGAAAGGGGGAGTGGGCTAACCACTACACCTGGTAGTGTTCAAACCCACCCCCAGGGAGGGGTCAGGAGGACTTGAGACACAGTCAAGACCACTCCCCCAGGAGGATTGGGGGTGTGGGTCTGATGATCTGGACGAGGGGACTGAGTCCAGCATCAGCAAGTTTGCAGATGAGACCGAGCTAGGAGCAGGTGTTGATCTGTTGGAAGGTAGGAGAGACCTGCAGAGGGACCTGGCCAGGCTGGATGGGTGGGCAGAGGCCAATGGGATGAGACTGAACAAGGCCAAGTGCAGGGTTCTGCACTTTGGCTACAACAACCCCAAGCAGCACTACAGGCTGGGGACAGAGTGGCTGGAGAGAAGCCAGGAAGAAAGAGACCTGGGGGTACTGGTAGAGAGCAGGCTGAAGATGAGCCAGCAGTGTGCCCAGGTAGCCAAGAGAGTCAATGGCATCCTGGTCTGTATCAGGAACAGTGTGGCCAGCAGGACAAGGGAGGTTATTCTTCCTCTGTACTCAACACTGCTCAGGCCACACCTTGACTACTGTGTCCAGTTCTGGGCTCCTCAATTCAAGAGAGATGTTGAGGTGCTGGAAGGTGTCCAGAGAAGGGCAGCAAGGCTTGGGAGGGGCCTAGAACACAAACCCTATGAGGAGAGGCTGAGGGAGCTGGGGGTGTTTAGCCTGGAGAAGAGGAGGCTCAGGGCAGACCTCATTGCTGTCTACAACTGCCTGAAGGGAGGTTGTAACCAGGTGGGGGTTGGTCTCTTCTGCCAGGCAACCAGCAACAGAACAAAGGGACACAGCCTCAAGCTGTGCTGGGGGAGATATAGGCTGGATGTTAGGAGGAAGTTCCTGCCAGAGAGAGTGATTGGCATTGGAATGGGCTGCCCAGGGAGGTGGTGCAGTCACCATCCCTGGAGATGTTCAGGAAATGACTGGATGAGGCACTTAGTGCCATGGTCTGGTTGACTGGATAGGGCTGGGTGCTAGGTTGGACTGGATGAGCTTGGAGGTCTCTTCCAACTTGGTAGATTCTATTCTATTCTATTCTATTCTATTCTATTCTATTCTATTCTATTCTATTCTACTACCCCTTTACAACACGCTAAGAGAAGCTGGTTCTGTTGTGAAGTACTCCTGGGCAGCAGCGAAATACCTTCTCAAACAGAGGGAGCCAAGAGAGCAGCAGTGGTGTTATGCTAAAGCTCCCACACTAACCTTACTAATGGAAGTTAAACACAGCAAATTCAGCAGCCACTGCAATCTAGGAGAACAGATGGCTGATGGATGACATCCTTCTGTGTACTGAAAAATTCCAATTAAAGCAAAATTAAATGAATTAATAACACCATAAAACTGCTATTCCACTTTTTTACTATGGATTATACCCTTCTTAGCAGGGAAAATTGCATTAATTGCTTCAAGGAAGGAATCGTTCAGTGGCCGCAGAGGACTTGGTGGTGGAGCTGTTCGGTTTCTGCCTTTGCACAGCTATGCATGATGTGACCATGCGGAATTCACCAGCTGTGAACAGGGGAAAAGCACAGCAAGGTTTTTAGCTCCCAAACCAAGGCACTCGGTCATTTCAATAGCTGGAGACTCTCCAAGAGCTGTATCCTAGAGCAGCAGCCTTTTGTCCACACTGGGTAGCCAGTAGAAAGAGATAAGTAGTAAGAACAGCTAGCAGCCAGAGGGACCTGGACAGGCTGCAGAGGTAGCTGAGGAGAACCTCATCAACTTCAATAAGGCAAAACGCAAGGCAAGGTCCTGCACCTAGGTTAGGGCAAACCTCAACATAAATCCAGACTGGGGGATGATGAGATTGAGAGCAGCCCTTCAGAGAAGGACTTGAGGGTGCTGGTGGGGGAGAAGCTGGACAGGAGCCAGCAATGCGTGCTTGCATCCAAAGCAGCATGACCAGAGATGGAGAGAGGAGATCCTGCTCCTCTGCTCTGCTCTGTTCTGCTCTACTCTGCTCTGTGGAGACCTCACCTACAGTGCTGTATTCAGCTCTGGAGCCCTCAACATAGGAAGGACATGGACCCGATGGAGCAGGCCCATAGGAGGGCCATGAAAATGATCAGGGTGCTGGAGCAGCTTTGCTACAGATTGAGGAAGATGGGGATGTTCAGTCTGGAGAAGAGAAGGCTCTGGGGAGACTTTAAAGCAGCCTCCTAGTACCTGAAAGGGGCTACAAGAAGGCTGCAGAGGGATTGTTTGCAAAGGTCTGCAGTGCCCTTGCAGGATAAGGGGCAGTGGTTTGAAATGAGAGCAGAGCAGATTTAGATTGGATGTGAAGAGCAAGTTCTGTGCCATGAGAGCGATGGAACAATGCAACAGGTTCCCAGAGAGTGTCTGAGGTCCTGTCCTTGGAGATATTTAAAGTCAGGTAAAGACAAGACTCTGAGCAACCTGATCTAGTCAAGAATATCCCTGCTGAGTACAGGGGAGTTGGACTGGATGACCCCTGGAGGTCCCTTTCAACCCAACCCATTCTATGATTCTTATGCTTGGTGCATTGCACAGCCTGCAAAAATGTGCTTCTATGATGTTCCCTAACACTGAACATGCTTGTACCAATAAACCTTCTCTACACACAGTAGCTGCTCATGATTTTGGCTGCAGAGAGGGTTAAAAGTGAGTGAGGAAATACCCTGGATTACTTTCTAATCTTTTCTTTCAGTTGATAGGATTTTACTGTCCTTGAATAGAATATTTTACCCCTTATTTGTAGGAGATGTTAACTCCTAGTGAGTGAGACACTGAGTCAATGCTTGCTCTTCTCTAGGTTCCTGTGACCCAGCCTTGCTCAGGTCTCTGGAGTTTGGTTGTGCTCAGGGTGCCATCCATTTATGTGCTGTGAACAATGCAATCATTGTGTCACCAAAGGAGGGATCTGCACTTTTTAGGTTTGGGGGTTTTGTGTATCATGTGCACTCACTCCCTTCACATCAATCTCTTCAGATGTGGTTCCCCTCTCACCTAAAGGCTTAAGGGAAACTCTTCAGCAAAACTGAGAGGTTGCTTTTTGACTTCTTTTTGCTGGATCTGATGTGGACAGGTCAGATATCATAGAATCACAGAATGGTTTAGGTTGGAAGAGATCTCAAGGATCATCTAGTTCCAGTCTCCTCACCACCACTGACAGGGACACCTCTCACTAGAACAGGTTGCTCAAGGCCTCATCCAACCTGGTCCTGAACACCTTCAGGGAAGTTGTGGATAACAGAATCACAGAACTGGCTGAGCTTTGAGGTCTCTTCCAACCTAAATCAATCTATGATTCTATGATTTCCTGATTGTTTTGAACAAGATGTGATATTCAGTCTTGGGGTCCTCATGGCAGAATGGGTGTCGATGTGCTGGAGGTATCCAAAGAGGGGGAAAGAAGCTGGTGAAGAGTCTGGAGAACAGCATCTGAGGGAACACCTCCAGCGAGTCTCCAATCACATTCTGTGATTCTGTCATTCACAACCTCCCTGGGCAACCTGTGCCAGTGTCTCACCGCCCTCACTGCAAAGCACATCTTCCTAACATCCAGTTTCAATCTCCCCTCTGCCAGTTTAAACCCATTCCTTCTCATCCTATCATTACAAGACCTTGTCAATAGTCCCTCCCCAGTCCTCTTGTAGCTACCTTCAGATACTGGAAAGCCAGTATAAGGTTTCCTCAAAGCCTTCTCTTCTCCAGGCTGAAGGGCCCCAACTCTCTTAGCCTGTCCTCATATCTGGCACTCAGCATAAATGATTATTGCCCTACTACTGCCCACCTGCCCGGCAGTAGTGTGTTGAGCTTGCATGCACTGAGCGTAGTTACAGCTGCAGGAGTTCTTGAGCCCTTCAGCCATGATGTCTCAAACAGATGCAGTATGTGATAGCCTGAGTGTGCTGGTTTGAGGTTAGCTGGAATATTTTAATCAGAGAAATTAGATCAATGGCTGTGAAAGTGAAATAATAGTGATGTCTGTATCACTCATCAGTTCTGCTGAGGGACACAAAACCAAGAAGCAAACAAAGTCAGTCTCTGTCTGATTGCTACTTGCTTCATTGACTGCTTTTCCTGGACCTGTAGCACTCAATCTAACCACTTTTCTTCTAACTCCTTATCTGCAGCTCGCCCCTGAGCTCAAGCCTTCTGAGATAAAGGAGGTGGTGGGAAAAAGGAGAGGAGTCAGTTTGGAGCCCTCCTTGGAGGGTTTTGCTGTTCAGGAGGGGGTTTGAATTTCTGTATTACTTTTAATTTGTATATAATTGTATACAGTGGCAAATATCTGTGTATATTGTGTGTATGTGCTTGTAAATTCGTGTTATGCTGTAAAACATAGCTTCATCCTGAACTCCTGGCTGAGTTAGTCTGGTGAATCAGAGAGGGGGGAACTTCCAAACCACGACACTGATGCAGCATGTGGCAGCCTGGCCTCAAACTTGCCCTAAGCATGCAGCAGTATGATCATGCTTCACATGGGCTGGAGTCATCCTGCAGCTGCTAGAGTAGAACTGGCTGGATGGCCGAGGCCAGACAGTGGTGGTGAATGGTGCCACATCC
>WAAF01005058.1:0-18821 GCA_013400475.1 Tricholaema leucomelas | reverse complement strand
GTCTAGGCTGGATGTTAGGAGGAAGTTGTTGGCAGAGAGAGTGATTGGCATTGGAATGGGCTGCCCAGGGAGGTGGTGGAGTCGCCGTCCCTGGAGGTGTTGAAGCAAAGCCTGGATGAGGCACTTAGTGCCATGGTCTGGTTGGCACCCTTAGTGCCAAGGGCTGGGTGCTCGGTTGGACTGAATAATCTTGGCAGACTCTTCCAACCTGGTCAGTTCTGTGATTCACATGTGTGCTAGTTCAAACTAGCACAACATGTACTTATTGAGGGTTGGACTCCAGAAAGCATCCCAAAGCTCATTGTGCCCAAATCAATTTCAAACCATCCAAATGTACAGTGCCAGTTTAGAAACCTCCTAGAAGATTTCCTTAGTGAGTGTTGTAGCTTCATTTAGCTAAAAGGTTTCAGTAGGATATCTTCTGTGCTTTGGGGTGCTGCAAAGCATACTGAGAATTGACAGGGAGACATCACAGATATAAACTGGGAGCTTTCTACAACTTCGATTCATCATTGGAAATGAAGATAAAGATTCCATAAAAGCAGGGGGACTCCCTGTTTGCTAAGCCAAATTAATTGTCTCCATTCTAATTTAAATTTGCCAGAGACCCCAATTTAATTGAGAGAAGCAAAAACAATTTATAGGATGCTCTTCCCTCTTCCCCCTTCTTTCCCCCCCCAAAAAAAAAAAAAGAAAAGGAATTAGATGGAGAGAGGGGAAAGGTTTGCAGACCCAAATAAATAGTCTCACTGTCATTTGAAAGTTAAAAGAAGAAAAGGTTAACAATAAATAAAAGATATTTGAGGTAGGGAAGTTGCAAAGGTGTAGGGAAGGGAAAACAAGATACAAACCATGTAAATACACAACCAGATTTGATGGCAATGGGTTTTGTCTGCCTCTTGGGTGATGGCCACCTGGTGAAACAGAGAGCAGCAGGAAACAGGAATGGTGATTGCTGGTGAGCAGGAAGGCAGGGGAGAGAGAAAGCAACCAGCAAGTCCCCCTGCTTTTATGGATCTTAGACAGGAATGGGGAGTGGGCTAACCACCATCACCTGGTAGTGTTCAGACCCACCCCTGGGGAGGGGTCAAGAGCAGCTGGGGTCAGGTTCAAGCCCACTCTCCCAGGTGGGTTAACCCTGTACAGGTTTTCAACCAGCTATGAAGTAATGATGCTTCTTTTCAGAAACATCTTTATTAAAGAATGGATAATGAAGCTCACTGGAACCTTGTACCTGTAGTCCCTGACTCACACTTCATCACTGGCAGTGACTTGTCTTCACGGTGCTAGGGTTAATTCTGTGTGTCAAACACAGAAAATGTGAGAGGCAAACCTGGAAACTATGGTGAAAGAGGAAAGTAAGCTTTTTGGGTTTTCTTTCTTTATTCTTCCAATGTGTTGTTTTGCAACCATGAAAATAAACAGTTTCATAACAGGGGGTTTAGGAGTAGCTGACTGACTGTGATTAAAAGGTGTTCTGCAATGATAAGGAATTTTCCCTTTCTGGTTGTACAGAATTTTGTTTGAGAGAATCTCAGATTTGAGATCAAGCATTATTTCTCAGAGGGGACTGGCTTTCCTGAAGATGACTGATTAGAAAAGTCAGTATCCCTTTACAAAATATAGAGGGGGAAATCCTCTCTTGATTCCAATTGGCTTCTCTCTCTGCAAGGTTTTACTGGAAACCTCGTCTGAGCACAACTTCTAGCACAACTTGGTAATGTAATGTATAAAGGTGCATGTAATTTCTGCTTGCATTTTGCTGCTGTTGGACTCTCAAGTGTAACAGAAGGTACTCTCTTTTTATGATCAGGTGACTCACCTGGTGGACATGGGGAAGGCTGTGGATGTAGTCTGCCTGGACTTCAGCAAGGCCTTTGACACTGTCCATCATAGCAAACTCCTGACCAAGCTGGCAGCCCTTTGCTTGGGCAGGGGCACTCTGTGCTGGGTTAGGAACTGACTGGAGTGCCAAACCCAGAGAGTGGTGGTGTGTAGTGCCACATCCAGTTGGTGGTGTGCCCCAGGGATCAGTGCTGGGCCCAGTACTGTTTAATATTTCATTGATGATCTGGATGAGAGGATTGCATCTACCATTAGTAAGTTTGCAGCTGACACCAAGTTGGGAGCATATAGAGGGCAGGAGGGCTCTGCAGAGGGACCTGGACAGGCTGGCTGGCTGGGGACAGGCCAACACCATTAGTTTGAACAAGGCCAAGTGCCAGGTTCTGAACTTTGGCCCCAACAACCCTGTGCAGTGCTACAGGCTGGGGACAGAGTGGCTGGAGAGCAGCCAGGCAGAGAGGGACCTTAGGGTGCTGTTTGATAGCCAACTGAACATGAGCCAGCAGTGTGCCCAGGTGGCCAAGAGTGCCAATGGCATCCTGGCCTGCATCAGGAATGGTGTGGCCAGCAGGAGCAGTGCCCAAGTACTCGACACTGATCAGGCCATACCTTGAGTGCTGTGTCCAATTCTGGGCCCTCAGTTTAAGAAAGATGTTGAGGTGCTTGAACGTGTCCAGAGAAGGGCAGCAAGGGTGGTGAGGGGCCTGGAGCACAGCCCTGTGAGGAGAGGCTGAGGGAGCTGGGGTTGTTTAGCCTGGAAAAGAGGAGGCTCAGGGCAGAGCTCATTGCTGTCTACAACTACCTGAAGGGAGGCTGTAGCCAGGTGGGGTTGGTGTCTTCTCCTAGGCACCCAATGACAGAACAAGAGGACACAGTCCCAAGTTGTGCCAGGGCATGTTTAGGCTGGACCTTAGGAAGAAGTTCTACATGGAAAGAGTGATTTGCATTGGAATGGGCTGCCTGGGGAGGTGGTGGAGTCACCACCCCTGGAGGTGTTTAAGAGCAGGTTGGATGAGGCACTTAGTGCCATGGTTTAGTTCATTAGAAGGGTTAGGTGATAGGTTGGACTCGATGATCCTAGAAGTCTTTTCCAACCTTGTTAATTCTTTGCCTCCTCATCTTTCTGAAGGGGCACAGTCTCTAGTCAGTAAGAACATGGCTGGCATCAAAAAGTGAGAGTACCTTACCTTTCACTCTTCTCTCTCTCAATTATCAATTCTACCTGGAAGCTGGGAACTATCACATTTTATGATCTATCTTTTTTTTTTTTATGTAATTTAATGTGCAAGGAAGTACTATTTGAGTACCAATTTTATAGAGCTACTGTAATTTTAACAGTGCAGATTATTTTAGTTCTCTTATGGCTGCACTTATAAGAGTGCAGATTTTATTTCTCTTATGAGTCATTGAGGTCCCATATTTTATGTTGCTGTGTTGAAAAACCATATTTATGGGGATTTTTCCAGTTCCTATATCATACTCCTGCAAGGAAGGATAATGGCAGATGTGTTTTTTCTGTTAAGGTTGTATTTCACTGGGACCAGTGCTCTTTAACATCTTTGTCAGTGATATGGACAGAGGAATTGAGTGCACCCTCAGCAAGTTTGCAGATGACACCAAGCTGTGTGGCACAGTTGACTTGCTGGAGGGCAGGGATGCCATTCAGAGGGACCTGGACAGGCTGGAGAGGTGGGCCCAGGCCAACCTCATGACGTTTAACAAGGCCAAGTGTAAGGTCCTGCACCTGGGTCGGTGCAATCCCAGGCACAGATACAGGCTGGGTGATGAATGGCTGAGAGCAGCCCTGAGGAGAAGGACCTGGGGGTCTGGGTCGACGAGAAGCTCAACATGAGCCGGCAGTGTGCACATGCAGCCCAGACAGCAACCCTGTGCTGGGCTGCAGCAAGAGCAGTGTGGGCAGCAGGGCAAGGGAGGGGATTCTCCCCCTTTACTCTGCTCTCGTCAGACCCCACCTGGAGTACTGTGTGCAGTTCTGGAGCCCCCAATACAAGAAGGACATGGAACTGCTGGAGCGGGTCCAAAGGAGAGCCACGAAGATGATCAGAGGGCTGGAGCACCTCTGCTATGAGGACAGGCTGAGAGAGTTGGGGCTCTTCAGCCTGGAGAGGAGAAGGCTTCGAGGAGACCTTATAGTGGCCTTCCAGTATTTGAAGGGAGCCTACAGGAAAGCTGGGGAGGGACTATTTACACGGTCTAGTAATGTTAGGACGAGGGGGAATGGGTTTAAGCTGGAAGAGGGGAGATTTAGACTGGATGTTAGGAGGAAGTTCTTTACAGTGAGGGTGGTAAGGCACTGGAATGGGTTGCCCAGGGAGGTTGTGGATGCTTCCTCCCTGGAGGTGTTTAAGGTCAGGCTGGATGAGGCCTTGGGCGAGCTGCTCTAGTGGGAGGTGTCCCTGCCTGTGGCAGGGGGTTGGAGCTGTATGATCCTTGAGGTCCCTTCCAACCTAAACCATTCTATGATTCTATGATTCTATGATTCTATGATTCAGTTGTAAAAGTTCAGCATAAACTGATTTGAACCTTTTTGAATGTTTAGGAGCAATCTGTCTGCTGTCTCATAGGGCTACCACTGCAATGCCAGCTACAGTTACCTTGAAACAGAGAAGCTGAAGATTTAAACTTTGAAATAAAAAAAAAAAAAAGAAGAAGAAAGGTTCACTCTAAGTAGAGACTGGCTAAACTGACAGCGCTCTGGGGGGCAGCCAATAATGGACAACTCTGCAGCAGCCCTCATACTTATAAATTCCATCAATGTGCTTCTGCTTTGAAGAAAATTAATTCATATATTTCAGAAAATGGGAAAGGTCACCAATTTCTACATAGGCTCTCACTGTATCTCCCTTATGCATCCAACACTCTGATTGAGTCGAAGTTTATGGAGCTGTCACTGTGAGGAGGTGTTGAGGAGGGGAAATTAATTGATGTGAGATGATATTTTCCAAACTCACTCTTGTTCGTTACTGTTGCTATTCAGAACTCTGCCACCCCTGACCACTAATTTTAATAATATTTTGGTTCTTACATGGCCATGGAAACATTCCATGGATAATATCTACATCTGATAGAACCAGCAAAATACAGAAACATTAACTGAACCGCAAGAGACTATTCCCACGGTCAGATGCCGCTTGCAGCCAATACGCTGTTTGCCCAGTAGCTGGGCGCAAGCTCTTTCTGCTCTGTGGCAGAAGGCAACAGAGAATTACAAAGAGGCATTTAAGCATTTACTCACAGATTATTATTATTATTACCCTCCTGGGGGCTGGCCATGGTCCAGACAGTGCCCAAATGCTTTCAGGGGACTCTGTCTTGTTGGACGTTGAGGCTTGAATCTTCCTGGCTTCTGGGGACAGGACGCAGACAATCTCTGACCTTGTTCTCCTGGCTTCTTCTGGACGATCTGTGTATATGTCCAGGGATTCTAGGCAGGACCTTCAGGTGCAGAAGGCAGATGTGGTGCAGTCTCAGCACCATGTCACGCTGGCCACACAGGCTGATCGCGTGCAGGCATCCAGGGTCTGCTCCTGGCAACTCGCGGCAGTGGAGTTTAGCAGGCAAGCAGTAAGGCAGTGTGCAAGAGCAGCAGGGCTGGGCACAGCAGAGAGAGCAGGCAAAGAGCAGGGAAGCAAAGCAGGGAAGCAAAAGCAGGTTGTTCACCTGTGTATCTCCTTTTATCAGTGTGGGCTGAGACTAATTGCCCTTTGGACACAGAATAGCCAATCAGGATGGCAGTTAGCCAAACCTTACCATGTTAGGCAAAGCCACAGGCTCACTTCTCCCTAATTTGGGAAAAGCACAGGCCTTGCACTAGGCAGGCACAAGCTAAGTGTGTGCACCTTACACCACAGGCCCCTGGGCAGGCCAGACTCAGTGGTTTCAGGTTCTTTTGTGTCTGTTTCCTGCGCTTGCTTCTCTGGTGGAGCAGAAAAACATGCCTAGGCAAGGCAGGACATGCATAAGCCTATTTTGTGCCTATCAGGCCTAACACAACAGAATTTGGAGGGAAGAGAACTATGGATGCAAGAGACATTAATCTGGGGTGCTCTGGCAACAGTTCTGTGAAGAAAGTTGTGCTGTTTATCAAACTGATGTCAACATGTAAGATTCATTGTTAAGGGCTGTGTTCTACCTTTCTGATACTTGAAGAATGTCACTATTAGCTAGGGAAAAGAATTGCAGTCAGAATCTGCAGGTGACTGACAATTAAATTTGACTAGAATCTGTAAGAATAGTTGACATGATAGTGACATGAGGATGTACTGTATGTCATTTTTAATGCATCCTCATTTCTTGGCACCAGTCTTTTAGTTTAGCAATAATTAACATCCCTTGACTGTTTGTATTTGGCTTTACAAGTTGTCTCAATGTTATGTGTTGGGAATTCTAGAAGGTGCATGATCGTGCTGTTTCTGCTCAAGTTGTTTCTAATTAATAACTTCACTGTCCAGTGTTCTTTCAATAAGGGTACCTCATACAAAATTTGCATTATTTTAGGTATAGTGGAACTGGCTTTTCAACCAAACTGAATGATGCATCTCACTATGCAACAAGAACATATGCACGTGTGTATATCTGTGCTTGTATACACATACACGTATATGTGTTAATTGGTTTTGACAGGGTCTCTCCTGCTCACATTGATATCCTCACATCTCAGGCATCTGGAAAGAATCGTCACTCTTCATGAAACCTTGAAGTCATAAATCTCAAGATTAATTAATACACACTCACTGTGATATTCACTAGAACTTTCTCTGTCTCCAAAATTCCACACATTAAATAAAGGTCTGATGACGAACAGGTGTCAAAATGCAGGATTCTTCTACTGCATGACAAACTTAGTGAGATGATTGACTGTCTTATTTTGGCATAGACTCATAGAATGGTTTAAGTTGGAAGGGACCTCAAAGATCATCTAGTTCCAACCCTCTGCCATAGGCAGGGACACCTCCCACTAGAACAGGTCACTCAAGGCCTCATCCAACCTGGCCTTCAACTCCTCCAGGGAGATTGCAGAGCACAGAATCGCCCAATGTGATCTTTGATCACATTGTGTGATTCTGTGCTCCATAAGCTTCCTGGGCAACCTGTGCCAGTGTCTCGCCACTCTCACTGGAAAGAACTTCTTCCTAACATCTAGTTTGAACCTCTGCCAATTTAAACCCATTACCCCTCATCCTGTCCATACAAGACCTCGTCAATAGTCCCTCCCCAGCCTTCCTGTAGGTCTCCTTCAGGTACTGGAACGCCCTCAAAGGTCTCTTCGAAGCCTTCTGCAGGCTGAAGAGCCCCAACTCTCATAGCAGAGCTGCTTCAGCCCTTTGACTTTGTAGCCACTAAATTACATCCTTTTTTTAATCTTTTCTCCTTCCTCTTCTGATTCCCCAACTGAAAGCATTCATCTTTCTTTTGTATTCTAAATATCTGTTGTTGTTGCACGCCAGAAACAAAACAGTGGCCTCTATGTGTCCTTGGGCTGGCCCAGCATAGTTGCATCTACTTTGTTCTGTTCTGTAAGAGCTAAACTTTCACTAATTTTTCTAGTCTTAATATTTTTTTCTTCCAAGTAAGAAAGGAGTTTCTGTCAATAAAATTTTAAGTTCAGCAATGAAAATACAAGGAGTTTCTCAAGCTATGAACTTATTACCTGGAAGAAAATTTTCTTATGAATTTAATGATTAAAAACAAGAATTCTGAATAGTCTTACAAATTCCAGGGGGGTTTTGTATAGAGTTCAATCTTCTAGGTCAAATACTTGTGAAAAATATGTTCACAACATAAACGAGAAGCTGGCATCAACTCTTAGAAGAATGAAGATACTTTCAGTGCAATATATATATCTTGGCAGTGATGCACATGCAAGTCTCATTTTTGCTTAATGATATCAAGTAGGCAAAATATATTTGGGACAGTGGAAAGAATTTTTGTGGCATTTTTCATTGGAAAGGATGCTCATAGCTTTGAATTTCAGATGCTGCTTTTTGTAGCAGGTGAACAAAGATGATTCCTTTTGTTTTGTTGTATTTTTAAAGGAAGAAAATTGTATATTTGCTTCCCATTCAGTTAAATCTTGGTGATTGGCTTTGAAGGGTGTTTTATGTTTTGATTTCTTTTTGTTTGGCCTTAGTTATCATTTGGTTTTTTTGTTTTGTTGTGGAGTTTTTTATTTGTTTGTTTTTTTTTTTCCTGTCAGTCTTTACTGAGAAGTTCCTGATTCCACTGGTGTTTGTACAATGTTCTTTGAAGGAAGCTTTGAGAAAGTCTCTAGTTTGAAATAGAATCATAGAATGGTTTAGGTTGGAAGGGACCTCAAAGCTCAGCCAATTCCAATCTCCCTGCCATAGGCAGGGACACCTCCCACTAGGACAGATAGCTCAAGGCCTCATCCAAGCTGGCCTTGAACACTTCCAGGGAGGTTCTGGATCACAGAATCACCCAATGTGATCAAAGATCACATTGGGTGATTCTGTGATCCAGAACCTCCCTGGGCAACCTGTGCCAGTGTCTTACCACCCTCACTGCAAACAACCCTTTCCTTACATCTAGTTTGAATCTCCCCTCTGCCATTTTAAACTCATTCCCCCTTGTCCTGTCATTACAAGACCTTGTCAATAGTCCCTCCACAGCCTTTCTGTAGGTCTCCTTCAGACACTGGAAGGCTACTACAAGGTCTCCTTGAAGCCTTCTCTTCTCCAGGCTGAAGAGCCCCAACTCTCTCAGCCTGTCCTCAGAGCAGAGATGCTGCAGCCCTCCAAGCATCTTTGTGGCCTCCTCTGGACTGGCTCCAGCAGTTCCATGTCCTTCTTGTGTTGGGGGCTCCACAACTGCACACAGGACTGCAGGTGGGGTCTGAGGAGAGCAGAGTAAAGGGGAAATGGAAACTTCTGGAAAAGTGCAAAGCAACTTGGATGTGAATGCTTTTCTTCCTGTTGCCTGAGAACTATTTTTTAACTGCAAAAGCAGAAAAAAGTTATTGATAAAAACCCTACTATTAGCACGGTAGACTAAAGCAAACTATTTCAGTCTGAAAGCAATCTACTATTCTATAGTAATACACAGTATACATTTATTGCATTGGGGTTCCTTGAGTATTTTTTCCATTGTTTTCCAAGCATCATTCTAAAGATAATTTTTGGTTTGGTCACTCTTTGGACAATATGAATGGTACCCATTATTGAAAGGTAGTCTGTATTTGTATTAATACAGAGAATGACAGTTTAGAAATGAGCCTGATTGCATGGTTCATTTTGTTCTCCTTTGTAGAGCCAGGCTGCGGCCCACTACAAAGGCACTAAACATGCCAAGAAGCTCAAAGCACTGGAAGCCATGAAAAATAAGCAGAAATCTGTTACTACCAAGGACAGCGCAAAGACTACCTTCACTTCCATCACTACCAATACCATCAATACCAGCTCTGACAAAACAGGTTAAGCGACAATCTTTGTTGGTTTTGTTTGGGTTTGCATTTGGTTGGGTTTTTGTGCTTTCTGTGCCTTTTTAGTTTGTTGTTGATGTGGTTTTGGTTTCCCTTGTTTAATTCCATGTCTGTTTGGTTCTGTGCTTACCGCATTGATTCATGCTCAATCCATCTTTCTGCGTGATATTGATTTCTTTTAGTCCTTTCAGTAGGCTGGTGAGAGTATAATGGCCACGTAACTGATTTCTCTTAGTGAAAAGAGGCCTGTCATTCATTTAGGACAAAATGGAATAATCACAACTTGCTTAATTTTATAGTGGCTAAATTATTACATATGAACTGTTCTTAATCTCCTACCCTATATGCAGTATCTCTCTATAAATAATTACATATTGCATATCTCTTTTAACTGCTTACCATGCAGCCGGTCACACTACTTGTATCTAGAAGCCTCTTACAAAAGCATTGCTAGTAAAAATCTGATTTGCATAAATTTCAAACATTGCATTATGTTTGTTTCAATGGCAATAGAATGGTTTTGAGCTGGAAAATAGCTGTATGTAATGTCTATTCTGCACAATCAGGTAAGTGTTGTTGGCGTCAATTATTCTGCTTAAATGAAGCTTATAGTTTATATTATTGTGGGGGGGGGAAAGGTACTCCTCTATGTAAGTATTTCATAAAGGCAACAAGATTAGATCGAGCTCACATCTTAAATATGTGGCTGTCGTAGTGGAAAATTTGGAGGAAGGTTGGAAATTCTCTCAAGGATGGTCTAGTATCTCATAAAGTATGAAGGTTTACAGTTTGAATGTTTATTCATAACTGAAACCAGCTACAACAACAACAAAAAGTCAAACCTATGAAACAAGAGATCTTTGTGGTGGTGATTGAAATTGCTCACTTGGAACCACTCCTATAGTGTAAGGTTAGAATAAGTAAATGGTTGTACACTCACCAAGTATAGCAGAGCAAAAAAAAAGTGCCATGTGGTTGTTTAGTACTTGCCTATATTTGTTAGAGACAGGTAACCTATCTCTGAGTATCCTGAGTACTATTGTTCTGTGATGACAGAAATTAAGCATGGGAGAATCAATACAGTGTCAAAAGCTATTTATGAAAAGAAATTTATTTCTACACAAGCAAACACAGTTTCTTTTGTTCCTACTGCTACCTGTTGACATGCTCCCAGTGTAAGGAAGTGTATGGAAAAGGTGATTTATTGTCTGTAAAATATAGTCACATATATCAGGGAAAAAATAGCTGAAGAGAAAAAAAAGTCCCTTTAAAGATCTAAAATGTATTATTCAAAAGCTTTTATCTTTAAGATTTAAAATGTATTATTCAAAAGCTCTTATCTTATGCTGTGTAAGTTTGAAGGATTTTCCATGGTGCCTTAAATCCAGTCTGAGCCTTTCCATCAGGCTTCGAGTTAGATCCCTGACAATGTATATGGGTGGTCTCGTGTCTAAGGTCAGTAGTACAAATCAGTTTTATATCAGCATGTATAAGAAAACACCAGAACTATAGTTGCACACCCAAGCAGTGGCCTATGAGTGGAGTTTCCTCATCTTTACACAGTTTTTTTCTGACTTCTTGAATTCATTTCATACCATGTGTGTACATGCATCTATATGTATTCTGTGCTAGAGGTACTGACCTTAATGATATTCTGAAAGACACATGTTGATGTTGACAAACAGCCCAAAATGTGACCAAAAAAAAACTTAATTACTGGGGTAGCTAAAAGGATTACATTTTCTCTCAAATATAGCCAGTTAAAAATTTCATTGGAATGGGCTGCCCAGGGAGGTGGTGAAGTCACCGTCCCTGGAGGTGTTGAAGCAAAGCCTGGATGAGGCACTTAGTGCCATGGTCTGGTTGACTGGCTAGGGCTGGGTGCTAGGTTGGACTGGATGATCTTGGGGGTCTCCTCCAACCTGGTTGGTTCTATGATTCTATGATTTTCTTTGTTTTTCAGTTGTTAGGTTTCTTCAATCTTCTTGACAGAACTTCTAAGGTTAGTTTCTGAAAGCCAGAATAACCTCAGACTATACCATGCTGTGATCATTTACACTTTTGTAAATGATCACTGTTGCAAAGGGGAAATTTATTGATGTGAGATGATATTTTCCAAAATTATTATTGTTTATTACTGTTGCTGTTCAGAACTCTCCCCACCCCCGACCACTAATTTTAATATTTGGGTTCTTACATGGTCATGGAAACATTCCATGGATAATATCGAGAATAGAATAGAATCAACCAGGTTGGAAGAGACCTCCAAGATCATCCAGCCCAACCTAGCACCCAACCCTAGCCAATCAACCAGACCATGGCATTAAGTGCCTCATCCAGGCTTTGCTTGAACACTGCCAGTGATGGTGACTCCACCACCTCTCTGGGCAGCCCATTCCAGTGCCAGTCACTCTCTCTGCCAACAACTTCCTCCTAACATCCAGCCTATACTTCCCCCGGCACAANCAGGCCAGGATGCCATTGGCCCTCTTGCCCACCTGGGCACACTGCTGACTCATCTTCAGCCTACTATCCACCAGTGCCCCCAGGTACCTTTCCTCCTGGCTGCTCTCCAGCCACTCTGTCCCCAGACTGTATTGCTGCTTGGGGTTGTTGTGGCCAAAGTGCAGAATCCTGCACTTGGCCTTGTTAAATCTCATCCCATTGGCCTCTGCCCACCCATCCAGCCTGTCCAGGTCCCTCTAGAACTAGTAATAACCAGCAAAATATATAAACATTAATTGAACTGAAAGAGAAGATTCTCGCAGTCAAATGCCACTTGCAGTCAGTGTGCTGCTAGATGGACTCAAGGAGCTCTGTCTGCTTATGGCAGAAGGCAATGGAGAATTACAAAGAGGCATTTAAGCATTTACTCACAAATTATTACTGCCCACTCGTAGGGGCTAACCACAGTCCAGACAGTGCTCAAATGCTTTCAGGGGACTTTTGTCCTGTCGAACGTGGTACTTGATTCTTCCCAGGCTTCTGGGGAAAGGCAGACAATCTCTGACCTTATCTCCTGTCTTCTCTGGACGATCTGTGTGTGCCCAGGATTTCTAAGTAGGACTTTCAGGTGTAGAGGCAGGATGTTGTGCAGTCTCAGCCCGATGTCACACTGACCACACAGACCAATTGCATGTAAGCATCCAGGGTCTGCTCCTGGCAACTTGCGACAGTGGAGTTTACTGACAAACAGTAAGGCAGTAGGCGATTGCAGCACGGCTGAGCACAGCAGAGAGAGCATGGCAGAGAGCAGGGGAGCAGGTTGTTCACCTGCACATCTCCTTTTATCAATGTGGGCTGAGATTAATTGCCCTTCGGACACAGAATAGCCAATCAGGATGGTAGTTAGCCAAACTTTACCGTATTAGGCAAAGCCATAAGCTCTCTTTTCCCAAATTTGGGAAAAGCACAGGCCTTGCACAAGGCAGGCACAAGCTAAGTGTGTGCACCTTGTTTATCACAGGACCCTGGGCAGGCCAGACTCAGTAGCTCCAGGTTCTTTTATGTCCTTTTCCCACGCTTGCCTCTCTGGTGGAGCAGGAAAACATGCCTAGGCAAGGCAGGACATGTATAAGCCTATTTTGGGCCTATCAGGCCTACCACAACATTCACATATGAAGTTAAGCATTCTGATAACAATATGAGATTCTGAGGGAATAGTTGTACTAATGAATATAATCCATTAATTAATTGCTCATAACTGAAAATAAATTCTTGTATCAAGTCCCCACACTTGAGATCATTTGAAACAAAATCTTTTTCTGCAGTAATTTAAAGGTCTCTTGTGAAGATGAATACTTAATGCCAAAGGCACTAAGGATAGGGTCATGTTCACATTACCTCCAATGTATCATGTACAGCAGTGGTTTCTTTCTTTTGCAGTTGTTAGGTGTCTTCAGTCTTCTTGATAGAACTTCTAAGATTAAAGTAATTTCTGAAAGCCAGGATAACCTCAGACTGTACTACACTGTAATCATAGAATCATAGAATGGTTTAGGCTGGAAGGGACCTCAAGGATCATCCAGCTCCAACCCCCTGCCATAGGCAGGGACACCTCCCACTAGAGCAGGTTGCTCAAGGCCTTATCCATCCTGGCTTTAAACACCTCCAGGGAGGAAGCATCCACAACCTCCCTGGGCAACCTGTGCCAGTGTCTTACCACCCTCACTGTAAAGAACTTCCTCCTAACATCCAGTCTAAATCTCCCCTCCTCCAGTTCAAACCCATTCCCCCTCATCCTGACATTACCAGACCTTGTCAACAGTCCCTCCCCAGCCTTCCTGTAGGCTCCCTTCAGATACTGGAAGGCCACTCTAAGGTCTCCTCGAAGCCTTCTCTTCTCCATTTACACATCTGTAGATGATCACATATTACGTAAAGCATTCTGATAACAATATGAAGTTCTGAGGGAATAGCTGTACTAATGAATATAATCCATTAATTCATCTTTTATACCTGAAAATAAATTCTTTTACTAAGTCCCCACACTTGTGATCATTTGAAACAAAATCTTTTTCTACAGCATGTTAAAGCTCTCTGCTGAAGACGAATACTTAATCCTAAAGACATTGAATATGGAGTCATGTTCATATCACCTCCAATCTATCCTGTACAGCACTGGTTAAATGGTGAATTACATGTCAGTCACAGTACATTGGTCAGGACTTCAAACCAGTGGCTCTGCATACTCTGAAGAGTTCCAGCAAACAAAACATCATCAGGAAATCTTCAGTCCTCTGCAATGAAGCTTGCATGGTATGCAAACTGATTCAAGAGCTAAAGCAGCAATTTGTTACGTTACTTACTCTGGAAGGATTTGGTTAGATGTGGTGCAGTTGTGTGTTATTGCAGTACATAGTGGTGAATGTGCATCCCACCATGTAAGCAGGCTTCATAAGTGATTCCTGGTGCTTTAGCTGTATGTTAAGGTAAAGTATGGGGTAATTTTGCTCGTCCTCTGAAAGTCACTGGGTTTTTTCAGTCCTTTAAACAAAAAAATCAGCACTCCCTCTGTATACAGTTAACACTCCAGGAGGAGTGGCCCTGAACTCAGGTGGTCTTGACCCCTCCCCAGGGGTGGGTCTGGACACCACCAGGTGATGGTTAGCCCAGTCCCCCCTTCCTGTCCCATAAAAGCAGGGGGACTTCCTGTTGCTCTCTCTCTCGACCACTCCGCAGTTCTCTGAACCACACTGCAGCTCTCCCTTTTTTTCACTTCCAAATCGAGTGAGCTTGATTTTATTTGGGGTGTGCTTACCTTTCCTCTCTAATTCCTTTATTTGGGGAAGGAGGTGGGGGAGAGGGAAGGGCACTTTAATTGTCATCAGTTTTATCCAATTTATTAGAGTCTCTGGGAATTTAAATTCGAACCCCAGACACCCTCCCAGTGTAGTATCGTCTGGAATCTTACTGAGGATGTGCTTGATCTCCTCATCCAGATCATTGATAAATATATTAAGGAGAACTTCCCCCAGTACAAGCCCTGTGAAGCACCACTTGTGACCACTCACCATTCACCAGCAGTCTTTGAGCCTGGCCATCCAGCCATTTTTTTTCACCCAGTGAAGCATCCACTAATCCAAGAAATGAGCAGCACTGTTTTCCAGGAGGATGCTGTGAGAGAAAGTGCAAAGGCTTTGCTAAAGTCCAGGTAAATGACATCCACAATGTTTTCCTCAGCCACTATTTGGGCCACTTTGTGAGACCAGGTTCGTCAAGCAGTACCTGGATCACAGGATGTTAGGGGTTGGAAGGGACCCAAGGAGATCATCGAGTTTAACCCCCCTGCCAGAGCAGGACAGTACTACAGTACTATCTAACACAGATCACAGAGTGTCTAGGTTCTAATTTAAATACCCAGAGACACAAATAAATTTGATAGAGCCAAATAACAATTTATAGAGTACCCTTCCCTCTTCCCCCTCTTTCCCAAAAGAAAGGAATTAGATGTAGAAAGAGAGGGAAAGGTAAGCACACCCAAATAAATAATCTCACTCTAATTTGGAAGTTAAAATGAAGAAAAGTTTGACAATAAATTATAAAGATATCTGAATTAGGGAAGTTACAAAGGTATAGGGAAGGGAAAAGCAAAACACAAAAATGTGTATATACAATCAGATTTTTTGATGGTAATGGCTTTGTCTGCCTCATGGGTGATGGCCACGTGGCAAAACAAAGAGGACCAGGATGGTGATGCTGGTAGGTAGGGAGCACAGTGAACAGGAAGTCCCCCTGCTTTTATAGACCTATAGACAGGAAGGGGGAGTGGGCTAACCATGAATCACCTGCTGGTGTTCAGACCCACCCCTGCAGAGGGGTCAAGACCACCCAGGGTCAGGTTCAAGGTTAGTCCCCCTGGAGGGTTAACCCTGTACACAGAGGAACAAGTCCAGACAAGCCTTGAAAGTCTCCAGAGAAGGAGACCCACAACCTCTCTGGGGAGCCTGTGCCAGTGCTCTGTGACCCTCACAGTAAAGAAGTTCCCCTTGTGTTGAGGCAGAACCTCTTTTGCTGCAACTTACACCTGTTGCTCCTTGTCCTATCCCAGGGAGCAGTGAGCAGAGACTGTCCCCCTCCTCCTGCCCAGCTCTCAGATATTTATAAACATTTATCAAATCCCCTCTAAGTCTTCTCTTTCCCAGACTAAGCAGCCCCAGGTGCCTCAGCCTCTCCTCATCAGCCATGCCCTCCACTCTCCTAATCATCCTCTTAGATCTCCGCTGGACCCTCTCCAGCAGATCCTTGTCCCTCTTAACCTGGATAGCCCAAAACTGAACACAGTACTCAAGATGGAGTCTCACCAGTGCAGAGTAAATGGGGAGGAGAATCTCTCTAGAAGGGGAGGATCTAATCACTTGTTTGCTGTGCATGTGCTTCTTAAAGCCACTCATGTGTTTGAATTAAAAGTCTCCCAAACAATCATAGCTTGCAAGAGATGTTCTGATTCTCGTGTCATTCGCTTTGAAATTAGAGATTGCTGATTCATAACTGTCAGTTCTCTTAATCACATGTGTGGAGAATTCATCCCAAAGCAGTAGAATTCAACTGTGCTGCAGCATTTTTTGGCTCTAAATTGCCTGTGCTTTGACTTGTCTGCATTTCAGACAATCTGTAGCTAACTGCAGTGCAAAATGTTATCAGCGTTCCACAGACTGTGGTACCAATTTTGCGTCAGCGCTCGATGGCAATTTGGAAGACAATAGCTTCTTTTCTGACCTCTCTGCAGAACTAGGGCATTTTCTTTCTTTTCAGAGCGTGGCTAAATGGCAGTCTAAAGATTACAGTAATTTATGTGTGCCTCAATTGATCGTGAATGCGCAATAAAAATCCTTCTTTGCTGCATCTACATACGCTGAGAGTTTCATCATACGAGCACCGTGTGTTTTCTGTGGAGCCAGCTGCTTTTGATTGGGATTGCCTTGACAACAATTTTATGCTTGGATAATCCTGCAGATAGAAACTACTCTCACTCCCAACATCTGTATCATCATATTGAATCGGTATGAAATTCCAGAACTAACAATGGTAGTGTTCCCAGAGCTGAAAAATGTTTTCTATTGGAATATTAAATATGGTCTTACATAATATTTCAGGCAACTGCATCCAGTTCTGGAGCCCCTATTACCAGAGGGATGTGGAGATGCTAGAGCCTGTCTGGAGAAGGGCCATGAGGATGAGCAGAGGGCTGGAGTACCTCTGCTATGAGGACAGACTGAAAGAGTGGGGGCTGTTCAGTCTGCAGATGAGGAGGCTCTGAGGTGACCTTCTTGTGGCCTTTCAGTATCTGAAGGGGGCTGACAGAAAAGCTGGGGAGGGACTTTTTACGCTATCAGGAAGTGACAGGACTGGGGGGGAATGGAGCAAAGCTGGAGGTGGGGAGATTGAGACTGGAAATGAGGAGGAAGTTGTTCAGCATGAGAGTGGTGACAGCCTGGAATGGGTTGCCTGGGGACATGCTTGAGGCCCCATGGCTGGAGGTGTTTAAAACCAGGCTGGATGAGGCTCTGGGCAGGATGCTCTAGGGTAGGGTGTCCCTGCCCATGGCAGGGGGGTTGGAACTAGATGACCCTTGTGGTCCCTTCCAACCCTGACTGATTCTATGAAATGTCAGCCTCTGTGTGTCCATGGTTGTAACTGCATGAAATCTGGGGAGTAATCTTCTGTTTATGAGATATACTTTTTCACTAATTAATCAGTACTGCTCTAAAAACTGGATCAAGCACTGTAGCATATATCTGCATGTGATGGTTTGGGAAACACAATACCTTTCCTGGAAAGCAGAGTCCACAGGAGGGGCTCCCACCCACCCTTCTACCTTTTTTCCACCCCTCTACCTTGTCCCAGAGTATGCCTTATGTGCAAGGTGAGTTTGGAGGATCAGCAACGGGGGTTAGAAGCAGAATTAGTTGGGTTACACAGGGAGAAAAGCACAGGCACTGATTCTGATAGATAGAGACTCTCACACTCTCTCATACTGTGTCTTATCTCTGTGTTCTTGGGTTTTATATATCTTATAAGCCTCTGAGTGAAGCAGACATCACCATTGTTTTCTTTTCACACACTATAATCTAATTTCTCTCATTAAAATATTCCCCTTTCCCTCAAACCAGCACACTGCATAATGACTCTTTCTTCACAGTGTATTTGTTCTTCTTATGGCATTGACACTAGCCAGTAGGATGGATCTGAAGGTTCTGCAGTTCTAGCCATTGGGATTTAAAAACATAATATGGTATTGCAGTCCTAGTTCTTCCTTTACATTTTTATTGTAAAAAACATCAGATTCAGAAGCCTGTTTACTACTGCAGCATTGTTTATTCTGTCAGGTTATGGATTAATACAGAACAGAGCCAGAATTTCTTGATCTGGTACTTGCAGAGAAGTGGTTAGGTTTTCAGAGTCTGGAATTTTTCAGATGAGAAGTGTCTGCTTGGAAGACTCTAGCTTGCAAGGCAACAGAAAAGTAGATAGGCAGGTCTTAATTTAAGCTATCCATGTTTTTTCAAGCTGACATCATATTGTTTGGACAATGTAGAAAATACTTGTCCGTTGTCTCTGTGAGGACTGAGTTTGTTCTGTGTGGGACATTTCTAAGGCAAAGGTAACCTCATCTCCAAAGATGCTTTAGGGCTTGCTTGGATTATTTTCTATTTGTTGCTGTGATGGTTTGGGTGTCCCCCACCCCCCCCACTTTAGAAGTCACCCAGACTAGACTCAGCCAGCTCTGGAAATATAAATGAAGCTTATATTTACAGCTGGCACAATGTACAAGCAGATAGTTACAGTATATACAGTTATAGACAGAAAGAGACAAGGTAAAAAGGTAATACAGAAACACAACTCCCCTCCCAGAAACCTGAGTCCCCAGGAGGGGCTCTCAGCCACCCCTCACCTTCCCCCTACCCCTCTCAACCTTATCCCAGTCCCAAGGAAGAATGGAGGTTCGGCCAAGGGGATGAAGAAGCAAAGGTGAATCATCCAAAAAAGGCAAATGGAGGATGAGGTTAGAAAGCAA
>WAAF01005056.1:0-32173 GCA_013400475.1 Tricholaema leucomelas | reverse complement strand
TAAGGAGAAATAAACTACTAGAGAAATATAAGAACCTTAGTGAAGATGGGGAAGTGATCAAGCGGTGGCGAAGCGGCAAAAGCAGCAGCAGCCGCCAAAACAGCAGCAGGGGAAGATAACAGCAGGCACAGCTGAAGCAGCAGAAGCAGCAATGGGAAGGTCCAAGCTGTGCTTCTAGACATAAAGCTCTTGATGCACCAATGAAATGATATTAACTTATCCATTGGTGCCATTCTATGGCCTATCCCTAGAGTGTTCACCTCCCCCTGATGTCTGAGCTAGAAATCTAGCTCAAACGGCCACAAGTGGAATTTCTGATCCTGCAAACTTATTTATGTATGATTAACTTTATCATTGCCTTTATTGAAACCGTTACTACCAACGTTCAATCAATTAACTCTCCATCTTCAGGCTTGTTTGTAATATCAGGATTAGTATAGCATGTGCCATGTGACAAATTCCCTTTCAGTTTTAATTTAGAAATAGAAACCAGAAGTAGAATCTTGATGAATCTCGATTTGTTGCAGCCAGGTGGGGATTGGTCTCTTCTCCAAATATATATATATATATATTCCCTTTTAATTGTATAAAAAACAAGAAGTCTGAAAATAATATTAAAAGGATGAATGCTTTACATATTCTTCATCTATGCATTCAGACATCAACTAGCCTTTATCTTTTGCCTCTAGCAGAGGCTGAGACAATGTGACTATGCATCTTCTGCCAGGCAACCAGCAATAGAACAAGGGGAAGCAGGATCAAGCTGTGCCTGAGGAGGTCTAGGATGGATGTTGGGAGGAAGTTGTTGGCAGAGAGAGTGATTGGCATTGGAATGGGCTGCCCAGGGAGGTAGTGGAGTCACTGTCCCTGGAGGTGTTAAAGAAAAGCCTGGATGAGGCACTTAGTGCCATGGTCTGGTTGACTGGATAGGGCTGGGTGCTAGGTTGGACTGGATGATCTTGGAGGTCTCTTCCAACCTGGTTGATTCTATGATTCTATAAGATGTGATAAAGTTTTTTATGATAAAAGTATTTAAATAATAATGAATTTTAGTATAATTTCTGATCCTGCAAACATATTTATGTATGATTAACTTTCACATCACCTTTATTGAAACTGTTGCTACCAATGTGCAATCAATTAACTCTTCAACTTTAGGCTTGTTTGTAATATCAGGATTAGTATAACATGTGCCATGTAACAGTTCCTACAAAGAAAAACTAAGTGTCATGTGTATATTTAGGGACCTAGATTCTAGATCCATTGCCTTTATTTCTGTCTCTTAATTTGATATAAAAAGATGATGTTAATTTGAAATGAAAAGAATCTGAACTCTCAGTGCCAATCTGGAACTCTCTCATTTTATTCAAGAAACGCAATCAGAGATTTAGCTGCTGAAATGTGTCTCCATGGAATCTATCTGACAGAGATTAGATGCTCCAGAAAACAGTTGAGCTGCTTCTTTTAAAGCTGAAAGAGGGTTGGCAGCTGTGTCAGAAAGGTGATTGTTTAAGTGATCTTGCAGCTCTTGGAAATTTCCAGCGTATTATATTTAAGGGAAAGAATTTGCTGCCTTTACAGGAAATAGAACATTGTTGCTTTTCCATTGGACTGAAAACACATTTCTTCTTATCTAGCACAAACATGCCTCATAAAAGTGCAGATGATATTTTAAAAGTTAAACTTTTTTTCATAAATATTTAACTTTGCATAGATTATTCTTCAGCTTAAGGCCACATGCATTTACTAGGAGGCAGGGGAAGAAATGGGAAGTTCAGCTGGTGCTGCTTTTACAGCTATAGTTCTCTTAGATCTTATCTTTCTATGGAGAAAACAACAATGGGAACATCACCTCTGTGCCCCCTAGGGTTTCAAGTATTAAACCTCCTCAGCTGCATGACTGACATGTTCATCTAAATGCTTTTCCTTCCATTATATGAAAGAACTGCTATCCTCTACACACAAAAGTGAGACAGACTTTGCTCTTCTTAAATCAGTGTTCATGCAAATTGCCCTTCTGTCCTTTGCAAAGATGTCATCATCTGTTACGTAGAGAAATGCAGACCTCTCTGTTCTGATGGTGAGTGTGTATTAAAACAGTGGAGGATAAACACGACAGCCTGCTTGCTTGCTCACATCCTAAACAACAGACATTTTCCAGAGAAGGACATCCAAAATCAATAAGTTAAGAATAGAATAGAATAGAATAGAATAGAATAGAATAGAATAGAATAGAATAGAATAGAATAGAATAGAATAGAATAGAATTGAATTAACCAGGTTGGAAGAGACCTCCAAGATAATCCAGACCAACCTAGCACCCAGCCCTATCCAGTCAACCAGACCATGGCACTAAGTGCCTCAGCCAGGCTTTTCTTGAACACCCCCGGGGATGATGACTCCAGCACCTACCTGGGCAACCCATTCCAATGGCAAATCACTCTATCTGTGAAGAACTTCCTCCTAACATCCAACCTGTACTTCCCCCAGCTTGAGACTGTGTCCCCTTGTCCTGTTACTGGTTGCCTGGGAGAAGAGACCAACCTGGCTACAACCTCCCTTCAGGCAGTTGCAGACAGCAATGAGCTCTGCCCTGAGCCTCCTCTTTGGCAGGCTGCACACCCCCAGCTCCCTCAGCCTCTCCTCATAGGGTTTGTGTTCCAGGCCCCTCACCAGCCTTGTTGCCCTTCTCTGGACACCTTCCAGCACCTCAACATTTCTCTTGAATTGAGGAGCCCAGAACTGGGCACAATACTCAAGGTGTGGCCTGACCAGTGTTGAGTACAGGGGAAGAATAACCTCCCTTGACCTACTGGTCACAAGTAGAAGCTCTGCCTTTCCAGAGAAGTCATGACAAACACTGGGAAAAAACACCAACAAGTAAGCTCATGGACATCTTCTTCAAGTCAGATAGTAATGTAAGTAATCTAATATGTAGGTGGTATGATTAGACCTTACCTTCACATTATTGCTTCCTTTCAGCTCTGGGCAAACTACAGTTCTCCTTCCTTGACAAACTCAACTGCAGGCAGCTGCACAGGCAGAATTTAATTTCCCTGACAAAATGCCCTAGAATGTGTGTTTGTTATTTCCAAGTGAATTAAGGAATGATCATAATAAATGAGTAAGGAGACATTTGTTCTGTTTTGTATTTCATCATTCCCAGTGATGTATGGAAAATTAGATTTATTAAATACTCCTTTCATAAATCTAGCTTCAGTTGTTTTCTCTGTGTAAGTGAACATTGTTAATCTCACACAGGTTTTGAATACTCAGAATCTAACTTAGTATGAAAAAAATAAATCTGTTTGAAGTTTTTTAGACAAAAAAAAACCAATACAGCATCTTGGTTCTAGTTTAAATTTCCCAGAGACTCAAATATAGTTAATAGAACCAATAACAATTTATAGGATGCCTTTCACTCTTCCTCCTTTTTTTTTTTTTCCCCAAAGGAAAGGAATTAGATGTAGAGAGGAAAAGGTATGACACACCAAAATAAATAGTCTCACTGCGATTTGGAAGTTAAAAGAGAAAGGTTTAACAATAAATAAAAGGTATTTGAGATAGGGGAGTTACAAAAATGGTGCAGGGAAGGGAAAAGAAGATACAAAATCTATTACACAACCAGATTGATGGCAATGGGCTTTGTCCACTTCATGGATTGATGGCCACTTGCTAAAAACAAAGAGTACCAGGAAACAGGATGGTGATGCTGGCAAGCAGGGAGGCAGGGTGAGAGAGACAGAAATAGGAAGCTCCTCTGTGTTTATAGTGGGCTAGACAAGAAGTGCGACTGGGCTGACCATCACATCTGGTAGTGTTCAGACCCACCCTCTGGGGAGGACCTGGGGTTAGGGTCAAGACCACTCCCCCAGAAGGGTTAACCCTTTACAACAGTTATATTAGGGCAGTAGTCTCAGGAGGGAAAAAAAAAGTGTAGTAGAATGACAGAAGTTCAAGACACTAACCAGACACTGAGAAGATCTTACTTCACTTCTCTGCTTCTCAACAAACTTTCATGGACATCAATAATAATCTTGCTACAGTCCCGCAATGTACAAAAGAGCTAACACTTAACATTTGCTCCATTACTGAAGCCTTAATCTTCATGGTGCAGGAACTGCTAACTCCTTTAGCATGCTCTAATCGCCCTGTATCTGCAACCAGCAATAGAACAAGGGGACACAGTCTCAAGTTGTGCTGGGGGAAGTATAGGCTGGATGTTAGGAGGAAGTTATCACAGTATCACAGTATCACCAAGGTTGGAAGAGACCTCACAGATCATCAAGTCCAACCCTTTACCACAGAGCTCAAGGCTAGACCATGGCACCAAGTGCCACGTCCAAGAGAGAGTGATTGGCATTGGAATGGGCTGCCCAGGGAGGTGGTGGAGTCACCCTCCCTGGAGGTGTTCAAGAAAAGCCTGGATGAGTCATTTAGTGCCATGGTAGGCACTAAATAGACTGGGTAGGGCTGGGTAGGGTAGGTAGACTGGGTAGAGCTGGGTGCTAGGTTGGACTGAATGATCTTGGAGGTCTCTTCCAACCTGGTTGACTCTATGATTCTATGCTGATGTACAATGGGTAGGATACTGATCCAAGTATGACATATTAATCAGATTTGTATTTTCACATGTGCTACTAAAAATATTTAGCTCTGCTGCTGGACTGCAAGCAGTAATTTCTGCTTCAAAGGCAACATCGCACACGCAAATGAGCAAAGTTTCAAACTGTTCTCCAACTTAGCCATTTTAGTCTAGCAAGCTGTTATTTGAGATCACGTCAGCACTTTTGTTATCTTATTTTTCACCAATCTATAATTAGCTTGTACAGAACCCACTGGGGGCTGCAAATTAGCAGAATATGAAAAATTGCTTACCGTCGTGGAAAGAAATAGCTTAGCTGAAGGTTTACTACCAAGTAACAGGAAGTTTATTAGTGTTCTTACTTGGCCTTGTACAAGTGAGGTCCCTCGTTTGGTCCATCTCAGTGGAAGGCTGAACAGATAATAAAAAGCACTAGCAGCTTCTGAATCCATCTCCTGTGTTTTCTTCTTCCTAAATTAATTCCTTTCAGCTTGTGTGCTGATCACCACTTTGCCTATTTAGGGTAACATTATGACTCCACAAAAAGTGCTCGAAACTGGGTCACATTTTTAAGTCTTTAGTGATCCAGCTAGTCTTAGTTTTTGATTCTGTTTCAAATTCTATTCCTTTATTCTACCTCTTGTAGTAATCTCAAATCTTATTCAGGCCCTTACTCTGTCAATGTTGATTTTTTCAATAGAATAGAATAGAATAGAATCAACCAGGTTGGAAGAGACCTCCAAGATCATCCAGTCCAACCCAGCACCCAGCCCTATCCAGCCAACCAGACCATGGCACTAAGTGCCTCATCCAGGCTTTGCTTGAACACCTCCAGGGATGGCAACTCCACCACTTCCCTGGGCAGCCCATTCCAATGCCAATCACTCTCTCTGTGAAGAACTTCCTCCTAACATCCAGCCTATATCTCCTCCAGCACAACTTGAGGCTGTTTCATGTTCCAAAGATTAGACACCTTCACACCGAGTGAGCCCCTAGCTTTCTCAGCAGCCGTTAGGAAGAGCAAGGTTCCTCTTGAGGGTGGCAGAGCTACTCCTAGGCAATACTTTTGTTAGTTTTATTCACTTCAGAAAGATGTCTTACAATGAGTCTGGCTACCTACTTCCATCTGTCCACAGGAATTGTGAACAAAACCTCTGCATTTCTTTCATGATAGAAACTACGCATTCATAGAGTTGCTGAAATAATGGAGCAGGTCTTGTATGACAGTTTGTTTGTTAGTGATGGATCATGACTTGCTGTGAATCACCCTGAAAATAATCTCTTTTCTTACAGATCAAGTTTTCAAAGATCCTGCAAGCAATTTCTCTGCTGGTCTGCCATTGCCTAAAGTGGATTTCTAAGAAGTTTGAGAAACTGAGCAAAAGTTGTGCCAGAGCAGGTATAGGTTGGATGTTAGGAGGAGAGTGATTTGCTATTGGAATGGGCTGCCCAGGGAGGTGATGGAGTCGCCATCCCTGGAGATGTTCAAGAAAAGCCTGGATGAGGCACTTAGAGCCATTGTCTA
Source organism: Tricholaema leucomelas (assembly GCA_013400475.1). Taxonomy (NCBI): domain Eukaryota; kingdom Metazoa; phylum Chordata; class Aves; order Piciformes; family Lybiidae; genus Tricholaema lacrymosa; species Tricholaema leucomelas. The sequence continues at coordinate 26,063 of WAAF01005056.1, read as the reverse complement.
GTTGATTGGACAGGGCTGGGTGCTAGGTTGGACTGGATGACCTTGGAGGTCTCTTCCAACCTGGCTGATTCTGTAATTCTATGGTTCAGTATAACTGACTATGGTTCTATGATTCTCAGGTTTATGACCAGAGTTTTACTTGTGAGCATTGCAAGTGCATTGCAAATTTAACAAGGCCAAGTGCAGGGTTCTGCACTTTGGCCACAACAACCCCAAGCAGTGCTACAGGCTGGGGACAGAGTGGCTGGAGAGCAGCCAGGCGGAAAGGGACCTGGGGCTACTGGTGGATGGTAGGCTGAAGATGAGCCAGCAGTGTGCCCAGGTGGCCAAGAGAACCAATGGCATCCTGGCCTGTATCAGGAGCAGTGTGGCCAGCAGGACAAGGGAGGTTATTCTTCCCCTGTACTCAACACTGGTCAGGCCACACTTTGAGTGCTGTGTCCAGTTCTGGGCTCCTCAATTCAAGAGAGATTTTGAGGTGCTGGAAGCTGTCCAGAGAAGGGCAATAAAGCTGGTGAGGGGCTTGGAACACAAACCCTATGAGGAGAGTCTGAGGGAGCTGGGGTTGTTTAGCCTGGAGAAGAGGAGGCTCAGGGCAGACCTCATTCCAACCCAGTTGATTCTATGATTCTATAATTCCTTTTCTGTAGATCTGGACCGCTGTGGCAGTACTGCTTACAAAATGCTTGGAAAGGTTTGTAAACACTTAGAAGTGAAGTTATGACAAGATTGTTGTGGTTGAAGTAGCCAGCATGATTACTTGTAGAGAAACAAACAAAACAACATTGTAGTTTTACACTAGTCTGTTTGTCTCAAGATTTCAGCTGTGAGACAGCCTACTCACTAACACAGCGACTCCTGCTGTGGGCAGGAAGGGAAGAAAACATTGATGAGTTAAAGCCAAGTTTCTGGTGCTTGTTTAAAGATAGAGAGACAAACTGTGGTTCAAACACACAAGTACTTTTCAAGTGAATATTTAATCAGTGGTTAATGATCTTTAAAAATACCATTGAAATGTTGCCCTTTATACATGTAAAAATAAAGTCATGCTATGTTTATGTGATCATCTCTACCTTCACCATGTATTCCTAATATACCTTGTCCCTCAAGATGCTCTCACACTGATCACTGTGTCTATTGAGATAACTTATTTTTTCCATGGAAATGAAGAGAAAATATTGGAGTTGATAGTATATTGTAGTCAGTCCTATAGCTTGCATTGGGTTTTGCTGAAATGGAGTTTCCTTACTTATGAGGAACCAAAGGGGAAAAAGATCTGTGGGTCCTAGTGGGTGGGAGGTTGACCATGAGACAGCAATGTGCTCTTGTGATCAGGAGGGCCAATGTCATTCTGGGGTGGATTAGAAGGGCTGTGGTTAGTAGGTCAAGAGAGGTTCTCTTGCCCCTCTAATTCTACTCTGGTGAGGCTGCATCTGAAATATTGTGTCCAGTTCTGGGCCCCTCAGTTCAAGGACAGCCTGAGAGAGTCCAGTGCAGAGCCACAAAGATGATTAAGGGAATGGAACATCTCTCTTATGAGGAGAGCCTAAGGGATCTGGGGCTCTGCTGCTTGGAGAAGAGAAGCCTGAGGGGTGACTTCATGAATGATTATCAATATGTAAAGGGTGAGTGCCAGGAGGATGGAGCCAGGCTCTGCTGGATAATGCCCAGTGACAGGGTGGAAGTTGAGGCACAGGAAGTTTCATGGAAACATGAGGAGGAATTTTTCCCCTGTGTGATTGGCTATCCAGCTCAAGAGGGACAAGGATCCACTTAAGATAATCTGAGAGAGGTAGGGCTACAAGGGTGATGAAGAGGCTGGAGCACTGCCTGATGAGAAGAGCCTGAGGAAACTGGGGCTTTTTGGTCTGGTGAAGACTTAAAGGAGATCTGATCAATGTTTATAAATATCTGAGGGCTGGGGGTCAAGAGAGAGGGGAAAAACTATTCTGAGTTGTGCTCTGTGGTAGGACAAGGGACAGTGGATGTAAACTGCAGCACTGGAACTGGAACTTCCACCTCAACATGAGGAAGAACTTCTTTACTGTAAAGGTCAGAGAGAACTGGAACAGGCTGGCCAAAGACTGTGGAGTCTCTTTTGCTGGGCACATTCAAGACCCATCTGGATGTGTTCCTGTGGGACCTGGACTAGATTTTATGGTCCTGCTCTAGCAGGGGGGGGTTGGACTCAATTTACATAGGTCCCTTCCCACCCCTAACATTCTGTTATCCTGTGAACTTCCTATCTGTTTTGTTTTGTTTCTGTAGGGCATACAAGGGTCTTGTTGCAGTACTCAATCAGACTGATACTTTGATATTGCCAAGAATGAAATTGTTCTCGCATCTGTAACAATGCAACAAAGTCCAAATGTTTTAGAGTGTCCATCTGTTTAAATGCCAAATGTCTGATGTGCAGATAGAAGTGAGAATCACATGTGCACAGACTCCTGAGCTGCGTGGGTCTCCTTGGCATTTCAAACACATATTGGGAAAACATATTTTACATAAGTACTTTAAAACATTTGTTACATATGGTTTAATTCCTGTGTTTACTGTCATATGTCCTCACTTCTGACTCTTAACAAAATAATCTAATGACTACTACAGACAGATTGAGTTCTTAGTCTCAGCTGCAAGGATGGAGAACGCTTCAGAAATTCTCCTAGGAAGCACAGATAGAAGAGTCATAGTTTCTTCCTGTTATCTGTGACATACAACCATCCTATCCTCATTGCCAGCAGAAGATGCACTACTTGAGTCAAATACAAAAGACTGAAATTAAGCTCTCTTTAAAACTTGAAACATGACTGAATGCTCTAAGGGATGATTTTGATTCAGCCAGTAAGTGATTTCAGGGCGGTCCTATGCTCATTGTCCAGATGGGTGAAGCAGATGGATGAGGAGTGAGATCACAGACTCATAGAATCAACCAGGTTGGAAGAGACCTCCAAGATACAAGAGGAGCCCAGAGCTGGACACGGTACTCAAAGTGTGGCCTGACCAGTGCTGAGTACAAAGGAAGAATAACCTCCCTCGTCCTACTGGCCACACTGTTCCTGATCCAGGCCAGGATGCCATTGGCTCTCTTGGCCACCTGGGCACACTGCTGGCTCATCTTCAGCTACTATCTACCAGCACCTCCAGGTCCCTTTCTTTCTGGCTGCTCTCCAGACACTCTTTCCCCAGCTGGTAGAGTTGCTTGAGGTTGTTGTGGCCAAAGTGCAGAATCCTGCACTTGGCCTTGTTAGATCTCATTCCATTGGGCTCTGCCCACCCATCCAGCCTGGCAAGTTCCCTCTGCAGGGCTTTTCTACCCTCTAACAGATCCACACCTGCTAGATGTTGAAGAAAAGCATTGTTCACTTAGTTAGCTAAAATATGAGTACAATCTGCCCTCTAAAAAATATCTTTTTTTGTGCTATCCAATTTTATTTCCAGACACTCTTGTGTTTTGAGTCATTCTCTTAATACTCATTTAATACTTGGAAACAGAATTCTCCTTCAGTATGCAACTTTTTGTAGTTAATGAGGGCAAATAATACAGGGAAGTTTGAGTCCAGAACATAAGTTTTAGTAGTCTGTGTTCTAACTGTTAATTGAATCTCCATCTTTAAGAGCCCTGCAGAGGAACCTTGTCAGGCTGAATGGGTGGGCAGAGGCCAGTGGGAGGAGATTTAACAAGGCCAAGTGCAGGCTTCTACACTTTGGCCACAACAACCCCAAGCAGTGCTACAGGCTGGAGACAGAGTGGCTGAGAGCAGCCAGGAAGAAAGGGACCTGGGGGTAGTGGTAGATAGCAGCTGAACATGAGCCAGCAGTGTGCCCAGGTGGCCAAGAGAGCCAATGGCATCCTTGCCTGTATCAGGAGCAGTGTGGCCAGCAGGACAAGGGAGGTTATTTTTCCTTTGTACTCAACACTGGTCAGACCACACCTTGAGTGCTGTGTCCAGTTCTGGGCTCTTCAATTCAAGGGAAAAGTTGAGATACTGGAACGTGTCCAGAAAAGGATAATGAAGCTGGTGAGAGGCCTGAAACACAGCCCTGTGAGGAGAGGCTGAGGGAGCTGGGGGTGTTTAGCCTGGAGAAGAGGAGCCTCAGAGGTGACCTCAATGCTGTCTACAACTACCTGAAGGGAGGTTGTAACCAGGTGGGAGTGAACCATCAACAAAACAAGAGGACACAGTCTCAAGTTGTGCCAGGGGAGATATAGGCTGGATGTTAGGAGGAAGTTCTTGCCAGAGAGAGTGATTGGCATTGGAATGGGCTGCCCAGGGAGGTGGTGGAGTCACCATCCCTGGAAGTGTTCAAGAAAAGCCTGGATGAGGCACTTAGTGCCTTGAAATAGTTGATTGGCTAGGGCTGGGTGCTAGGTTGGGCTGAATGACCTTTGAGATCTCTTCCAACCTGCTTGATTCTATGAACACTTCCAAATCCATTCTTTTATAGCAATGGTGCTAGCTTCAAGTATTTGGGACACATACTGGCTGCTTCTTTTTGGTCAGTCTTTTCTTCTGAATAGAATAACTACAGCCACTGACTTTACATCATTATGTGTATGTCACAGGAAAGATTGACAGTTTGATATTTTAGACCACTTATATGAGAATTCATTATTATTTTCTTGCTTCCAACTGGAAGCTGACTAAGACTCCAAAAGTTGAAGCCTAGCTCAATTAACATTTCTTGCTTGGGGAAATTTCATATGAATATCTGATTCTGGTAAAGCCAAAAGAGTTTCACATTTGTTACAGTAAGGTCATAAGCTCACATAGAGCTCCTGTGGCTGTCTCAGGTAGACTTTGCATCAGTTAACATTATGTCAATTGAGAAATCCTTCCATTATGTTCATAGGTCTCAAATTATTTCATTTAGGGCCAGAACAGTTTAAAAGCAGCTGAATTAAGATGACCTCAGTTACAGTTTTCTGTGTTAAAGTTGTTTTAGTTAATGCTCCCAGCGCCTTTTTCTTCTCTGCAGGACACAAACAGTTTCTATTAAAGTCTGTACAAATTGCTAATATTCTGCAGGGAAGAATAAGGCCTTGAGAATAAGAAGCCTGTATTAAGAACATCTTAATTAGGATGTTTTGCTTTCAAAAACATCCTGGTATAAACGGCTGCTAAAGTGATGTAGGAGCACTCAAGTGCCAGACAACATATTTGCAGCAACTGCTAAGATATAAGTAAAGCATTTCAGCAGCTGTGAGACACTAATTTACCAGAGCAAAAACCTGCCTTGTCTTCTCTTTTTTCTACCTTCTCCTTCTCTTAACGTTGATGCTGATATCACAGTATCACAGTCTCACAGTGTTACCAAGGTGGGAAGAGACCTCACAGATCATCAAGTCCAACCCTTTACCACAGAGCTCAAGGCTAGACCATGGCACCAAGTGCCACGTCCAATCCTGCCTTGAACAGCTCCAGGGACGGCGACTCCGCCACCTCCCTGGGCAGCCCATTCCAGTGTCCAATGACTCTCTCAGTGAAGAACTTTCTCCTCACCTCAAGCCTAAATTTCCCCTGGCGTAGCTTGAGGCTGTGTCCTCTTGTTCTGGTGCTGGCTGCCTGAGAGAAGAGAGCAACCTCCTCCTGGCTACAACCACCCCTCAGGTAGTTGTAGACAGCAATAAGGTCTCCCCTGAGAGAGAGAACCTTGGTGATACTGTGATACTGTGATACTGTCTCAGCCTCTGCTGGAGGCAAAAGGTAAAGGCTAATTGATGTCTGAATGCATAGATGAAGAATGTGCAAAGCTTTTATCCTTTTAATATTATTTTCAGACTTCTTGGTTTTTATACAATTAAAAGGGAAACAACAAAAGTATATTTGGCTTTCTTTTTCCATGACCAGCATAAAACTAGATGGTAATAAAGAATGGACCACAATTATTTCATTACATTGGCACTTTAAAAGCTTGTGAACTTAGTCCCACTATGTGAATACTTGGTAAACTTAGACATAAGTGCAAGACAGCAGCAACAGTGTGTGTTAATATTGAGCAAATTAGAATCATCAGCTATGTAAGATTCATTCTGATAAGCTTTAGTTATGTTCCAGCTCAGTAGGTTGCAGGCACAATATTCAGTGTTCTTAGGAAAAGAAAATGTAAGTCTTCTTTCTTTGTTGTTTGGTCAGGTTCTACCTACAGAAGGAAAATAGGTCATGTTTTAAGTTCTTTTGTGATTACTTTTCTGGTTTTACTCACACTGTAGATGAAGACAATTTGAATCCACTAAAGGCACTAAAAAAAATTCAATTAATGAAAATATCTTGTTTAAAATCATACTAGTAACAAAAAAAAAAAGTCAGAAATTAAAGTGTTTCTTTACTGTTAGGGAGGTGCCAAGTTTCTTCTGGCCTAGCTTTTCACTCCAGCAAGAAGCATAGAACTTAAGCATCAAAATAAGAGTTAAATTCAAGTTTGTTCTGTAGCTATAATTGTGGTGTAGCTGGATAAAAGGTCTGTGCCTGTGTGCACACCTAGTGCACTCAAGTCATTAACTCCTTGGGTGATCCAGAAACTCTCCATGTAGACATCTGTGTAGAGGAGATAATAGAGCAATTTAGACAATAGATCAGCTTGAGACACTGATTGACCAGACTCCAAGCCAGCCTCCCAATTAAGGATTTGACTAATTGGTGCAGAAGCTCTCCTGGTGGAAATTTCAGACTGCTCTGAAGATTTCCCCCAGAAAACCTTGCAGTGACTAGACCAATTTCTCTGCTTAAATATGTTGATTAACATCCTGGATGAAGAAACTTCCTCTCTCAGAGACTCTCAGGAGGTTCTTGCTGCAATATTGATCAAGTTGCATATAGATAAGTCCAATGGGGCAATCTTTTGTAGACAGTTAAGAGAATTGAGAGATGCTCTTCCTGTAGCTTGAAATAATCCATTACAGTGGAACTTGCAGGAGGTGTCACACAGGAGCAGTGCCAGCTGGACTGCAAGAACTGAAGAGAAGAGCAAGTAAAAGGGTCTCGGCTGATCCTACTGAAAACAATAGTGCAAGAACCTTTGTGTTCTGCTTGTTGCCATCTAGACAGCCATCAGCTGCTCTGTTCAAGAGGTTTGATTCCCCATGCAAGCATTACTCTGTGCCAAGATCCCAGTAAATAAGATTTTACCAAACGCTCTGTCTGTGAGTGACTATAAGACATAATCATCAAAATGCTGGTTGCCTAGTCTAAACTCAGAGGAAGTAGAGTCACCTCCACACCATGATTTATACCATCCACCTTGTAGACAGCTAAAAATGTGTAATTCTCCTCTAAAAGCAAGAGTGCTGTACTAATTATACTGATGTGCAGGTGTGCTAAGGGCATTCAGGTTCACCAGTTGCACTCTATAGCAATGCTGTCTCCTGCATCCTGTGATGCAGCTGTGATTACACAGCTGCAAAACCTCTTCCCCCCACCATCACTCTTATCCTATTCCCTCACCTCCATCTATCTAAAGGCTGGAAATATGTCCTTGAATTTACCCACATTCCAACAAAATACCTCACTCTTCATCCAAATATTCTTAATTTAAAGCAAACACAGAACTCTGAGAGTAATTTACAGTGAAAATCTCTGGAAACATTTCTGCACTCTTACCTGTCTAACCTTTCAGAATAAAGCAGGATATGTATGGAAAGAGGAGTGAAAGCTACTCAGTGAAAACTACAGCATTCAATTGTACACATATTTTTAAAGCTGCTACTGCTGCTAGTAGCATCCTAAATTACCCAGACCTGTCTCCATGGTATGTCCTCCCTTGTGCCAGCATAACTTTGCTGTGCAAAAAGAACTAAATCAGTTGTGATGGTTTGGGTCTTACCCCCCCCCCCCCCCCATTCTTAAAATCACTCATCTGAGTTGGAAATTAAAGTGAAGCTTTATATTTACAGCTTAGCACAATATACAAGCAGGTATTTACAATGTCTACAGCTATAGACAGAAATAGACAAGTTAAAAAGTAATAGAGAAACACAACAGCCCTCTCAGAAACCAGAGTCCCCAAGAGGGGCTCCCAGCCACCCTTCTACCTGCTCTCCACCCCTCTACCTTATCCTAGACTTTGTCTTACATTCAAAGTGAGTTTGGAGAGTCAGCCAGGGGGGTTAGGAAGCAGAGGGATTAGTCACACAGAAGGCAGGTTAGAGAGACAGAAGTGTAGCCCAAAGCCAGAAAGCAAACTGTTATCCATGTGTTGTGTTCTTGTTCTTACACATCTCATCAAGTAGACACCACCTCTTCACAGCCTATAATCCAAGTCTTCTCACTAAAATGTTCCAGCCAGGCTCAAACTAGCACAGCAGTGAAGCTGATGAAAGCTCACCCTGCAGAAGGAAACAGTTCTTTTTCAGGTCCATAGGTTCTCCAGTGTGGTTCATTGCACAGCAGTGCAGTGAGGGCAAATGTGAGTGGTAAGCATCGTTTCTGGTAGTGCTAGTGTATGACAGCTTAAGGTTCTTATAAGCCACTAGCACCTCATACTCAGTGTGTTGCATTATAAGACAAATTGAGATATCTTTCTAGAGCCTTCTTTAAAGGCATATCTAATGCTGTATTAGGGATGAGGAGAGGATTGTCCTTCAGTTGAGAATTTTATCTGTAAACTTCAGGCAAGAATGAACAGCTTCTTAGTCAAATCATGAATAGTCATAAAAATGATGGAAAAAATATTTAGATGTTACCCACAGTAAGGCTGTATTTTTTGTTCATTTATTACAGGATCCCAACATCTCTTGTGCTGTTCTAAAGATTTCTTTGTCAACATAACCACAAGATGAGCTAAATCAAACTATTACTGGTTTAAAAAGAAAAAAAAACTCCAACACAATACTGTCCCAGCTTTTAAATAAGAAAATCTGGAGTTCTTAGAAGACAATTTTATAGCTTTCATTACACTCTGGAAGTATATATTTATGAGAATAACATTAGCATTAGCCTGCTACTCTCTACTTGCAAGGAACTAGATTTTAAGGTTACTATTCAAAAGGAAAAAGAAAATCAATAGGGATATTCACAGTTAAGTTCAAGTCTTAAAAGTACTGTTATAAACAAAGCATTAAGTAAAGGAATTTGAAGAGATAAGACCTTCCTTGCCCTTAAATGCATCACACATAAATCTATCAGCTCTATTTTCACAGTCTCACAGTATTACCAAGGTTGGAAGAGACCTCATAGATCATCAGGTCCAAGCTGTTACCACCGAGCTCAAGGCTAGACCATGGCACCAAGTGCCACGTCCAATCCTGCCTTGAACAGCTCCAGGGACGGCGACTCCACCACCTCCCTGGGCAGCCCATTCCAGTAGCCAATGACTCTCTCACTGAAGAACTTTCTCCTCACCTCAAGCCTGAATTTCCCCTGGCATAGCTTGAGGCTGTGTCCTCTTGTTCTGGTGCTGGCTGCCTGAGAGAAGAGAGCAACCTCCTCCTGGCTACAACCACCCCTCAGGTAGTTGTAGACAGCAATAAGGTCTGCCCTGAGCCTCCTCTTCTCCAGGCTAAACAATCCCAGCTCCCTCAGCCTCTCCCCATAGGGCTGTGCTCGAGGCCTCTCACCAGCCTCATTGCCCTTCTCTGGACACATGTCTTAAGCCTTTTTACTGTGTATAACTTGAAACAAGTCAAAACACCCCAAGCAAACTGCATAACAAGGAAAAGGAACAGTAAAGCAATAATTCATTAATTATAAGAAAGTTTTAGAAAAGAGCAGAGGAACTTATTTGAACAAACATAAACTGAAGTTTGTGTATCTTCAAAATGATGCTTAGGATTGCTAAAGTCTTGGAAAGTGCTAAGGTAAATAAGAGAATAAGATTTTTTTAAAGCAAAGCACTCTTCTATTTATCAATTACTAATAAACTTTAGTAATTTATAAATAAAATATGTAATGTATAAATCACTAAAATAAAATAGAAACAACCATAGAATAAATAAAATATTAGTAATTTATAAATTACCAATAAATAGATGAAAAAAATAATAATAGTAAACAAAATCAAACAAGATAAATAAAAAAGAAACAACAATGAAACCAGGCAGTTTTTCTTACAAATGATCTGGAGTAAACCTCAACAGAAAATGGAAAGTATCTTAGTATAAGCCTATGATAAGGTGGCAAAACCCACAGAAAACAATAAGTATCTTCAAAACCGGGTTTGTGCTTCAAAATCATGTGTGACCATGTTGGTTAAAATGCAGACCAAAGATTTCAGCTATAGAGAAAGAAATCTTTTTTAGATCTTGACCTATGCAGTGTATCTCATAACAAAATCGACAGTCATCATGTTCACAAGTAACATAGAAGTGCTCAAACAGTCGGCCAGGAATGATTACCATCATCCTGAGTGATGGCAAATGAATTATGATCATTTAAGTGATTCATCCTTACTCATTGACTCCAAATCTTCATTACTGTCACAGTTTGGGTGTTACCTGCCCCCCCCACACTAAAAAAAATCACCCAGACTAGACTCAGCAGCTGGAAATTAAATAATAAAGCTTTATATTTGCAGCTTAGCACAATATACAAGGAGGTATTACAATACACAGCTATATACAGAACTATACAAGTTAAAAAGTAATACAGAAACACAACAGCCCTCCCAGAAACCAGAGTCCCCAGGAGGAACTCTCAACCACCCTTCCACCTCCTTTCCATCCCTCTACCTTATGCCAGACTTTGTCTTATGTTCATATTACTCTTTTCAGGTTGGAAGAGACCTCCAAAATCATCCAGTCCAACCTAGCACCCAGCCCTATCCAGTCAACCAGACCATGGCACTAAGTGCCTCATCCAGGCTTTTCCTGAACACCCCCAGGGACGGTGACTCCACCAGCTCCCTGGGCAGCCCATTCCAATGGCAAATCAAAGTGAGTTTGAAGAATTGGCCAGAGGGGTTAGAGAGCAGACTGATCAGTTAGGCAGCAAGTTAGAGAAAGAAGTGCATGCAGCCAGAGCCAGAGAGAGCAACTCTGTTATCTATATTTATGTTTTTGTTCTTATACATCTCAGCAAGCCTATGAGTGAAGTAGACATCACCATTGTTTCCTTTTCACAGCCTGTAATCTAATTCTTCTCACCAAAATATCCCAGCTAGGCTCAAACTGGCACAATTACAAAACCAAGTCAGTGAGTTTCCTTGTGCTTCTGTAGAGGATGCTTCTATGGAAATCCTCAGAGCTAGCACTGGAAACAAAACTGTGACAATATGCATAGTCAAGAGACACCTACATTAAGAAAACATCAGGAAATTTATTATCAATATAGATTGCTTGTGATTTATTACTAAATGATAGCAATAAATATCCCAAGGTTAAAGTATGCTTGCAACAATGAATAGTAAGGAGGAAATATGCAAAGATCATTGTGCTCTGTATTACAATTCTGTTCACTCATGTTTTTTTTTTCCCACACTCACATCTGGCAATGCAACACTTTGCTTTTTTGACATCCAGGGACTAAATTCAAATCCAAAGCTGTAGCACTGAAATTTCACAATATGCCCCATGATAAACAAGGTCAGCAACAGCTTTTTCTAGGTGGCTAAGAAGCTTCTAAGAGCTATGTAGAAGTGAAATCCAATTGAAGTCAATAAAACCTCTTCTATTTACTTTCCCATGTACTTATATTAAAAGGATGCTGCTATCGATTCAGTAGGCAATGTGACATCAGTACTTGTCCAATGTCATATCCAGGACTCTGATTTTACTATTTTGGGCAAAGGTAGTGCTGCATTAGCTTTGCAAATCTGCAGCAAAAGGTATTATCAGATAACCTTTTAGAATCACAAACTTCTGTCTAAATCAAACCCACATCCATCAATCTGAATGTTTATATCTACCAAAATCCAATGGCATTTCTGATAGCAGGATTGTTACAAACTCTGTAATTCCAGACAGTTCTGAGGTTAATTATGCTGCTAGCTAAATTATCTGTGTAATTATAAGGAATATTCTGAGTTCTATTAAAAAATTACAGCTTTAACATATTTTGATCAATTTTGCTCTGTAAGAGGAAAACCAAGAATGTCCTTACAAATGAGTAGATGTCAAAAAGGTAGGAAATAAGGAAAACAATATGCTGTATAGATCGGATTTTGCAGCGTAGGACGTTTATGAATGAAGTCTTAGTGGCCTATGGAAATGTAACAAAAGGTCCAGCAGAAAGATTGGGCATCAGGCTATAAGAAAGATGTGGGTAGAGAAAACTCTGGCATAAATTATTAAGAGTAATGTAGAACCCTACTCACATGATCTGTGAAGATGGCTTGAAAGAACTGTGCTTGTTTAGTCTAGACTTGGAGACAGAAAAGAAACATGATACCACTTTTGCAATATGTAAAAGGCTCTTGCAAAGGGAGAAAGAACAATCTGCTTTTTATCTGTGCAGAGGACAGGTCAAGAAGCCACGAGCTGAAATTGCAGCATAAGAGCCTTGTGTGACATTAGCAAAACTTTCTGACTTTGAGAACAGCAAATCACTGCAAGAGGATGATAATGAAAATGGGAAGAATCTACATCAGCTGTGGACTTTGAGAACAGGTTAGACAAACCCCCGTCAGGGATGCTAAAGGCTTAATTGTTTCAGCCTGGGGATGGAAAGATGGATAAGGTGACCTCCAGAGACTTTTTTTTTCTAACCAAAGTCATAGAATCATGTTAAGACTGGAATATGAAGTTTCTCTTGCTAAAGTAATGCTTAATTTTATAGAAATTGTAAGGTTCAGCCCATTAAAAACAAAACCAAGCCCAAAAACCCAAACCCCAAACCAAACATTTTCTAATACAGCTGTAATTTCCAATGGTGATAAGCAGCTCCACTGTTATTAAGGCAAGGAGCCCTGAGGATAAGGTGTTTTATGTACTCTAGGCTCAGGCAATTCACTGTTTGGGAAATGAAAAACAGAAGGTTGAAGGAAAAAATATTTGACAAATGAAGAAATGAGAAAATATTTTCAAAGTGTATGATCTCACTCAGCCTTCGACTGCATGCAGTCCTGCTTGTGGAACAAGCAGCTGCTCATTTCCAGAGAGGGGAGAAGGCAGCTCACCATTGCAAAGGGTGTGACCCATCAGTAATGCCTCTGGTGACCAGGATCTTGGGAAGTTCTTACTTGATCCCTTCGCTGATGCTTTGCTATGTTAGGAGAAGGGCTACGAGGATGCTCAGAGGGCTGGAGCACCTCTCCTATGGGGACAGACTGAAAGAGTTGGGGCTGTTCAGTCTGGAGAAGAGGAGGCTCCCAGGTGACCTTCTTGTCGCCTTTCAGTATCTGAAGGGGGCCTACAAAAAAGCTGGGGAAGGACTTTTCAGGATATCAGGGAGTGAGAGGACTGGGGGGGAAANTCCAGGGACGGCGACTCCACCACCTCCCTGGGCAGCCCATTCCAGTAGCCAATGACTCTCTCAGTGAAGAACTTTCTCCTCACCTCGAGCCTAAACTTCCCCCGGCGCAGCCTGAGGCTGTGCCCTCTCGTTCTGGCGCTGGCCACCTGAGAGAAGAGAGCAACCTCCTCCTGGCTACAACCACCCCTCAGGTAGTTGTAGACAGCTTGTAGACAGTTGTAGATGATCCTTGTGGTCCCTTCCAACCCTGACTGATTCTATGATTCTATGATATTGATGCTTCAGAACAAACTTTAGAAACATCCCCACACAGCATGTAAATACTGCTGAGAAAAAGGGCTGCCAGGAGCCAGGAAGATTGCTGTGTGCACTGTAAGTTGCTTACAAATTTCACTATGTTTCACACTAAGTCTTTGGAAACCTAAGAAAAGTCCATAAAGTCCCTTTCTGATACAATTACTGGGTTGTGCTGGTTCTTGTACAAGAGCTGATAGAATAAGTATTATGTAGCAACCAACATTTAAAAGATAGAACCACTGCTGGTAAATAATCAACAGAATTACATTCACTTCAGTGGAACTCTGCCAATTTTTTCCAGCTCAATATCAGCTCAATAATGTCATATGCAAAAAAAACCCACCCCAAACAAAGCACCCAAACATCCATTTTTAATATTAAAATGCAAGATTCCAATAGGTTTTTAATTTTCCAATTTGCTTAGCAATCTTATTTAAATAATCAGTGCATGTATTAACATTCCTAATTTATAATCAGATTAAATGTAATGAGCTTTTCAAGATAACCCAGTGAAAACTTTAGTTTTCTTCTTAATAGGCTTTCTTTCTAGGAAAAAAATCATACAAAAAGTGCTACAACAGGAGAACTTCAGTGTGGGAATTGTGCTTGTTGTTAATGCCAGTGTGGTGATTCAGAAAAGCTTAAGGATTAGAAGTGCTGTATAGGAAAATAATTATTCTACCTAAGAAAAGAAGGGCTCGAATTGTTTGCTCTTTCCATAGAAGAGAAGCGGATGGAGAGCTCTGGAGCATTAAGCATATTAAGCAATGCTGAAAAGGAGCAACATTCCCTGTTGCTGGGGGACAGAAGGAATAGTAGCTGTAACTATTCCTTCTGGGTAATGACTGCTTTCTCAGAGCCTTCGATTATTCTTTCAATAAGAATAATGAGACTGATTTGCTGAAGTTGAGTCATGGGCAAAATAAGTACCAGGGACTGTGGGGATTCTATCAGACCGCAGCCAGACAAGGGACTCCCTATGGGCATAGGCATCTTTTGGTGCTAAAAAACCCTTCACATTTCCCTCTTGGAGCGTTTGCCCAAAGCTTCTAAACAGGGTATTTTAATTATTCTTATTTTAAACCCCAATCAATAGAAGCTTGATGTTTACACAACAATCTGCTCAAAACTTTGGAGGAGCTGACCTCTGTGCAGTTGTGCGTAACGGCTCGCAAGATGTCAGCGTTTCAAAATCATCCGAGGAAATTAGGAGCTGTCCTTTCTAGTGTCCTTGAAAATGACAGTCTCAACCTAGACCCCTGTAGTCATGGTAGTTTGTTCGGTCTATTTCCATGTGAATATCAAACAGGCAATTTAGAAGTCTAATTTTTTAACCTCCCTTTACTGTCAAAAAGGAATTAGACCATATGAAGTCATCAAGGACTGTCTGAGGATCCGCTGTAACACCCATCACCATGGTATCTAAGTGCTTCCTGAGAAGACCTATTAATCACTGTGACTAAGCGTTCCCTCCTACCTGATCTGTCAGCTGAACGGCTGTTACTTCAGTTTCTGATTTATGTTCTCATGATTTAGCCTAAACATGGCCATCAAATGGGACACAGGGTAAATTCACTCCTGGTTGAAAGCATCACCAGAAAAGACCAAAATTTAACACATTAATTTATTTCTACTTGGGCATTTGGGCAAGATTAGATAAAGAGCATATCATGGCGTTCAGTAAGTCCAAGTGCCGGGGGCTGCACTTTGGCCACAACAACCCCATTCAGAGATACAGGCTGGGGTCAGAGCGGCTGGAGAGCAGCCAAACAGAAAGGGATCTGGGGGTGCTGATTGATACCCGCCTGAACATGAGCCAGCAGTGTGCCCAGGTGGCCAAGAGAGCCAGTGGCATCCTGGCCTGCATCAGGAATGGTGTGGCCAGCAGGAGCAGGGAGGTCATTCTGCCCCTGTACTCTGCACTGGTTAGACCACACCTTGAGTACTGTGTCACGTTCTGGGCCCCCCAGTTTAGAAGGGACATTGAGATGCTTGAGCGTGTCCAGAGAAGGGCGACGAGGCTGGGGAGAGGCCTCGAGCACAGCCCTACGAGGAGCGGCTGAGGGAGCTGGGATTGTTTAGCCTGGAGAAGAGGAGGCTCAGGGGTGACCTTATTGCTGTCTACAACTACCTGAGGGGTGGTTGTGGCCAGGAGGAGGTTGCTCTCTTCTCTCAGGCAGCAAGCACCAGAACAAGAGGACACAGCCTCAAGCTGCACCAGGGGAAATTTAGGCTTGAGGGAGGAGAAAGTTCTTCAGTGAGAGAGTCATTGGCTACTGGAATGGGCTGCCCAGGGAGGTGGTGGAGTCGCTGTCCCTGGAGCTGTTCAAGGCAGGATTGGACGTGGCACTTGGTGCCATGGTCTAGCCTTGAGCTCTGTGGTAACGGCTTGGACTTGATGATCTGTGAGGTCTCTTCCAACCTTGGTGATACTGTGAGACTGTGATACTTTGATACTGTGAGACTGTGATACTGTGTGAATTAGGTTACTGGTCAGACTTGTGAAACTTAGGACATTAGTCTGATAACCTAACCATGAAGCTTTCAGAATCAGCACAGACACTTCCAGTCTCAGGGAAAAAATAAACCAAAACAGAACAAAATCCCCAAACCTGCCCAAGATTCATGAAACTTATGCAGTGAAAATTTCAAAATGTTCAAATCCATTTAATTTTTTCATATATATATTTATATTTATATATATTGCAGTACTTGTGGCTAAAATGAATATTTGAAAGGAAAATCATTAAATTACCCTGATTTTGCTTATTTTTGTTATCTGATTCTCTATGACTGTCTCTATGAATTGAAGGAAAATGGCCAAGTTTGTTGTCACAATGTCTCCAACCTCTCTTTAAGGACAGGTCTACAGGAATAGAATAGAATAGAATAGAATAGAACAGAATAGAATCATAGAATGGTTTAGGTTGGAAGGGACCTCAAGGATCATCCAGCTCCAACCCCCTGCCATAGGCAGGGACACCTCCCACTAGAGCAGGTTGCTCAAGGCCTCATCCAGCCTGGCCTTAAACACCTCCAGGGAGGAAGCATCCACAACCTCCCTGGGCAACCTGTGCCAGTGTCTCACCACCCTCACTGTAAAGAACTTCCTCCTAACATCCAGTCTAAATCTCCCCTCTTCCAGCTTAAACCCATTCCCCCTCGTCCTGACATTACCAGACCTTGTCAATAGTCCCTCCCCAGCCTTCCTGTAGGCTCCCTTCAGATACTGGAAAGCCACTCTAAGGTCTCCTCGAAGCCTTCTCTTCTCCAGGCTGCAGAGCCCCAACTCTCTCAGCCTGTCCTCATAGCAGAGCTGCTGCAGCCCTCTGAGCATCTTCGTGGCTCTCCTCTGGACTCGCTCCAGCAGTTCCATGTCCTTCTTGTGCTGGGGGCTCCAGAACTGCACACAGTACTCCAGGTGGGGTCTGAGGAGAGCAGAGTAAAGGGGGAGAATCCCCTCCCTTGCCCTGCTGCCCACACTGCTCTTGATGCAGCCGAATAGAATAGAATAGAATCAACCAGATTGGAAGAGACCTCCAAGATCATCCAGTCCAACCTAGCACCCAGCCCTATCCAGTCAACTGGACCATGGCACTAAGTGCCTCATCCAGTCTTTTCTTGAGCACCTCCAGGGACAGTGACTCCACCACCTCCCTGGGCAGCTCATTCCAGCGTTGCATTTGTTGTAAAACACTAAAGTTGCTACTATTGGCTTCTTTGCTTTTCATTGAAGCAGTAATAACATTCAGAATTCCCCCATTCCCCTTGATTAATAGCTGTTGCTGGTACCCTAGCATAAGAAAACTTTAAAGCTCCTAACAGCTACTGCTTCTATTAAGGATAACGAAGGTCATGTTTACATATTTGTCATGATTTCTTATCTTGCACTCCTTCTTGTGCTTGACTTATTCCAGGTGTCTTCATTACTTTCTGCTCTCCCACACATATATTCTGCTCTTAAATGCAGACATTTGGCTTTTGAGTAGCATTTTATTTATATTATATATGACAAACCTGTGGATTTTTTCTCTTTTGGGAGGGGAAACAGGTGGGAGATTGTTTTGTGGCTATCTTCATTAGGATGTTTTCATAAGGCACACTGTAATTTTAGAACTGCACCTGACTATAATAGAGTCTTTCTTGACATGTTTAAAATTAAGACTTTGAAAGAAAAAGACTTATGGTGATCCTCTCCTTTCTTTTTCTTCACATCGAAATCCTAAAGTTACAGGATCATAGACTCATAGAATGGTTTAGGTTGGAAGGGACCTCCAAGATCATCAAGTTGGAATGGTCTGCCCAGGGAGGTGGTGGAGTTGCTGCTCCTGGAGGTGTTCAAAAAAAGACTGGATGAGGCATTTAGTGTTGTGGTCTGGTTGATTGGACTGAGCTGGGTGCTAGGTGAGACTGGATGATCTTGGAGGTGTCTTCCAACCTGGTAGATTCTATGATTCTATGCTAGTTCCAACCCACCCCGCCATAAGCAGGGACACCTCCCACTAGAACAGGTTGTTCAAGGCCTCATCTAACCTGGCTTTGAACATCTCCTGGGAGGGAGCAGCCGAACCTCCCTGGACAACCTGTGCCAGTGTCTCACCACCTTCACTGAAAAGAACTTCTTCCTAACATTCGGTTTAAACCTCCCCTCTGCCAGTTTAAACCCATCACTCCTCATCCTGTCATTGCAATCTCTAGTGGGAGGTGTCCCTGCCTATGGCAGGTGGTTGGAGCTGGATGATCCTTGAGGTCCCTTCCAACCTAAACCATTCTATGATTCTATGATTCTACAAGACCTTGTAAACAGTCCCTCCCCAGCCTTCTTGTAGGCTCCCTTCAGATACTGCTTCTCAGGAGAAATTTATCAATAAGGTAACTAAGATAAAGTTTCCTACTTCATCTTAGGTAAAAAAAAGCATTTAAAGTCACGACACAGTCCTTATGTATTCACATCAAGTGTTAATTCAGGTCTAAAGACACACATTTACCAAAGACCTACATTGTACCTCTGCATGGAGATACAAAATCTTCAGGATGATTTGGAAATGGATCATTATGGGTTTTTCCCAATGCCTTTTAAATGCTTTTTTTTTTTTTTAAATGTATATATATAAAACTTAGAAATTGCAGGCATTGAAGTAATGCAAAAGAGACAGAAGAAGCTAATCAAAGCATTAAAATTTTGGACAAACCTTTTCATCAAGTCTACCAGTACAGCAATCAAACTCTTTTCAGTCACACAGGAAATTCTGCATCTCCTTCACGAGTCTCATCTTCTGCCCCTGAATCTTTTCTGATTCTTACAATAATTTGAACATGCTGCTTTAATTTGTTGATTTTAATGACAAAACAGAGGTAACTACAAGTATCCTAAGCTGCCTAAGAGTCAGTAGTGAATCAGCCCACGGCTTGGATGACAACACTCTGTGCTGGGTGAGGAACTGGCTGGAGGGTCGAGCCCAGAGAGTGGTGGTGAATGGTGCCACATCCAGCTGGTGGCCAGTCACTAGTGGTGTCCCTCAGGGATCAGTGCTGGGCCCCATTCTCTTTAACATCTTCATAGATGATCTGGATGAGGGCATCGAGTCAGTCATCAGCAAGTTTGCAGATGACACCAAGCTGGGGGCTGATGTGGCTGGGTTGGAGGGCAGAAGGGCTCTGCAGCGGGACCTTGACCGCCTGGACAGATGGGCAGAGTCCAATGGGATGGCATTCAATGGCTCCAAGTGCAGGGTGCTGCACTTTGGCCACANCAGCACCAGAACAAGAGGACACAGCCTCAAGCTGTGCCAGGGGAAATTTAGGCTTGAGGTGAGGAGAAAGTTCTTCACTGAGAGAGTCATTGGCTACTGGAATGGGCTGCCCAGGGAGGTGGTGGAGTCGCCGTCCCTGGAGCTGTTCAAGGCAGGATTGGATGTGGCACTTGGTGACATGGTCTAGCCTTGAGCTCTGTGGTGAAGGGTTGGACTTGATGATCTGTGAGGTCTCTTCCAACCCTGATGATACTGTGAGACTGTGATAGCCAAGGAAAATCTTATGACAAGTGTTTTGTCCAGAAGAGAACAATTCAGCTTAGCTAACTAAAGTCAGTTAACTACAAAAAAAAAAAAGCTCCCAAATCCTGTCTATTTCTTTACAAACCTTCTCTAGAAACTCCACCAAACATATGGTGGCTTTTGCAGTGACCTCATAGTCATTATGATGATCTCATATTACATTTTTATTGGTGTTATATACCTGCTCTTTCTTTTCCATTTTGTCTTATAACTCCATTGTTATCGATTGAGCTTTTATAGCTTTCTCTCTAGCTGATGCTTCTCTGCAGTCACTCAGCTTTAATTCATTCCTTTTCAGCAAGTTAGTTTACCATTGCCTCCTATGGATGCTTAGCACATTCTTTAAGCTTTAACTAAAGGTCTTCAAATGAATTCAAGATGGATTTTGCACTGACTTTCACGTTTTGCTAGCATAAAAATTTAAGCCATCATCTTCTTATCCTTGTGCTAGTTTGAGGCTAGCTGAAATAGTCTAGCAAGAGGAATTAGATTCTAGGTTGTGAAAAGGAAACAATGGTGATGGCTACTTCACTCTTGGCTTGCTGAGATGTATAAGAACAAGAACACAAAACATAGATAGCACAGTCATGCAGTGGCTCTCTGTTGCAGCTGGTGCCTCAGCTTTTCTCTCTAACCTGCTGTCTGTGTAACTAATCTGTCTTCATCCTAACCCCCCTGGCCAATCCTCCAAACTCATCATGAACATAAGGCAAACTCTGGGATAGGGTAGAGGGGTGAAAAGGAGGTGGAAGGGCGGTTGAGAGCCCCTCCTGGGGACTCTGGTTTCTGGGAGGGCTGTTGTGTTTCTGTACTACTTTTAACTTGCATATTTCTATCTATAGCTGTATCTATTGTAAATATCTGCTTGTATATTGTGCTAAGCTATAAATATAGCTTCATTTCCTTAACCTTCAGCTCATCTGAGTCTACTATAGGTGATTTCCTAAGAGTGGGGGGGTGGGTAACACCCAAACCATCACTACTGTATACCTTAGCAATTCTTATCCGTGCTATATTTATGCATTAAAGTATTCCCCACATCTGAAAAATAAACACCTTAAATTATTTTATTCCTCAGATGAAAGAACATAAACACATGCTCTATCTAACAAGGGGGTGGTTTTTTTCCCCCTGTTAATCATTTTCAGTTGAATTAACTTGTATTTGTTACCTAGTTCCTCCTGTGCATGTAAAAATAAACCTCTAGTAAAACCATGCAGTATTTCCTTGAGATTTTGAAGATCTTGTTTTGTCTCTAGTAAATTAACAGAGTGAAGCAAATAGAACATGCACATCTGAAGTAATAGACAGCTGAAACTTGACAGGTTGAGAGAGGTGATTCTCCCTCTCTACTCCACTCAGATCAGACCCCACTTTGAGTACTACATCCAATTACAAGAAGGATATAGATGTGCTGGAATGTGTCCAGAGAAGGGCCACGAATAGCACTTCTCCTATGGAGACAGAGTGAGTGAATTGGGGTAGTTCAGTCTGGAGAAGAGAAGGCTCCAAGTACACCTCATTGTGGCCTTCTGGTATCTGAGGGGGTCTACAGGAAAGCTGGTGAGGGACTTTTTGTGATAGGACTAGGGGGAACGGAACAGAACAAGAAGTGGGTAGATGTTCAGGAAAAGCCTGGGTGAGGCACTTAGTGCTATGGTCTAGTTGATTGGATAGGGCTGGGTGCTAGGTTGGACTGGATGATCTTGCAGGTCTCTTCCAACCTGATTGCTTCTATTATATTATTATTATTCAGATTGAATGTTTGCAAGAAGTTCTTCAGAGTGACCATGGTGAGACACTGGCACAGGTTGCCCAGGGAGATAGTGGAAGCTCCATTCCTGGAGTTCTTTACAGCCAGGCTGGATGTGGTTCTGAGCAACCTGATCTAGTGTGAAGTGTCCCTGTCCATGGCAGGGGGGTTGGAACTGGATGATTTTTTAACTATCCTCCAGCCCTGATGAATCTATGAAAAATGCCCATAGCTTTTCATCGCTTTTCCTGCCTCAGTTCCCCCTCTCTGTGGTTTCTGTGTTAGAGAAGCATGTGTTGCTCAAGAACTTGTGAGTCCAGTATAACTGCAATGTTTCCAGCTGTGTAACAGCATTATTCTCCAGTATCTGCCAGGAAGAAGAGACGTCTATCAACAACTCCAGAAGTCTCTTTTAAAGCCCAAGTAAATATCCTAAGCGTTCACTTTCTCTGGGGACTGGTAGCAAATATATTTCAAACTCAGACACAGAAGTCAGGATTATTGTTTGAAAGTAGTTAGTTTGTAGTGAGCAGATAAAGTTTGAAGGGTGGGTTTTTTTTCAGAATTTTCTCTTGATCAGCTGTGTTTCCATTGGGATAAGCAATGAATAAGCTTGGAGCAATATGTTTCAGGGTTTATTGGGACAAGCTAAAGAAAGGAGAATGGGGTTGCACTTTCTACTTGATGCTCTATCCATCTTCCATCAAGACACTTTTTTAAGCTGCCTGTTCCAAACTTTCCAACTTCCTTTCTGACAGAGTGTAGGGATAAAACTGCTCTTCCAGTGACAGTGTGCTTCTTGCCTGGCTGTGTCAACCAGTACCTATTAGCCCCTGAGGAGCTCAACTCCTAGGATCATTTAGCATGCCTTGACACTGGTGTTTAATTAGAGAATGTTTGAGCTCTTTAAACTGCTACTCACTCACTGCTACTTGCATCACCTTTTCAAACTTTTAAAACATTTATTTTTATTTTTAGAAATGCTTAATCCCCTTTTTAATAGAAGAGAGTGAAAAGGATTAAGCCAACGAACTGTGAATGGAATACCAAATAATGTGAAGGAAGATCTCTGACAGCAGCTAGCATAGAGCCATCCAGGAAGGCAATTGCTAAACAAGCAGAAAGATAGAGGGCATTTTAAATATACATGATCCTTACAAACATCTGTCAATACCCATGCATAGAGAGAGGTTAGAGATCGAGGTGAAGACAGATGTTCACATGGAAAGAGACAAATAAAAGGAATGGATCAGGAAAATAAAATGATAAGAAGTTGATTGAACAAAGAGCGTGTCCAGCAGATCAAGGGAGGTTCTCCTCCCCTTCTACTCTGCCCTGGTGAGACCCCATCTTGAATGCTGAGTTCAGTTTTGGGCTCCCCAGTTTAAGAGGGACAGGGATCTGCTGGAGAGAGTCCAGTGGAGGGCTACGAGGATGATTAAGGGCATGGCTTATGAGGAGAGGATGAGAGACTTGGAACTTTTTATTCTGGAAAAGAGAAGACTAAGAGGGGATTTGATAAATGTTTATAAATATCTGAGGGCTGGCCAGAAGGAGGAAGAGAGGCTCTGCTCACTGCTCCCTGGGATAGGACAAGGACAATGGGTGTAAGTTGCAGCAAAAGAGGTTCCATCTCAACACAAGGGGGAACTTCTTTACTGTAAGGGTCACAGAGCACTGGAACAGGCTCTGTAAAGAGGTTGTGGAGTCTCCTTCTCTGGAGCCTTTCACGGCCTGTCTGGATGTGTTCCTCTGTGATCTGTGTTAGATAGGATTGTCCTGCTCTAGCAGGGAGGTTAGACTCAATGATCTCCTTGAGTCCCTCCCAACCCCTAACACCCTGTGAGCCTGTGAGCCTGTGATGAGAACACACCTTTCTACAGCTGATAAATGGTCAGTGTCCTGTACCACATAACCATCAGTTTATTGCTATGTATAGTGCCAACAGCAGGCTTCCATTTCAGCTTCAAAATAAGGGAGAAATATGTGAGAAATAGCTAGTGGAAAACCTTTGTGGGCAATTTCTTCAGAAGGAGGCATCAAAGCATGATGTAGGTTAGGAATCTCTGGAAGCCATCTGGTTGAACACTTGCTTTGAACAGAGCCAAACTCAGAAACTTCTGCTACCTTAGAGCCTGCATCTTATTTTTTGCATATAGACTGGATTGGCAAAGAATCACAGAAGGTTAGGGAATGGACAGCAAAATATCATCCAGTCCAAACCCTCTGCCAGAGCAGGTTCACCTATAATGGTTCACACGTTCCAGCACCTCAACATTTCTCTTGAATTGAGGAGCCCAGAACTGGACACAGTACTCAAGATGTGGCCTGACCAGTGCCGAGTACAGGGGCAGAATAACCTCCCTTGTCCTGCTGGCCACACTGCTCCTGATACAGGCAAGGAAGCCACTGTCTCTCCTGGCCACCTGGGCACACTGCTGGCTCATCTTCAGCTNCTGGGGCACACCACCAGTGACAGCTGTCAACTGGATGCAGCACCATTCACCACCACTCTCTGGGGCACACCACTAGTGACAGCTGTCAACTGGATGAAGCACCATTCACCACCACTCTCTGGGCCCAGCCCTCCAGCCAGTTTTTGACCCATATCAGAGTGAATCTGTCCAAGCCACAAGCTGCCAGCTTTGCGAGGAGCTTCTTGTGGCAGACAGTCAGAGAGAGCTTCTATGTATTGATTTTTCAGACTTAACATAGAGACATTACAGCTATATTCTGCAGCATAATTTGTCAGAAATAACCACAAAGGCAAGGAAGCAGGCAATGCTGATAGTACACATTGAAGATTCTAGGCATCTAAAGCATAAACTTGCAGCCTATCTCAAAAGCAGTGTTCCTGAGGACTTACAGCAGAGGTATAATCCAGATGACATTTTATGCACTTTTCTAGGCAGCTTTTTTGTTTTCTTATTGCAAAGAATATTAAATAATAAATAGAAGGCAGCAAAGAAGCCCCTTGCAATTTAGTATCTGATTGGTAATTAGCTCAGAGATACCACAGTTGCATAAGAACTCAATTATCTGTATTTCTGAGCCTTTTGCAGCTTAAAGCTTCTGCAGTGATAACATAAATGTTGCTGAATTTGAGTCAGCTTCAAGCTTTAGGCATCAAAATTGTTTCCTTGCATCAGAGCATCATTTGTTAGTGGTCTGTAAAAGTAGACCAGCTCCTCTGGTGGCACATGGGATTCTTTATTGAGACTCTCCTAATTTTGTTCAGCCTGAAGAAAGCATTAAGGAGACCATGAAACCTAGGGCCTACCTTGTGGCTGAATATGCAAAGAATGATAATGAGTATGAAAGCTTCTTTAGCTCAATGACATTCAAAGTCCTTGCTATCACAATGCCTGACCACTGGAGTTACTGGAATGGAAAAGACTGTTCTGTCATTTAATCAGTGCTTTCCACTCATTGGGATTCATCCCCAGTCTCTAGTGACAACTGTGCTAGGATTTCTACAGCTTTAGGGCTGCAATAACTCACTTAACCGTAAAAAGGGGTGGGACAGATGAAGAAGATTAAGAAATGCAGTGGTTTGTGGAGGTTTGCTCATTTGCATATGTTTTCATCTCCCCCGTGGATGGGCTGGCATTCATTAATTTCCCCTCAAATAGAAACTCTTGTTTGTCATGGAAACCCCCAAGATACATCTCCTGATTTTGTCCTACATATAGATATTATGCCACAGAGAGCAATAAACAGTATTGATTGCTTCCTGCCATATTTGGGTGACCCTGACTACTTTGCAAGAGTTTTAAAAATCTGTGTTGCTTAGACAGCATCCAGGAGGCTGCTGGACCTGTGGCTTGGCTTCTAAACCCTTTGTCTCCTTAAGAAGGAGATTTATATTGGCTTCCTCCCAGAGGTGAATATAATGACCTCTTTCACCTTGTCAAAAGGGCAGCCTTGTCAAGCTCACAGTAGTCAATATCCTACAGTGCATCCATTTAGCACCAGAGCACAGCCCAAACTGGGACTTCAGAGTGCAGGTACTCAAATGCACAGGTCTGACAAAGACAAATAGCACAGGGATGCACTAACCGAGCAAGGACAAAGGGACGCCGTGCCTCCACTGTGTGAGAAATTGAAGTCCACTTATATTTCTCCTGCATGCATTTTATGATGTGAGAAGGGGTTTAATACCTTTGAAATCTCTGACTGCAGGTGTGAGAAGCAGAGAAAATACTTCTGCACAATTCTGTACATTTTCTTTTCCCTTTCAATATTTGTTGTTGTTGATTTAATTGATTGCAACTTTATCTTTTTCACATGAGTACATTGGTTGGGACTCTTAAATAATACAGTTTCCCTGCTGATACTCTCGATGCTGTCAGCTACCAGTATGTAGTTAACAGTTCCTGCTTAAGCTATTACAGCAGTGCTGTGCTTAGCAGTGGTCATATTTTTCATGTGGGCAGTTCTGATCTTTTTACTGACCCTTCTGATCAACGAAGTTATGCTGAAATTATGCTGTGCAGAAACCTGTAACACAGAATGAGTTTTGTAGAACAAGACTTATTAAATAGCAGGGGGGACAAAATTTGGTTTGATTATTAAGGAAAAAGAGAAAAACAAAAAAGAAAACAAAAAAAAAAA
>WAAF01005055.1:0-12487 GCA_013400475.1 Tricholaema leucomelas | reverse complement strand
GACCCAGCTGCAGGACCTTGCACTTGGTCTTGTTGAAGCTTGCCTTGTGCCCACCTCTGCAGCCTGTGCAGCTCCCTCTGGATGGATCTCTGCCCTCCAGCCTGGCTGCTGCACCACACAGCTTGGTGTGCTCAGCAAACTTGCTGAGGCTGCACTCAGTGCCTCTGTCCATGGCACCCACAAAGATGTTGAACAAGACTGGTCTCAGGACTGATCCCTGAGGGACTCCATTTGTCACTGGCCTTCACTGGGACATGGAGCTACTGACAGCCACTCTTTGGGTGCTGTCATCAAACCAGTTCTTTATCCATCTCGTGGTCCACCAATCAAACCCATGTGTCACCATCTTGGAGACCAGGATGTGGTGTGACACAGTGTCAAAGTCCTTGACGCAGTCGAACTCTGCTCTGCCTCAGCTTCAAAACCATTCTGCTTTGGCCTGTCTCTAAACACCCTCAAGAAGTGTCTCTTTTCAGCCTTCCTGTAGATTCCCTTCAGCTGCTGGAAGGCAGCTCTAAGGTTCCCCTGGAGTCTTTTGCTGTCCAGGCAGAACACCCCCAGCTCCCTTATCTGAGCAATATATGTGATTGAACTTTCTATTATGGAGCCTGTGCCAGCAGAGAAATGTCTTCTTACACTGTCAACAAAGTTACCTACCTGGCTGCTTTCTACTTTCTAGATGTCCTTTATTAATCATAGAATCACAGAATCACATTCTCACAGTATCACCAAGGGTGGAAGAGACCTCACAGATCATCAAGTCCAACCCTTTACCACAGAGCTCAAGCCTAGACCATGGCACCAAGTGCCACGTCCAACCTTGCCTTGAACAGCCCCAGGGATGAGTGTTTCCATTTCAGCTCCCAACCCAGTGTGGGTGCTTTTATTTTGTTCCCTTGGGAATGCTTAAAATAGCATCACAGAAATGTTCAGGTTGGAAAAACCCCTCAGGATCACCAAGTCCAACCCATATCCCTACTCTGCAAGGCTCAGCCTAAACCATAGCTCCAAGCACCACATCCAAAAGACCTTTAAACACCTCCAGGGTGTGTGACTCCATCACCTCCCTGGGCAGCTCATTCCAGTACCTGACCACTCTTGCTGGAAAAAATGTTTCCTAATGTCCAGTCTAAACCTCCCCAGTGGCAGCTTGAGGCCATTCCCCCTTGTTCTGTCACTAATGACCTGTGAGCAGAGCTCTACTCTGCTGAGACCCCACCTGGAGTACTACAGCCAGCTCTGCAGCCCCTGGGACAAGAGGGATGTGGAGATGAATCAACCAGGTTGGAAGAGACATCCAAGATCATCCATTCCAAAGTCTAAGCGCTTTCCCTACTCACAGAATTAAAACTCAGTGAATGAAAGGAAACTCTTTAATTTTTTTTTTTAATGATGTTTCCTTGAATCAGAGAATCAGTCAGGGTTGGAAGGGACCATAAGGTTCATCCAGTTCCAATCCCCCATGCCATGAACAGGGACACCCTGTCCTCGATCAGGCTGTCCACAGCCTCATCCATCCTGGCCTTAAAGACCTCCAGGCATGAGGCTTCCACCACCTCCCTGGGCAACCCCTTCCAGGCTCTCACCACTCTCATGCTGAAGAACTTACTCCTCACGTCCAGGCTGGATGTTAAGAAGCCTGTTAGGAACCCATTTCTAGCTTTCATAGAATCAACCAAGTTGGAAGAGACCTCCAAGCTCATCCAGTCCAACCTAGCACCCAGCCCCGTCCAATCAATGAGACCATGGCACTAAGTGCCCCAGCCAGGCTATGCTTGAACACCTCCAGGGAAAGTGACTCCACCACCTCCCTGGGCAGCCCATTCCAATGCCAATCCTATCTGAGTAAAGTGATCTATTTACATGTCAACATCAACTGAGTTATTTTGTGTCTTTGAGTTGAAAAGATATTTCTCTGGTGGGGAAGATTAGGACAGAAGAAACAGATTTACCCCAGGAGCCTGAACCAAGATTTTGATTTGCTGGAAACATAGGATGAAAAAGGAGAGAGGAAAAAGCAGCAGATTTCAAACCCATATTTTTGTAAGCCTGCCATGACTGGGGAGGATGAAACTAAGTTCATTGGCACCTTGTATTTGCTACTAGGAGATTATGAATCTTTATGTAAGTCTGTAGTAATCTGCAGGTAAATAAGGGTGAATTTTTTACTCTGCTTTTTCTTTTACTGCCAGATAAAACACCAAGTATGAGCCCCCCATTCCTATCCAGATCACTTCATTGTCCTATAAACATTGGGAATAAATCAAACACTCTCTGACTGTGGGAAAAGTCTCTCAGGCAAACAGATTAGCACAGCCAAAAGTATGTTGTACAAACAGTGGTGACACTGGAGAGCTCACAGGTCATGAGATAAAGAGTGCAGGATAAGCTCAGTGTCCTTCCAACCTACAGATGCCTGTGTATAAACTAGGATGGGAATTTGTCTGTGTGAGGGGAAATTGCAAGAAAATAAAAAGCAGCTCCCAGCAAAGCTACACTCCTAGAAAATGTACGCACAGAATGTCAGGGGCTGGAGGGGACCTCCAGAGCTTATCCACTCCAACCCCCCTGCCAGAGCAGGATCACCTATA
The DNA here is from genome assembly GCA_013400475.1 of Tricholaema leucomelas. NCBI lineage: Eukaryota > Metazoa > Chordata > Aves > Piciformes > Lybiidae > Tricholaema lacrymosa > Tricholaema leucomelas. The sequence goes on along the minus strand of WAAF01005055.1, from coordinate 9,896 downwards.
CCAGATCGCACAGGAACACATCCAGGCAGGTTTTGGATATCTCCAGAGAGGGAGAGTCCACAAGCCCCCTGGGCAGCCTGTGCCAGGGTTCTGGCACCTTCACAGGGAAAAAATTCCTCCTCAGGTTCACATGGAACTTCCTATGGCTCAGCTTCCTATGGCTCAGCTTCCAGCCAGTGCCCCTTGGCCTGGCACTGGGCATCACCCAGCAGAGCCTGGCTCAGCCTCCTGCCACTCACCTGCACATCTGGAGAACCATTGCTGAGGTCACCTCTCAGCTCCTCCTCTGCCAGCAGCACAGCCCCAGCTCCCTCAGGCTCTCCTCCTAACAGAGCTGTGCCATTCCCTTCAGCAGCTTCGTGGCTCTGTGCTGGACTCTCTCCAGCAGTTCTATGACCCTCTTGAACTGGGGGCCCCAGAACTGGACACAGGACTCCAGATGTGGCTTCAGCAGGGCAGAGTAGAGGTACAGGAGAACCTCTCTTGACCTCCTACCCACAGCCTTTCTACTCCATCCCAGACTGGCATTGCCCCTCCTGGCCACCAGAGCACATTGCTGGCTCATGCTCACCCTACCATTCACCAGGACCCCCAGGTCCTTTTCCCCATTGCTGTCTTCCAACAGCTCAGTCCCCAACCTGTCCTGCTCCCTGGGGTTGTTCTTGCCCAGGTGCCAGACTCTCCCCTTGCCCTTGTTGAACTTTATTCCATTTCTCCCTGCCCACCCCTCCAGCCTGTCCCAGCCTGGCTGAATTCCAGCACAGCCTTCTGCTGTGGCAGCCACTCCACCCAATTTGGTGCCATCAGCAAACTTGCTCTCTGTGCCCTCTGTGGCCTCAGCCAGCTCATTGATGAATATATTTAACAGAACTGGTGCCAGTACTGACTCCTGTGGGACCCCACTAGTCACAGGCCTCCATCCCACTGACCACATCTTTCTGGCTTCTTTCCTTCAAGTAGTACTCATTCTATATCTGCACAGCTTTCACTGCAGCAGTTCCACCTGCATTCATCTCATTGTGAAATGTTACTGTGCTGGTGTCCCCAGCAAAAGGAGGACATAGAACTGTGGGAGTGAGTCCAGAGGACAGCCACAAGGCTGATCCAAGGGTTGGAGCAGCTCTTCTGTGAGGTCAGACTGAGTGAGCTGGGGGTGTGCAGCCTGGAAAGGAGAAGACTGCAGGGGAATCTGAAGGCATCCTTCAGGAAGGCTGCAGAGGGACTTTTGCTGAGGGTGTCTGGAGACAGGACAAGGGAAAATGGTTTGAAGCTGTGAGAGAGCAGAGTTGAACTGGATATTAGGGAGCAGTTCTTTGCTACTAGGGTGGTGAGACTCTGGAATAGGTTTCCCAGGTAGGTTGTGGCTGGCTCCTCCCTGGGGGTGTTCAGGACCAAGGTGGATGAGGCCTTGAGCAGCCAAGCCTAGTTGAGAGGGGTCCCTGCCCATGGCAGGGGGGTTGGAGTAGATGAGCTCTAAGGTCCCTTCCAACCTAAGCCATTTTATAATTCTATGATACTGTCTCCTTCTCCCATCCCAGTGATGTGCATTCCAGATCCATGTCCTTAGCCTACTTTTCTCCTCTCCCTTGTTAACTCTGGATGCTCCCATTAGCAGATACAGATGCATCTTTCTCTGCTGTTCTTTCTTAGCCTGCACTTAATGCAGATCAGAGGCTCACAGAATGTCAGGGGTTGGAAGGGACCCAAAGAGATCATCAAGTCCAACCCCTCTGCCAGAGCAGCACCATACAATCTAGCTCAGGGCACAAAGGAACACATCAAGGCAGTCCTTGAAAGTCTCAAGAGAAGAAGACTTTGTTGTTCAGGATCCCCTTACCCCAAATACTTTTCACATTCACACAGAAAATTTGTTTCTTGGTGCTTACTGTTTCCACAAGCTAAGATGCAGAAAAAGAATCATAGAATCAAGCAGGTTGGAAGAGACCTCCAAGCTCATCCAGCCCAACCTAGCACCCAGCCCTGTCCAATCAACCAGACCATGGCACTGAGTGCCCCAGCCAGGCTTTGCTTCAGCACGAGAAGGGATGGCGACTCCACCANTTGGAAGAGACCTCCAAGCTCATCCAGCCCAACCTAGCACCCAGCCCTGTCCAATCAAGTACTTTGGTTCACATCTTAGCAATAGAGAATCAGATCTACCCCAGAGAGGAAACACAGCAAAAAAAGTCCTGTGCTGGAAGAGATGAAAACCAAGAGAAGTAAACACCTTGCAACATGTGCCCACTTTTCTCTTTTTTTAATCCTCAAACCAGCACAATAATTAAGCAAACACATAAATACATAAGCAGAAAGCAGGGTTAGAACTATGCAGCCACTAATATGTTTGGCAGCATTTATAGTACTGTTCAATATCATTATTGGTGATCTGGAGCAGGGCATTGAGTCCAGCACCAGTAAGTTTGCAGATGACACCAAGCTAGGAGCAGCTGTGGAGCTGTTGGAGGGTAGGAGAGCCCTGCAGAGGGACCTGGGCAGGCTGGATGGGTGGGCAGAGGGCAATGGGATGAGATTGAAGAAGGCCAAGGGCAGGGTTCTACACTTTGGCCACAACAAGCCCAAGCAGCACTGCAGGCTGGGGACAGAGTGGCTGAGAGCAGGCAGGCAGAGAGGGAGCTGGAGGTGCTGGGAGAGAGGAGCTGAAGATGAGGCAGCAGTGCCCAGGTGGGCAGCAGAGCCAATGGCATCCTGGGCTGGCTCAGGAGCAGTGTGGGCAGCAGGACAAGGGAGATTCTTCTGCCCCTGTGCTCAGCACTGCTCAGGACACCCCTGGAGTACCAAAGTACTTAGAGATAATTTTTGGCTGTTGTGCTGCATTATTTCTCCATGCATCAGTGAGCCCATTTAAACCCAAGTTTCTTTACATTTCCCACTGCTGTTTAGATGTCTCAAGGTTCTAGCAAACATCTGACCACACAGTGAAGCATAACTGAATGTATAACTGCGTTTACTTTCCCTGCTACCCACCAGTTAAATATTAGAGACTTTGAAAACACTCCCAAGTGAAGACAGGAGCTAGGCAAAGGCAACTGTGTGATAGCCCAGCAAATCCCAGTATTGATCAACTGACCCAGGGGGACGCCTGCTGCTGTGTTTTGTGCAGCAAATATTCCAATGCCAAGGATTTCATGGAATCAGTCACAGAAACATGCAGGTTGGCAAAGCCCAACCTAGAACCCTACTCTACAAGATTCACGTTAAACCATAACCCCAAGTACCACATCCAAACTACCCTTAAACACAGCCAGGCTGGGCGACTCCAGCACCTCCCTGGGCAGCTCATTCCAGTCCCTGACCACTCTCTCCATGGAAAACTTTTTCCTGATGTCCGACTTAAACCTCCCCAGCCTCAGCTTGAGGCCATTCCCCCTTGTTTTGTCTCCAGTTACCTGTGAGCACAGCCCAGCAGCAACCTCTCCACCAGCCTCTTTCTCTCTCTCTCTGATTTTCTGTGATCCTGGAAGAATCTTTTGTGTTGGAAGTCTTAAGTCTGGAGACACATATTTCACAAGATCCAAAATAGTCCAGATATGGTATTAGAGATAGGCTACAAAGTTCATCTACTCAGCACTGTGCAGGCCACACCTTGAACACTGTGCTCATNGTGATTGGCATTGAATGGGCTGCTCAAGGAGGTGGTGCAGTCCCTGTCCCTGGAGGTGTTCAAAAAAAGACTCTCCACAATGTCTCTTCAGATAGCTGTAGACAGCAATGAGGTCTCCCCTCATCCTCCTCTCTTTCACACCAACCATCCCCAGCTCTGTCAGTCTCTCATCATCAGATTTATTCTCCAGGCCTTCCCTCAGCTTCGTTGCCATCCTCTGGACCTGTTCCAGCACCTCCACATCTCTCATGTTTTGAAGTGCCCAAAACTGAACACATCACTCGAAGTGTGGCTTCACCAAAGCTGAGTTCATAATGATAATCATAGAATCATAGAATCATTGAATCATAGAATCAAGCAGGTTGGAAGAGGCTTCCAAGTTCATCCAGCCCAACCTAGCACCCAGCCCTACTCAATCAACCAGACCATGGCACTAAGTGCCTCATCCAGGCTTTTCTTGAACACCTATAGGGACTGCAACTCCACCACCTCCCTGGGCAGCCCATTCCAATAGCATATCCCTCTCTCTTTGAAGAACTTCCTCCTAACATCACATCTCTGCTCCTTCTGGCCACAGCATTTTTCATATTTCCATAAGAAAAGAAAGATATCTTGAGCTACACCAACAGAAGAGTGACCAGCAGGACAGGAGAGGTGATTCTCCCCCTCTATTCTGCTCTTGTATGACCTCACCTAGAGTACTGCATCCAATTCTGATGCCCCAGTATAAGAGGGATATGGAGCTGCTGGGTCGGTTCCAGAGGAGTGCCATGAAGATGATCAGAGGGCTGCAGAACCTCTCCTATGGGAACAGGCTGAGAGAGTTGGGGCTGCTCAGTCTGGAGGAATGAAGGCTCTGTGACTCAAGGTGTGGCTGAGTAGAAAACTAAATATAGAAAGCCAAATGATTTAATTTTTAATAAGCACACTCAGAAATTGAGTTTGCTCTCAGGTAGAAAGTAACAGGACAACAATCAGTTGCTTGCTCCTGTGGTTATATGGAAACTAAATCATTCCTAGATAACAAAAGAATTCTTTGTATGGAAACACAACAGATGTGTTCAAAGCCATCAAAAAATAATGTTCATCTTATTAGACTTTAGATAGCATCAACTTTGAAATTCAGAGAATGGCCCAGGTTGGAAGGGATCTCAGAGGCTATCCACACCAACACTCCTGCCATGGGTGGGGACACCTCTCAACTAGACTTGGTCACTCAAAGCTTCAGCCAGCCTGGCCTTGAACACCTCCAGGGAGCAGGCAGCCGCAACCCCCCTGGGCAGCCTGTTCCAGAGTCTCACTACCCTCAGGCTGAAGAAATTCTACCTCAGATCCAATTGAATCCTGTCCTTCCTCAGCTTCAAATCATTCCCCCTCGTCCTGTCTCTAGACACCCTCAGCAAAAGTCCCTCTGCAGCCTTCCTGGCAGATCCTTTCAGGTATTGGAAGGCAGCTTCAAGATCATAGAATAGAATCATAGAATCAACCAGGTTAGAAAATACCTCCAAGCTCATCCAGCCCAACCTAGCACCCAGCCCTAGCCAGTCAACCAGACCATGGCACTAAGTGCCCCAGCCAGGCTTTGCTTCAACACCTCCAGGCACAGTGACTCCACCACCTCCCTGGGCAGCCCATTCCAATGCCAATCACTCTCTCTGGCAACAACTTCCTCCTAACATCCAGCCTAGACCTGCCCTGGCACAACTTGAGGTTGTGTCCCCTTGTTCTGTTGCTGGTTGCCTGGCAGAAGAGACCAACCCCACCTGGCTACAGCCTCCCTTCAGGTAGTTGCAGACAGAAGTGAGGTCTGCACTGAACCTCCTCTTCTCCAGGATGCACATCCCCAGCTCCCTCAGCCTCTCCTCACAGGGCTGTGCTCCAGGCCCCTCACCAGCTGAGTCCTCTTGGATTCTTCTCTTCTCCATGCTGAGCACCTTCAGCTCCCTCAGCCTGTCCTCACAGCAGAACTGCTCCAGCCTTTGGCTTACCTTTGTGGCCTCTTCTGTCCTCTCTCCACTACCTCTGTGTCTTCCTTCTGCTGAGGGCCGTTCAATTGATTTCCTCTCTCTGCCCCTCAAAGTAAGGGAGGGGGGAGAATTCTATAGCCCTGCCAAAGCTGATCCAAAAGATTCAGCTTGGGTTGCAAATTTGAATAAGTCTTTTAATATTCTGGGCACAAACTGCAACTTGAATAAAACAAAAACCTTGAGAAGCAGCAGCATGTGAATCATTCATGAAGAGAGCTTCTCTTTTCTTCTGACTTGTAGCTATTTACTGTAAACAGGGCAGGATAATCTCTCATGTAATGTGATCACTGCCTAATTGTGCTGCAAAAGAGGAGCTTTTTTTTTATTTTCCCAGCATGTTGGGCATATTATTGTTGGGAGTTCTGTACAGCAAAACTGAGCTAAACTAGGCTCTGCCTCAGAGCAAATTGCTTGAAATGAAACATGGCTTAAGTGGGTATTTAGCTCTTAACGACATGAATGAGCTGCAAAGAAAAAAGAAAGGGCAGAGAATAAAAATATTAGTGGAAGTTTCTTTTTTTTTTTTGTTTCCCTTGGTGATGAAAAATGCAGCAGTGAGTGAGAAAGGGTCCTGACAGGCAAATCACACAGTCTGAAGGAGTAAATCTAATCTGCAGCTCTATTTTAGTCATAAATAATTGTTGTGATGTTTCTCACGTAGCTACATTTTTGCCTGAGGTTTGCTCTGCAGCTGGGAAGGGCTTTGGCATATGATGGCAGTGAATATCTGTGTTGGTTTGAGCCTAGCTGGGATATTTTGGTGAGAAGGATTAGGCTATAGGCTGTGAAAATAAAACAATGATGATATCTGCTGCACACCTGGGTTTGCTGAGATGTACAAAACCAAAACCATGAACACAAATCATAGAATCACAGGAAACATAGAATCATAGAATCACAGAATCAGAGTTGGAAGGGACCACAAGTATCATCTAGCTCCAACCCCCCTTCCATGGACAGGGACACCCTGCCCTAAATCAGCCTGGCCAGAGCCTCATCCAGCCTGGACTTAAACACCTCCAGCCATGGGGCCTCAACCACCTCCCTGGGCAACCCATTCCAGCCTCTCACCACTCTCATACTGAACAACTTCCTCCTCACCTCCAGCCTGACTCTCCCCACCTCCAGCTTTGCTCCATTCCCCCCAGTCCTGGCACTCCCTGACAGCCTAAAAAGTCCCTCCCCAGCTTTTTGTAGCCCCCTTCAGATCCTGGAAGGCCACAAGAAGGTCACCTGGGAGCCTCCTCTGCTCCAGCCTGCACAGCCCCAACTCTTTCAGTCTGTGCTCACAGCAGAGCTGCTGCAGCCCTCTCAGCATCCTTGTGGCCCTTCTATAGACATGCTCCAGCACATCTACATCTTTCTCATAAGGGGGACTCCAGAACTGGATGCAGTATAGACAGAAGGGAATCTCTCTCTGGTTTTTGGGCTGCACTTCTCTCTCTAACCTAGCTTGCTGCCTGACTAATCCTTCTGCTTCGTAACTCCCCTAGCCAACCCTCCAAACTCACTTTGAATATAAGACGAATTCTGGGGTAAGGTAGAGGGGTGAGCAGGAGGTGGAAAGGTGATTGGGAGCCCCTTCTGGGGACTCCAGTTTCTGGCAGGGCTGTTGTGTTTCTGTATTACCTTTAACTTGTCTATTTCTGTCTATAGCTGTATAGATTGTAAACATCTGCTTATATATTGTGCTAAGCTGTAAGTATAAAGCTTCATTCATTCGATTTCCAGCTCAGCTGAGTCTAGTCTGGGTGATTTCATAAGAGTGGGGGAGCAAGGAAGACCCAAACCATCACAATATCCAAGCACTTTGCTTTATGTCAAGTGTCTCAGTGCTTGTAAGGCCATAGCTAGATTAGCATGTTCAATCTCATCTTGAGGGCATTCCCCCTTGTTCTGTCTCAAATTACCTGGGAGAAGTGACCAGCAGCAGCCTCTCCACCTTTCTGTGATCCTAGAATTTTTCCTGTTGGAGGTGTTAAGTCTGGAGACACATTTTTCACAAGAGCCAAAATAGCACAGATATGGCATTAGGGATAGGCTATAAAGTTCATCCACTCAGTACTGCTCAGNCAGAGAGAGTGATTGGCATTGGAATGGGCTGCCCAGGGAGGTGGTGGAGTCCCCATCCCTGGAAGTGTTTAAAAGGAGACTGGATGAGCCAAGGGTTAGTTAATCAGAAGGTGTTAGATGACAGGTTGGACTAGATGGTCTCAAAGTTCTTTTCCAACCTGCTTAATTCTGTGATTCTGTGTGGTACAATTTTGAAAAGCAAGTTCATGAGACTGCTCTCCAGGACCTGCAGGGAGCTTACAAGAAAGCTGCAAGGGACTATTTAAAAAGGCATGGAGTCCTTCTTGAGGAGGTCTTGGGGGTGTCAGTTCATTATAAACTCAACCTGAGCTGGCAATGGTTGTTGGCAGCCCAGAAGGCAGCTGTGTGCTGGGATGCAGCAAAAGCAGTGTGAGTGGCAGGATGAGGGAGGGGATTCTGCCCCTCTGCTCTCAGCGCTTCCACCATAAGAGGGCATGGAGCTGCTGGTCCTGAGGAGGGCTGTGATGATGATCCCAGGGCTGGAGAACCTCCTCTATGGGGATAGACTGAAAGAGTTGAGGCTGTTGAACTTGAAGAAAAGAAGAATCCAGGAAGACATTAGAGCAGTCTTCCAGTACCTGAAGGGAGTCTACAAGAAAGCTGGGAAGGGACTTTTTACAAGGGCTTGTTGTGACAGGATGAGAGAGAATGGATTGAAGTTGAGGAGGGCAGATTGAGACAGGAGATTAGGAAGAAATTCTTTAGAGTGAGGGTGGTGAGATACTGGCATAGGTTGTCCAGGGAGGTTGTAGATGCCCTTCCCCTGGAGGTGCTCAAGGCCAGGCTGGATGAAGCCTTGAGCAACCTTGGCTGGTGGGAGGTTTCCCTATCCATGGTATTGGGGGCTGGAAGTGGATGAACTTCAACCCATTCTGTGATTCTTTGTTCCACCACCTCCCTGGAGGTGTTCAAGGCCAGGTTGGATGAGGCCTTGAGCAACCTGTTCTAGTGGGAGGTGTCCCTGCCTATGACAGGGGGTTGGAAGTGGCTGAGCTTTGAGCTCCCTTCCAACCTAAACCATTCTATGATTCTATGAACCCTAGCAATTAAGAGATTTCTTCTCATATCCAACCTGAACCTCTCCTGGTGCAACTTCAGGCCATTTCCTCTCATGCTATCACTTGTTTACTAGGGAGATGAGACCAACTTCCACTTCACTCCAACCTCCTGTCTGGTAGCTATAGAAATCAATGAGGTCTCCTCTCAGCCTTCTCCTTTCCAGCCTAAACCACCCCAGTTGCCACATCCGCTCATCCTCAGCTCTGTTTTCCAGACCCTTCACCAGCTTCATTGCCTTTTTCTGGACTTCCTCCAGCCCCTAAATGCCTTTCTTGGAGTGTGGAGCCCAAAACAGAAGCCAGCCTGAAAAGAAAGCACCACCAAGGTGGTGGTTGTCCCTTCCAACCCAATGCAACCTGTGAATCTGAACAGTCCCCGGTAACTAGTTTGGTAAGAAATCTTTGTTTCGTGGAGCACAAAGAATTCAGTTCTGTGACTGAGAGGCATATGGAGACACCTGCCCTGAGAACCATCTAGTGAGCCCTGATTTCATTCATGAAGAGGGTTGGTTCTACCTTGAGTTCCTAGTATGTGTCTACCACCAAAAAGTTCCCTGTATTGGAGCACTCAGGAGCACCTTTCAGTGCAAAAGCAAAAAGCCTTAGATATCTCAGCATGGAGCTGCAACTGCAACTCAAGCTCCCACAAGGACTCTGCTTTCTAGCCTCCATCACCCTCATCTGAAATCTCTGCATGACTGAATAAAGTCTGCTCATCTTCTTTAAACTCTGCTCTAATTCTGTTGTGCTCCAAAACCAGGTGCAGTTGGTCAGCTGAACCATGAAGTAGATTTACTTATTATGTCAGAATCATAGAATGGACATTTAAAGGGCAGCAAGTCCAACCTCCCTGCAGTAGGAAAGGACATCTCTAAATAGATCAGGTTGCTCAGAACCCATCCATCCTCAGGGATGTGGCTTCTACCACCACACTGTGCCAGTGTTTCACTACTCTCATGGTAAAGAACTTCTTCCTCTGTGAGGATGACCTCATTGCTGTCTACAACTACCTGAAGGGAAGATGGGAGGTTGGACTCAATGATCTCTGGAGGTCCCTTCCCTTCCTTGGAAGTGCATTAGCTGCTGGCTGAGCAC
>WAAF01005050.1:937-15402 GCA_013400475.1 Tricholaema leucomelas | reverse complement strand
ATCTGGGTCACAACTTGGGGTTCCAATCTGGGTTGTGGGAGGCACTGGTTCTGCAAACCAAAGTTAACTAAGTGTTTATACCTTTTCATTGCATCATTTTCTTTTGCTTGCTTTTAATACATTAATATTTAATTACTATTTTTATTAATTAGTATTTTCAAGATCTTTTTTTCCACATCTGCATAATCTGGGCCACCATTTGGGGTTCTAATCTGGGTTGTGGGAGGCACTGGTTCTGCAAACCAAAGCAAACAAAGTGTTTATACCTTTCCATTCCATCATTTTCTTCTGCTTGCTTTTAATACATTAATATTTAATTACTATTTTTATTAATTAATATTTCCAAGCTTGGTTTTTTTTTTCACAGCTGCATGATCTAGGCCACAACTTGGGGTTCTACTCTGGGTTATGGGAGGCACTGGTTCTGCAAACCAAAGTAATCAAATTGTTTATACCTTTTCATTGCATCATTTTCCTCTGCTTGCTTTTAATACATTAATTACTATTTTTATTAATTAATATTTCCAAGCTTGAGTTTTTTTCCACAGTTGCATCATCTGGGCCACAACTTGGGGTTCTAATCTGGGGGGTGGGATGTGCTGGTTCTCCTGCAGAGCAAAATAAACACACTGCTTATTTTCTACACCTTTATATGCCATTATTTTTTTCTCCAGTTATTTTTTAATGCATTAATATTTAATTATTACTGCTATTAATTAATAATTTCGAGGGTTTCATTTACAGTTGTATCATTTTGGCCAGAATTCAGGATGTACCACATCCTCCAAGCAAATCATTGTGAGATTAAACATTGGAATTCTTGGGTTTTTTCCTGCCTCCTTTTGTTTTCTGGCTTGATATTCAATTAATTTTCTTGATTAATTAGTGGTTTTAATCATTATTCTTCCAGTTGCCTATCGGAATCTGGGCCAGAACTTGTGGGGACCACACAGGTACGGCTGTCTCTCAGGTATCCAAGTGCGGAGCGTGGTGTCTGGTCCCTGCGCCGCTCACAGCCTCCTCATCACCGCCGAGGGCAAGCTTTGGAGCTGGGGTGAGCGATGGAGACAAGACAGGAGGAAACTTCCAGATCCCAACCCACACTCTCCCCCTCCCCCCAAAAAAAAAAAAACACCCCAAAGAAATCAACCTTCACAGTTTGGCTGCAAAAATAAATGCTGGATTTTGGGTCAGGTCGCAACGAAAAGGGGCAGCTGGGCCATGGGGACACGAAGCGCGTGGAAGCCCCGAAGCTGATCGAGGTGCTGGGAGGTGAAGCCATTGTGCTGGCAGCCTGCGGGAGGAACCACACCCTGGCACTGACAGGTATTGGGGAGGGTAAAAATAACTCATTCTGGGCTAAAATCAGCTCGGTTTGACCCCCAAAATACTACTTTCTTTTTTTTTGGTGTTGCAGAGAGCGGCTCCGTGTTTGCCTTCGGGGAGAATAAAATGGGGCAGCTGGGGCTGGGGAACCAGACAGACGCCGTGCCCAGCCCGACACAGGTAGCGTTGCTCCTTCTCAGGGTTTTTGGGTGAAAAACCAGAATATTTGGGTCTTTTTCTCACAGTCACTAGTGGTGTTCCCCAGGGATCAGTGCTGGGCTCAGTCCTATTCAACATCTTTGATCTGGATGAGGGGACTGAGTCCAGCATCAGTAAGTTTGCAGATGACACCAAGCTAGGAGTAGGTGTTGATCTGTTAGAAGGTAGGAGAGCCCTGCAGAGGGACCTAGACAGGCTGGATGGGTGGGCAGAGGCCAATGGGATGAGATTGAACAAGGCCAAGTGCAGGGTTCTGCACTTTGGCCACAACAACCCCAAGCAATGCTACAGGCTGGGGACAGAGTGGCTGAGAGCAGCCAGGAAGAAAGGGACCTGGCGGTGCTGGTAGAGGGTAGCTGAAGATGAGCCAGCAGTGTGCCCAGGTAGCCAAGAGAACCAATGGCATCCTGGCCTGTATCAGGAGCAGTGTGGCCAGTAGGACAAGAGAGGTTGTTCTGCCCCTGTACTCAACACTGGTCAGGCCACACCTTGAGTACTGTGTCCAGTTCTGGGCCCCTCAATTCAAGAGAGGTGTTGAGGTGCTGAAAAGTGTCCAGAGAAGGGCGACAAAGCTGGTGAAAGGCCTGGAACACAAACCCTATGAGGAGAGGCTGAGGGAGCTGGGGTGAGTCACCATCCCTGGAGGTGTTCAAGAAAAGACTGGATGAAGCATTGAGTGCCATGGTCCAGATAACTGGATAGGGCTGGGTGCTAGGTTGGACTGGATGATCTTGGAGGTCTCTTCCAACCTGCTTGATTCTGTGATTCTATGAAAAGAAACCTACTTAGCAGAGCACAAACCTCTTTAAGACACCACAACCATCATAGGGAGGCTGCTTCCTTTGCAGCTTGGATGCAAATAAATGCAAAGAGGAATTGAAAACCCCAGATTGGAGAGGTTTGGGGGAGTTCCCACTGGGGAATTCAGGGGGATTTTATCTTTTTGACCCATTTTGTGACCCATTTTCTCCTGCAGATCATGTACAACGGGCAGCCCATCACCAAACTGGCCTGTGGGGCTGAGTTCAGCATGATCATGGATTGCAAAGGCAACCTCTACTCCTTTGGGTGCCCTGAATATGGGCAGCTGGGTATGGAGCTGGTTTGAGGGTGATTTGATGCCGTTTTGGAGCTGTAATGGGGTTGGGAGAGGGAAGGGAGGAAGTCCCTGCCTCAGTTTCTCTGTCTGGGAGTGTTGATTGCTGGTTCACTGAAAGTGAGGCAGCAATATGCCCAGATGGCTATAAAGGGCATCAGCATCCAGGCCTGCATCAGCAAGAGTGTGGCCAGCAGGAGCAGGGCAGGGATTGTCTCCTTGTACTCAGCACTGCTGAGGCCAGACTGTGAGTCTGGGTTCAGTTTTGGGCGACTCACTCCAAGAAGGATACAGAGAGGCTGGAGCAGCTCCAGAGAGGGCAAGGAATCTGCTGAAGGGTCTGTAAAACAGGGCTGGTGAGGAGCAGCTGAGGGACCTGGGGTTATTAAGCCTGGAGAAAAGGAGGAAGAGGGGAGACCTGGTTCTCTGGAACTCCCTGAGAGGCAGTTGGAGTCTTCTCCCAAGGGACAGCTGGTAGGATGAGAATAAATTGTTTCAAGTTGCACCAGGGGAGGTTTGGGTTGGGCATTAGAAGAAACTTTTTCACTGAAAGGGTTCTCAGGCACTGGGAACAGGCTGCCCAGGGAGGTGGTGGAGTCCCCATCCCTGGAGGTGTTTAAAAGAGGTGGTAATGTGGTGCTGAGGGACCTGGTTTAGTGGCAGTGCCTTAGCAGCAGTGGTTGAATTGTGAGCTCTAGGTGAGTGGTTGGACTTGATGAGCTCAAAGATGTCTTCCAGCCTCAGCAGTTCTGTGATTCCATGTTCTGGGCAGCTGGCCTTTGACCATTACAGGCACAAGAGCTGCAGCATGTTGCAGACACTGGAACAAATTGCCCAGGGAGGTTGTGGATTCCCTCTCCTTGGAGGTGTTGGATGGGTCCTTGAGCAACCTGGGCTTGGTGGGATTTTTCCCTGCCTATGGCAGAGGCTTGGAACTGGATGACCTTAAAGGTCCCTTCCAGAATTCCATTCTGGAATTCTCTGTAAATCACAAAAGGGATTGCAGTGGGTGTGGAGGTGATGAAGTTCAGAAGTGGGGAGGGGACACACACAGAGCCCGTTGCCATCCTGATGTTGTTATCCCCCTAGGGCACAACTCGGACGGGAAGTTCATCGCCCGTGCGCAGCGCATCGAGTACGACTGCGAGCTGGTGCCGCGGCGCGTCGCCATCTTCATCGAGAAGACCAAAGATGGCCAGATCCTGCCTGTCCCCAACGTGGTGGTGCGGGATGTGGCCTGTGGGGCCAACCACACGGTATGCCCGCAGCCTTGGCTGCTGTCTGTAGCAGTGATCTGGATGAGGAGATTGAGTGCTGCTTCAGTCGCTGGAGGGAGGGGGACACCGAGCTTGGAGTTAGGCTCTGCAGAGGGACCTGGCCGGGATGGATCCGTGAGCTGAGGCTGATGGGATGAGGTTCAACAAGGCCAAGGGCTGGGTCCTGCACTTGAGTCACAACAACCGCATAAATGCTCCAGACCTGGGGCAGAGTGGCTGGAAACTGCCCAACAGAAAAGGACCTGGGAGTGCTGGTTGATAGCAGCTGAACATGAGCCAATGTGTGCCCTGGTGGCCAAGAAGGGCAGCAGCAGCCTGGCCTGGATCAGCGAGAGTGTGGCCAGCAGGAGTAGGGCAGGGACTGTCCCACTGGACTGGGCACTGCTGAGGCTGAAGCTCAAATCCTGGGTTTAGTTTTTGGACTCTTTACTCCAAGAAAGATATTGAAGGGCTGGAGGGGGCCCAGAGAAGAGCAACAGAGCTGGTGAAGGGTCTGGAGAACAGGGCTGGGGAGGAGCAGCTGAAGGAGCTGGGGATGTTGAGCCTGAAGAAAAGGAGGCTCAGTGGAGACCTGACAGTTCACCACTCCCTGAAAGGAGGCTGGAGTGATGACTTAGGGGCCCTAGTGGTGTTGGGTTGATGGATGGACTCGATCTTAGCTTTTCCATCCTTTATAATTCTGTCATTCTAAGGGTCAGGATTCACAGCCTGCATTTAAGGACAAACTCTTGCAGGTCACATTTAAGGCCTGACATTTGCAGACTGGATCTGAGCAACAACCCCCTGCAGGGGGTTTCCATCTTCCCTGGAAAACAGCTTTGTGGAGAAGGACCTGAAAGTGCTGGTGGACAGCAAGTTGTCCATGGGCCGTTAATGTACCCTTGGGGCCAAGAAGGCAAACTCTGTCCTGGAGTGCATGAGAAAGAGTGTGGCAGCAGGTGCAGGGAGTTCTGTTCATCTGTGCCCTGGTGAGGCCATGGCTGCAGTTCTGAGTCCAGTTCTGGGCTCTGCAGTTCAGGAGGGACAGGCAACTGCTGGAGAGAGACTGTGAGGGTGTGATGGAACACCTGTCTGAAGAGGAAAGGCTGAGAGCCTTGGGGTTGTTGAGGCTGGAAAAGTGCAGCCTGAGAGCAGTTTGCTCAATGCTTAGCCAGAGCTAAATGGTGTAGGGATATAAGTGGATGGAGCCAGACTCTTTGTCAGTAGTACCAGTGACAGGACAAGGACCAGGCTGTCCATGGCAGTGGGGGAGTCTCCACCCCTGGAGATGTGGTGCTGAGGAGTGTGGTTTGGTAGTGCCCTGGCACTGCTGGGTTAAGGTTTGGATTTGGGCATCTTAAAGGTCTTCTTCAATTGAAATGATCATAGAATCATAGAGGCAGAGAGTCATTTTGGTTGGAAGGGACCTTGGAAATGATGAAATCTAACCAATAATCTGTGGAGCACAGAAATCTGCAGCCTGTGGTGAGGGATAAATCCTTACAGGGTGCATTTAGCTATTCCAGTCCATGCTGAGCTGGAGGCCATTTGTAGTGGCTACTGCAGCACCGAGCTGGTCAGGTCTCACCAGCTCATGCTTGGGGGGGGGGGGGGTGACATTCCAGAGAAGGGCACCAAGGCTGGTGAGAGGCCTGGAGCACAGCCCTATGAGGAGTGCCTGAGGGAGCTGGGATTGTTCAGCCTGGAGAAGAGGAGGCTCAGGGCAGAGCTCATTGCTGTCTATAACTACCAGAGGGGAGGTTGTGGCCAGGTGGGGTTGGGCTCTGCTCCCAGGCACTCAGTGACAGAAGAAGGGGACACATCCTCAAGCTGTGGCAGGGCAGGTTGAGGCTGGATGTTAGGAGGAAGTTCTTCACAGAGAGAGATTGGCATCGGAATGGGCTGCCCGGGGAGGTGGTGGAGTCGCCATCTCTGGAGGTGTTTAATAGGAGACTGGATGAGTGCCGCGGTTTGGTTGATTAGATGGTGTTGGGCGATAGGTTGGGCTGGATGATCTCAGAGGTCTTTTCCACCCTGGTTACTTGTATGATTTGTCCATGCTCAGCTGATCCTGGACTCCCAGAAGCGTGTTTTCTCCTGGGGCTTTGGTGGCTATGGGCGGCTGGGCCACGCTGAGCAGAAGGATGAGATGGTGCCGCGGCTGGTGAAGCTCTTTGACTTCCCGGGGCGAGGGGCAGCGCAGATCTACGCCGGCTACACCTGCTCCTTCGCCGTCAGCGAGACAGGTGGGCACCTCGGGGGGCTGAAAGCAAACCTCTCCGTGTTTTGGGGGGGCTCTGCAGGCCTTTTGCCATAGCTTGACAAGCAACGTTGGGGTTTGCAGGTGGCTTGTTTTTCTGGGGGGCCACCAACACCTCTCGCGAGTCCACCATGTACCCTAAAGCCGTGCAGGACCTCTGTGGCTGGAAGATCCGCAGCCTGGCCTGTGGGTAAGGCCAAGCTCCCCCCTCCCTGCCAAAGTACCTCACTTTCCAGGGTCTTTTTGGGGTGCAGCTGCTTGCTGAGCAGTTGGGTGGGGGGAGCAAGGGATCACCCTGCCTTGCATCTTGCTGCAGGAAGAGCAGCATCATCGTGGCTGCAGATGAGAGCACCATCAGCTGGGGGCCCTCACCCACCTTTGGGGAACTGGTAAGGGATCTGTAGGGGACCCCCAACCCATTGGCACCTGAAGACCTCCCCTTAGCCAGGGAGGACCAACTGCTTCTCTACTTCCTCATATCAGCTTTTCCCCTCTGTACTTGGCAGGGCTATGGGGACCACAAACCAAAATCCTCAACGGCTGCCCAAGAGGTGAAGACCCTGGATGGGATCTACACAGAGCAGGTGAGTGGGAAGACACCAATCACACCCTCCCTTAAATACATACAGCAGCTGAGGCCATACACAGCTCATCACACCCATGGGGTGCTGAAGAGCAGGCATGTGCCCCCCCTGTGCTCCCTCCCAAATAAATACAGCAGCTGAGGCCATGCACAGCTCATCACACCCATGGGGTGCTGAAGAGCAGGTATGTGCCCTGCTCTGCTCCCCCCTCAACTAAATCCTGCAGCTGAGCCCATGCACAGCTCATCCCACCCAGGGGGTGCTGAACGGACGGTAGGTGCCCCGCTCTGCTCCCCCCCAAATAAATTCAGCAGCTGAGGCCATACACAGCTTATCACACTCATGGGGTGCTGAAGAGAAGGTATGTGCCCTGCTCTGCGCCCCCCCAAATAAATACAGCAGCTGAGGCCATACACAGCTTATCACACTCATGGGGTGCTGAAGAGAAGGTATGTGCCCTGCTCTGCTCCCCCCCAAATAAATACAGCAGCTGAGGCCATGCACAGCTCATCACACCCATGGGGTGCTGAAGAGCAGGCATGTGCCCCCCCTCTGCCCCTATGGGACATCACACCTATGGGGTTCTAGAGGGAGGGCATGGGGACCCCCCATCTTTAAATGACTGATGGCTGAGGCTGTGCACAACTTATCACACCCATGGGACACTGGAAAGAGGAGAAGTGGGCAAAACCCTGCTTTTAAATAGCCTCAATGGCTGAGGTCTTACACAACTCCTCACACTAATGGGCTGCTGGCAGGAAGGTTTGTGTGGACACCACCCCTCAGAAAGGCACAGAATGGGTTGGGTTGGAAGAGACTTCAAAGCTCATCCAGTTCCAACTCTTCTGCCATGGGCAGGGGCACCTCCCACCAGCCCAGGTTGCTCAAGGCCTCATCCAGCCTGGCCCTGAGCACCTTCAGGGTGGGGCCATCCACAGCCTGCCTGGGCAACCTGTTCCAGTAAATATGGTGGCAAAGGCTGTATGCAACTCATCACAGCCATGGGGTAGCAGTGGGAGGGCAGAGTGACTGAGACTCCATCGATAAATATGGTGGCTGAGGCCATACAGAACTCATCACCCCCATGTAAGGGTGGGGAGACAACAGGTTGACCTGGGAGGTTGTAGCTGTCCCCTCCCTGGAGCTGTTTGAGGCCTTGAGCAGCCTGGGCTAGGGGGAGGTGTCCCTGCCCATGGAGGGGGGTTGGAACTGGATGATCTTTGAGGTCTCTTCCAACCTAACCCATTCTGTGACTCCGTGAGACCATTCCCAGGCTGTTGGGTCAGGGAAGCTTCACTGCTTCTCCCCACACCTTGATGTTGGAAACCTCTCTGCATCCATCTGCTCTCTCCTGGGTGCCCAAGCCCCTCAGAAATGCTCCTCACCTAGCTGCAAGTCACACCCTCATGGCATGGGCATTGGAACTGGATGATCTTTGAGGTCCCTTCCAACCCAACCCATTCTGTGACTCCGTGAGACCATTCCCAGGATGTTGGGTCAGGGAAGCTTCACTGCTTCTCCCCACACCTTGATGTTGGAAACCTCTCTGCATCCATCTGCTGCTCTCCTGGGTGCCCAAGCCCCTCAGAGATGCTCCTCACCTAGCTGCAAGTCACATCACCACACTGGAGCTCCATGCTCCAAACCCTTTGGAGACTCTGGAACCCTTTGGAGAGACACTGGCACAGGTTGCCCAGGGTGGCTGTGGATGTCCCCTCCCTTGAGGTGTTAAAGGTCAGACTGGATGAGGCCTTGAGCAACCTGGGCTAGGGAGAGGTATGGAGAGGGGCCTGGAACTAGATGGTCCCTTCCAACCAAACCCATTCCATGAACCTTGGGGTTGCCCAAACATGGTCCTGGATGAAATTGGAGGGGAGGAGAGGGGTCAGCGATGCAAGCAGCAGGGCTGGAGGTGCCTGTCCCTGTCGCTCAGTCTCCCCACTGCCCCTAGGTGGCCATGGGCTACGCTCACTCCCTGGTGATCGCCCGCGACGAGACCGAGGCCGAGAAGGAGAAGCTGCGCAAGCTGCCGGAGTACAACCCCCGCACCATCTGAGGGGACCCCCGGGAACCCCCCCAGACCCCACTTCTCCAAGCCAGCCACCGTTTTTATCTCCCTGTCCTCCCATTCCCAAAGCCTCAGGGTGTGTGTGGGGGGGATATTTTCTACACTCCTCCCCCCCCTCCCCCCATTCCTGGCTTTATTTGAGTTCCAAACTGTAGCAGGAGCTTTGGGCACATCCAGGCTTGGTTCGTTTCTTTTAGGGGGGTGGGGAGAGGGGGTTGGGGAGGGTTTGTTTTTTTTTATTATTATTTTAACTTTATTTGTATTTTTCTGCATCACTTTTTTAACCTTTTCCCTTTTCCCAACCCCAGATAACCCTGGGATAAACCCAGGGACCTGAAGAGCAGCTCCAAACATCCTTTTTCCACCTCACCCCCACAATATTCCCATTTTAGAAGCATTTTTTTTCCCTTCAATCCCTCTCACTTTGGGTGCTATAATTTAGGAGGGGTGGGGGTTGGGTCTATAATTTGGGGAGGGCTTCCCTTTTCCTTCCATATCCCTTTATCTTCCTTCCAAATCCTTTATCCCAGAGGGAATCCAACATAGGGATCTCCTCCCTCCCTCCAGCAGCATTTTAGGGCTCCCCTCCTAGCTTTTAGCGCAGCCTTCGCCCACCCCAGGGAGATCTCAGGTATGACTTGGAGGGGGAGCCCTGAAGTTGCTGTCAGCTTGGTTGGGTTTGTTGGTAGTTTGGTTTTGTTTTGGGGGGGGAGGAGGGGGTAGGGTGGGAAAAGGGATGATAATTATTATTAATTGGTGTTAATAATTATTAATTGGTAATAATTCTTCCTGCCTGGAATCAACCCAAAGTCCCTCCTACGCCGCTGTGCACTGTGCTGGACAAACGAGGTGCCTTTGTGGAGCCACATCCTGGCTCTGCCTCCACACCACCATTGGGGGGGGGGGTTGGGTTTTGGGGTTCTTTTTTTATTTAGTTGACCTGGGGAGGGGGAAAAAAAAATTTTTTTAAGGCTTTTTATGATTAATTATTAACTTTTAAATCCTTCCCTCTTCCCTTTCACCCCTGATTGGGTGGTGGGGGGCAGCTTTTGTGCTCTTTTGGGGATTTTTTGCTGTNGGGGGGGTTGGGGGTTTTGGGTTTTTTGTTAGGGTTGGGATTATTTTAGGGGTGGGGGAGGTTGGGGTAGGATTTTTGGGTGGGAGTCTTAGTGAGGAATGGGGAGGAATAGGGAGGAATAGGATGGGGAGAGCAGCTGGGTGGAAAACAAAACTACTCTGCTTTTATTTAGCAGTATTGGAGGGTTGTTGGTGGGGTGTTTTTTTTTGGGGGGGGAGAGAGGGGTTGTGGCACAGCCCTGATAGAATGGAGTGGGGGTGAAATCACCCAAAAAGCCACTTTCACCCTCAAAATAAAACCCCAAACAAACAACAAAAATAAAAGAAGAAGAGTTTAGTTGGAGCCTGATGGAGCTGCTCCAGCCACGGCCCTGTGCAGGAGGGAGGAAAATGATCTGGAGCAGGAGGATCTGGCAGGGTGTTAATGGGGCCTGGGCGGTGCTGGTGGCTTTGTCTTCTTCCCCCGGGGGGTTTTTTACTGCTGGGAGTGAATGTTTAAATAAATCACGTCCTTGTGTAGCCCCTGTCTGCAGGTGTCCTTGGCCTAACGCTGCTCAAGGGCGGTGATGGATCTGTTCCAGCCTCTCAATGTCCTCCTTGGAGTAAGGACCCCAAAACTGAACTCAAAGGGTGGCCTCAGCAGTGCCCCGTACTGGTTGCTGGAGCTAGAGGTCTCTCTTCAGCCTCTTTTCCTCCAGGCTGAGCAACCCCAGCTCCCTCAGCTGCTCCTCCCCAGCCCTGCTCTCCAGAGCCTTCCCCAGCTTCCTTGCCCTTCTCTGCACCTTCTCCAGCCCCTCAACATCCTTGGAGTGAGTGGCTCAAACCTGAACCCAGGGTTCAAGGTGTGGCCTCACCAGTGTCCAGTCCAGAGGGACAATCCATGCTCTGCTCCAGCTGGCCACACTCTTCTTGACCCAGGCCAGGATGCTGCTCACCTGCCTCAGCCACCTGGGTACAGGCTGGCTCACCTCCAGCTGCTGTCAACCAACACACCCAGGCCTTTGCTGAGCAGTTCCTGACCACTCTGCCTCCAGCTTGGAGCATTCATGGTGGTGGTGTGACCCAAGTCACCACAGATGGGAGATTAGGAAATTATGAGGTTGGATATCAGGAACAATTTCTTTCCTGAAGAGTGGTCAGGCACTGGCACAGGCTGCCCAGGGGGGTGGTGGAGTCCTCATCCCTGGAGGCGATCAAGAAAGCTGTGGCCATGGCACTTGGGGACATGGTTCAGTGGCCACGGTGGGGTTGGGTTGCTGGTTGGACTCAGTGATCTTGGAGGCCTTTTCCAACCAAACTGTTTCTGTTCACTGGGGTTTCCCTCCACTGTAGCCACTTTAATTGGGATCACTGTGCTGGGGGAGCCATGCCCATGTGCCACACCACCACTAAGTGTCACCCAGCAAGTGGACAACCACCTTCCCCCTCTGTTACCAAGCCCCAAACTCCACAGGCAGCAGCAGGAGGCCAGGAGAAAGCTCCAGCCTGTTTTTATTTGAAGCCACCACCTCTGAAGGCACTTGGAGGGATGGGGAGAAGGGTTTGGGGCAGAGGAGCAGCGGTGCTGGAGTCAGTTCAGGGCACCATGTGCCACCACTTGAAGGAGAAGGGCTTACGGCGCACGTTGGTGCCGCAGTGGACCTCTCCCAGGAGGACGTGGTAGGAGTAGAAGTCATCAATGAAGGTGCAGGTGAGGCCCAGGGGCTCCAGCAGTGCCCTCACCTTCTCCTCCAGGCAGCACTGCCCACCCACCACCGGGCCAAAGGGTTTGGGGATGCCCAGGTGCCTGCCCAGCACCAACATGTTCACCTGCAGCACAGAGGTGGTGGTGAGAAGACAAATCCCACCTCAAAGCCACATCACAGGGGTGAGGGCAAGGAGAGGATGGTGATGGTTACCATGTCTGGGAAGAAGGCTTCGGCGCCGCTGTCCACCTTGCCACGGAAGAGCTGGGGGAGGTCGATGATGTCCTGCTCAGCCAGCCCCAGGCACCGCTTCAGGATGTCTCTGTTCCAGTTGATGCAGCTCTGGCAGGAAGGAGAGGACAGGAGTCAGTGGTGGGGCTGGGGAGGGAGAGAGGGAAGGAGAGAGGGAGGGATGGATTGGATAGATGGATGGATGGATGGATGGATGGATGGATGGATGGACTGGAAGGGTGAGTGGATGGATGGATGGATGGATGGATTGAATGGATGGAGTGGATGGATGGGTGGAAGAGTGAATCAATGAATGGATGGATGGGTGGGAGGTGGGTGGATGGATGGATTGGATGGGTGGGAGATGAATGGAAGGATGAATGGATGGATGGGAGGATGGATGGATGGATTGGATGGATGGGAGGATGAATGGATGGATGGATGGATGGATGGATTGGATAGGTGGGAGATGAATGGAAGGATGAATGGATTGGATGGATGGGAGGATGGATGGATGGATGGATTGGATTGGATGGATGGGAGATAGCTGAATGGATTGGATGGGTGGGTGGGAAAAGAATGGAAGGATGAATGGATGGGAGGATGGATGGATGGATGGATTGGATGGATGGGAGATGGCTGGATGGATTGGATGGGTGGGTGGGAGGTGAATGGAAGGATGAATGGATTGGATGGATGGGAGGATGAATGGATGGATGGATGGATGGATTGGATGGATGGATGGATGGATGGATGGATTGGATGGGTGGGAGATGGCTGGATGGATTGGATGGGTGGGTGGGAGGATGAATGGATGGATGGATTGGATGGGTGGGAGAATGGATGGATTGGATGGATGGAAGGTGGATGGATGGGTGGGAGGATGGATGGATTGGATGGATGGGTTAGTGTAGGGATGAACAGAAAGGTAGATGGTCAGAGGAACAAATGGATGGAAAAGGGGCTGGGTGGACAGATGGAGGGAGGGGTGGGTAGGCAAAGGGATGAGTGGGTAGGTGGAGGAACTGGGATGGACACAGCAGTGGGTAGATGGATGGATAGAGGAAGGGAGAGAGGAATAGGTGGAGGGATGGGTGGATAGAGCAGCAGAGGGATGGACAAAGGGAGGGATGGATGGATGGATGGATGGATGGAGAGAGGAATGGGTGGAGAGAGGAATGGGTGGAGAGATGGGTGGACAGAGCAGCAGAGGGATGGACAAAGGGATGGGTAGATGGAGGGAGGGCTGGGTGAGTGGGTGGTGGGACAAATGGGTGGGCAGGGGGAGGGCGGGAAAGGAGCCTCACCTGAACATAGGCATTGAATTTCCGCAGCTCTTCGTTGGCCAGAATCTCGCTGATGGTTGGCTTGGAGGCCTTCTGCAGTCCTGCAGCACAGAGAACCAGGCAGGACACTTGGGATGAGACTGCCCCTCCCTGGAGGTGTTCAAGGCCAGGCTGGATGAGGCCTTGAGCAACCTGGGCTAGTGGGAGGTATCCCTGCCCATGGCAGGGGGGTTGGAACTGGATGGCCTTTGAGGTCAGTTCCATTAGGTTTTGAAGTCCCTTCCTTAAAGGTCCTAAGCCATTCCAAGATTCCATGACTCCTGAGTCAGAGCCAGGAGCTGCCTCCACCACTGCTCTCCATCCCCACCAGGGACACATAAACCATCAGGCTTTGTAATTAACTCCTCTTCATTCTCCCCCTACCTCTCCTTAGTGCTGCCAACACTTCCCAGCCATCAGCTGGGGGTGTTGTGTGTGCATGGGAGGGTGACCATGAGCCAGCAGTGTGCTCTTGTGGCCAGGAGGGCCAATGCCATCCTGGGGTGGATTAGAAGGGCTGTGGTTAGTAGGTCGAGAGAGGTTCTTCTGCCCCTCTACTCTGCCCTGGTGAGGCCAACTCTGGAGCCCTGCTTCCAGTTGGGCCCCCCCCCCCCAGTGCAAGAAGGACATAGAACTGCTTGAGAGAGTCCAGCACAGAGCCATAAAGATGCTGAAGGGAATGGAACAGCTCTGTTAGGAGGAGAGCCTGAGGGAGCTGGGGCTGGGAGCTTGGAGAAGTGGAGA
Organism: Tricholaema leucomelas; assembly: GCA_013400475.1. Lineage (NCBI taxonomy): Eukaryota > Metazoa > Chordata > Aves > Piciformes > Lybiidae > Tricholaema lacrymosa > Tricholaema leucomelas. The sequence continues at coordinate 1,531 of WAAF01005050.1, read as the reverse complement.
CTGAGAGGTGACCTCAGGAATGTTGATCAAGATGTGCAGGTGAGTGCCAGGGGCTGCAGCCAGGCTCTGCTGGGTGATGCCAGTCAGAGCACAAGGGGCAATGGTGGAAGCTGAGGCATAGAAGTTCCATGGAAACAGGAGGAGGAATTTTTTCCCTGTGAGGGTGCCAGAGCCTGGCACAGGCTGCCCAGGGGGGTTGTGGAGTCTCCCTCTCTGGAGATACTCAGAACCTGCCTGGATGTGTTCTGTGTGATCTGCTCTGGGTGATGCTGCTCAGGCAGGGGGATTGGACTGGCTGAGCTCTGGAGGTCCCTTCAGACCCCTGACATTCTGTGACTCTCTGAATTTGCAGGAAGCAGAGAAGAGGAACCCACCCGGCCCCATTCTCCCCCCCCCCATATGCCTACCTTCAAACATGGCAGCCTCACCAAAGCCCTCCTCTTGCTTCTCCTTGAGGAGCTGGTAGCAGGCACTGGGGCTGGCCAAGAGCAGCCGAAACCCCTGGGGGGGGAGAAAGGGCAGGATTGGAGGCAGAAAGGGCAGGATTGGGGGGGGCAGAAAGGGGGGGGTTGGGGAGGGAGAAGGGGCGGGAGA
>WAAF01005049.1:1638-86591 GCA_013400475.1 Tricholaema leucomelas | reverse complement strand
TCTAGACACTCTTTAGAAAGGGCCATCTCACAGCTCACTGCAGAATTCACTGATATTTAGCAAGATTTGACTACATATTCCTTTCAAAATACAGTTTTGCTTTCTAGATAATACTTGGTCATTTCCAACCAGGTGAAGCCCAGCCATTGCTGTGCTGCTGAAGCTGTAGGTAGGGTTACCTGTCTACAGTATGTGAGCACAACTTTGGAAGGTAAGCACTGAATTACCAAGGCTCAGGTAGGCTTTGCCTTGACTTCTGGGGCAGAACCATTGAGAGCTAGACAGTACGAGGGAAGGAGACAGAGGGACTGGACAGAGTGGCTGGAGACCAGCCGGGAAGAAAGGGATCTGGGGCACTGGTAGATAGTAGGCTGAATGTGAGCCAGCAGTGTGCCCAGGTGGCCAAGAGAGCCAATGGCATCCTGGCCTGGCTTAGGAACAGTGTGGCCAATAGGATGAGGGAGGTTATTCTTCCCCTGTACTCAACACTGGTCAGGCCACACCTTGAGTCCTGTGTCCAGTTCTGGGCTCCTCAATTCAAGAGAGATGTTGAGGTGCTGGAATGTGTCCAGAGAAAGGCAACAAAGCTGGTGAGGGGCCTGGAACACAGCCCTGTGAGGAGAGGCTGAGGGAGCTGGGGTTGTTTAGCCTGGAGCAGAGAAGGCTCAGGGGTGACCTCCTTGCTGTCTACAACTACCTGAAGGGAGGCTGTAGCCAGATGGGGGTTGGTCTCTTCTGCCAGGCAACCAGCAACAGAACAAGGGGACACAGTCTCAAGTTGTGCCAGAGGAGGTATAGGCTGGAATGTTATATATAGGGTAGGACGGGATGTTATACACAGGATAGGATAAAATAGGATCAACAGAACCTCCACACTGGATTTCCGAAGGGCAGACTTCAGCCTATTTAAGGAACTAACTCGGAAAGTTCCTTGGGAAACAGCCCTTAAAAGCAAAGGGGTTCAGGAAAGTTACTTGAAGAAAGAACTCCTGAAGGCACAGGAGCAGCTGTGCCATTGTACTGGAAGATGAGCTGACGAGGGAGGCAGCCAGACTGGATGGGCAAGGAGCTGCTAAAGGAATTAAAATAGAGGGTGTATTGCCTTTGGAAAAAAGGGGAGGTTTCCCAGGAAGAGTTCAAGGATGTTGCTAAGTCTTGTAGGAAAAAAATTAGAGAGGCAAAAGCCCATTTAGAACTTAGGCTGCCATTGCTGTTAAGGAGAATAAAAAATGTTTCTATAAATGTATCAATGGCAAGAGAAGGGGCAAGGACAACCTCCAGTCCTTATTAGATAGAGAGGGGAATACAGTGACAAAGGATGAGGAAAAGGCAGAGGTGCCTTACACCTTCTTTGTCTCAATCTTCAATAATGGGACAGGTTGTCTCCAGGACAACTGGACTCCTGAACTGGCAGATCAAGTCAGGGACCAGTATAGTCCCCCTCTAATCCACGAGGAAGAAGTAAGGGACCTGCTGAGTCACTTGGATCCTCACAAATCCATGGGACTGGATGGGATCCATCCTAGGGTGCTGAGAAAGCTGGCAGATGAGCTGGCCAAGCCACTCTCCATCATTTACCAACAGTCCTGGCTCAGTGGAGAGGCTCCCAAAGACTAGAAGCTGGCCAATGTGATGCCAATCCACAGGAAGGGCCGGAAGGAGGAACCGGAAAACTACAGACCTGTCAGCCTGACCTCAGTTTCCCCTGTTTAGGTTGTTCACTACAGAAAAAGTAGTGAGTTGTCTTTTCACATTCTGGCAGAGATCACAACTGTCCCAACCCTACCAATGAAAGATCAGGCATCCCCCAACATACATATTTGGTGAAAAAAGAAGATTCGCCCTTCTATTATCTCCTTTTTTCCAGGGAACTCAATGATACTGCTTCAGAGTTCTATCTGCTTAAGTCTAAGGTACCTGCTCTATAGCTACTGAACCCTGAAGGGCTCCAGATATCACCACAGGCTATAAAATACTCCTCAATAAATATTAGCAAGGTTCAAACTTGGAGTAAAAGCCCCAAAGCCTGGCAATACACTGTTGGAAGACCACTAAAGAAACTGAGTGCTGTCCCTGCTCTGGTCCCCCAAACAACAGGAAATTTGTTAAACAAAAGTCTGAGCTTATCCTGAGATGTAATCAATGCCCCCAGTACACAGGAAAAAAATATGACCTGGAAAGAGAGGTCAGGAAACAGACTGGCAATCAACTCTCTCTGAGTTCGCATGCAGCCAGACACCTCAAGGAGCTCTGTTAGCCTTTGAGATACATGAAGAGCACAACTCCTCAGTATGAAGCTGATTTCCATTAGCTTCTGGTAGCAGTTTGATGAAGTGCAGCAGAGTTGGGCAGACACACTGCTGCAGAGCTGGTGTATGCTGTTGTGGGCCAGCTGTCCAATACCCTCCAGTGTAAGCATCAGCTGCAATTCAGCAGCAAGGAAACACCCACTGAAAGCCAGCAAAGAGTAGTCTGCCAGGGAGCAGCAGCAGGAGGGCTGCTCCGTAAGAGAATGTGAGCCAGGAGCTGAGAGGAGCACAGTGTGGACAGACTTCTCATTGACCAGAGACAGCCTTGCAATGTTAACAGGACAGGTAGAGGTGGGTGCTGGCACCTTTGCAGTCCCTGATTAAGCAAAAGAGATATAAACTGGGTCCAGGAAGCAGCAGAGGGTCTAGTCAGTAGCAAAAGGATATGGAGCTGGAGACAAGGCCACAACACAGATCCAAGACCCAGACAGACAGCAGGGCTAGACCTGGAGAAAGACACATCTAGAAATTTTGAGCTGAAGCACAGGCCCTGGGGAAGCTGCTGAGGGCTGGCAGTGCACTTGGGGCCCAATGCAGTGGTTCAAATCTTAACTGCTCATCTACTTGCAGGAGGAGGTTACTATAGGGTTGTAACCCTATTGCTTTTATCATCTTGGTTCCCAAAAGACAGACAGCTGACTCAATACCTCTATCCCCCTCTTAAGAGAACCATTTTCAAACCAGCTGTTAGGATAACTTAAGCTTATGCTGTCAAATAAATTGACCGTGCAATTTTTGAGGTTTGCTTCATTTATACCTTTTGAAGGCAGCCTCAAGGGACCTCAGAGTTGCTGCTCAAGTGAGTGCTTCATTGCTTTAACTTAGTACTGAGAACGTATTACCGTCATCTTTCAATCTCCATTTGTGCCTTGCATACAATCTGCTTCCTGCCACATCACACTCATTCATTTCTCGTTTTCTGAGAAAGAACAGACCAAAAAGCCCCAGCCCCAGCATGTGCCTGTTACGTAACCCTCTGCAAAGGGGCTCAGGAATTCGGGATGCTGAGCAGCCACAGCTGAATGAGCAGACTTGGCAAGCCTAGATTCTACTTCCTGTGGAACTGGAATGCAGAGCATCTCGCTGGGCTTTGGAGTTTTCACAGTAGTTATTCCACTAAAGAGTTAGTCTGGGAAAGGAAAATACAGCAGGCGTTGAAGCAAGCCTACTGCTGGGTCTGCAGAGCAGGACTCAGTTGAAACTAAGCATTTTTAATTAGGTCAGCACAATGCATTTCATGTACAAGTGGTCACTGTGGTCAAATCGCCTGTGGGTCACTGGGCTGCAGCAGAATGCAAAAAAGCAGGACTCCGGTGGAACATGACTCAGAAAAATCAACTCCAACCCCAGTTTCTCTTTGCCCCAAATAGTTTCGAGCTGCTTCATTTTCACTCAGTTGGCTGCTCTGCGCAATAAAAGGAGAGAGAGTTTACTTCTGGGAGTGCTGGATCTACAGGGAGGTGATTGTTCTCAGGCTCTGGCACCAAGCTCTCCAACTGTTTCCAAGTGCCCAGAGTTACCATTGACCTGGGCAAGGTACCTGCACTGTGGAAATGCAGCACATTAAGCAAAGACAGACTCAGAACACACTAAATTCACAGACATCAGATATTTGTGAATCCCCTACCTGTGAAGGAACAGGGCTGAGTTGCTGCACCAAAACACCAACGACTACATTTCTCAATGGGAACACAGAGATATATGTCCTCTCCCCAACCCCAAGCCAAGCGGCTCACATTTTGCATGAATACTCAAGTATAACCAAGATAATAAGTTTCATACTGGCCACTCAAGGCAGTGTTATCTCCACCCTTGGGAACTCTGGGAGGCAGAGGCTAGTTGGATAGTTTGGGATAAATTTTACAAGCAAAGCTGCAAGAGTAGTACATTCTTGTAAATGTAGCTACTCTAGGAGGCAGAATAGAAGGGTACAACCCATTCGAACATCCCTGCAAAGGGGATGGCACAGTGGGTGGCAGAATCCACACACCTGCTCTTCCCAGGAGACCAGACCTCACAAATCCCACTGCTTTCTGAATTTCATCCTGTCTCATACCCAAGGAAGTGCTCCAGTGTTACTTGTCAGAGACTGTTACTTAGTATGCATGCATTACTGATCCTCTTCATTTCTGCCTCTCCAAGCAGAGATGTCTTTCCCTAAGAGCTAGAATAGAAACCAGTTCTTCATAACTGAAGTGTTTGTAGCAGGATCAAAGGTACGATCATTTATTCATGGTCTGAGGGTTTATCTGCTCTGTGTCACCTAGCAGGTTAAGGGTAGATACATCATCTCTGATTAGCACTGAGGGTCAACTAACATTTTTATATTCCCTTGTTTCTTAGAGGAGTTATCTGTTTGCTGTAAGCAAAATATAGCACACAGACCTTAGTAGCTTGTATCCACTATTCTGCTAATTTCCCTTAATCTGGCACAAGAGGCACCACCTCGGAACTCCTACTAACTGAGGTCCTCCCATTGCTAAGGTGGTGGGAAGTGAAACACAAGCTACTTTGCCCACATGTTTTAGTCCTTACAAACCCTAAGAAACAGCTAGATCTGTTGGTTATGCTAAAGGTAGAAATCAAGTCCTCGCAACATTTTTACAGATCTGTTGCAGTTTGTATTGTACAAAGTCATTTTTGTAAGGGATGCAAGTAACTTCAACTCTATTCTCTAGAATTCTCCATTTTTTTCTATGTGAAATCATAGAATCACACAATCAACCAGGTTGGAAGAGACCTCCAAGATCATCCAGTCCAACCTAGCACCCAGCCCTGTCCAATCAACTAGACCATGGCACTCTGCGTCCCATGCAGTCTTTCTCTGAACACCTAAAAATGCATGACCAGTTAAGAACACGATCTAGCAAGAGTTAAATAGTCCTCATTCCCCTGAAGATAATAGGATTGCTCACATGAGAACATTTTGAAGCACAACAGATTTTAAAGGAAATATCTCTTGGCTTAAAATATTTAGAATAAGATCTCCCAATTTTCCCTCAACACAGCTGTTCTATGTCTGGCTTTTAATCCAAATCTGGTTGTATCACACAGAGATTCCCTGTAAGTAGCTTGCACGGTCTCAAGGCTGATTTTCCTTATCATTGGCAATTTATTCTTTAATCAAGGAATTTTTTTAATGGACTACTTCAGTTAAATTTCCTTAATTTCATGTGCCCTGGCATAGCTTGAGACTGTGTCCCTTCATTCTATCACTTGTTGCCTGGGAGAAGACACCAACCCCTACCTGGTTACAACCTCCTTTCATGTAGTTGTAGACAGCAATGAGGTCTTCCCTGAGCCTCCTCTTCACCAGGCTGAACAACCCCAGCTCCCTCAGCCAGTCCTCCTAAGTCTGTACTCCAGCCACCTCATCAGCCTTGATGCCCTTCTCTGGATGTATTTGAGCATCTCAACATATTTCTTCAATTGAGGGGCCCAGAGTTAGACACAGTACACAAGATGTGCCCTAACCAGTGCTGAGTACAGGGGAAGAATGACTTCCCTACTGCTGCAAAGCAGTTCTACCTTATATTACATTATAAAATAAGGGTTTCAACATAGAAGTATATAGACAAGAAGCATCTTTTCCATTGTAAGACACTGCAATGCTGCTACAACTTCTAACAGCACTATTTCTTATGAGTTTCAGGCCTTACCACCTCTACATGTCCTCAGTATCTGTGATTTCTGTCAATAACAAACAAACAAACCAACCCAAGAATCCCATGGCTGAATTCCATATAGAGAACATAGATTTTAGCATGTTGCCTCAGTGTGTTTCTGCAATTTTTCATCAAAACACAACGTGTCCAAATACTTGTTCCCAGTGGAACACTTAGTGCACAGCACTAATAGAAGAAAGGAATTGACACTCTACAAACAGTTTATTTGTAGTCAATATGCTGGAATTTGCCTTATCAAATAGTATTTGCTTTAGCAAATCTAGATTAAAGTGGCTGATGCCATTCTTCCCACTATTTCATTCAAGTCAGCAGAAGAGTATGCTCTCCTGAGAATTTCTTGGCTTTGCAGAAATTCTGATGCTATTGTCTGGTTCTTTGAGTGTCACAATCCAATGTGTCCCAGACATTCATTCCCTTGCCCAACATGTTCTTTCCCTCAGCTCAGCACGCCCTTCAGTTGAACAGCTGGAACATTTCTCCTTGCATTTATTAGCAGGCCTTACGTTTTTAGCTGTCTCCCACAGCAAGGAGGCTTTAGTGACTGCTCTGTTTGTACCTTTATAACTTGTTTATTCCCACACAAAAGCACTTTTGACCTTTTTTACCAAAACTGCTACAGTATAGAAGCCTCTAAGACTTTTCTACAGCTGATTCATAGATAGAAAAGGAACTCAAACTAATTGCCCACTCCTTGAATTATCTGTAGCAGGTATAAATGTAAATTAAAGTATCAGCAAGAAATCTATCCATGAGCATGCTAGGAAACCTATGAGAATAATAGAATCAAGCAGGATGGAAGAGGCCTCCAAGATCATCTAGGCCAACCCAGCACCCAGCCCTGTCCAATCAACTACACCCTGGCACTAATTGCCTCAGCCAGGCTTTTCTTCAACACCTCCAGGTGACTCCACCACCTCCTTGGGCAGCCCATTCCGATGTCAATCACTCTCTCTGATAAGAACTTCATCGTAACGTCCAGCCTAGACCTGCCCCGGCACAACTTGAGGCTGTGTCCCCTTGTTCTCTTGCTGGTTGCCTGGCAGAAGAGACCAACCCCCACCTGGCTACAGCCTCCCTTCAGGTAGTCGTAGACAGCAAAGAGGTCACCCCTGAACCTCCTCTTCTTCAGGCTGCACACCCCCAGCTCCCTCAGCTTCTCCCCACAGGGCTGTGTTCCAGGCCTCTCACCAGCTTTGTCACCCTTCTCTGGACACATTCCAGCATCTCAACATCTCTCTTGATTTGAGGAGCCCAGAACTGGACACAGCACTCAAGGTGTGGCCTGAGCAGTGTTGAGTACAGAGGAAGAATAACCTCCCTTGTTCTCTTGGCCACACTGTTCCTGAGACAGGCCAGGATGCCATTGGCTCTCTTGGCCACCTGGGCACCCTGCAGGCTCATGTTCAGCTACTATCTACCAGTACCCCCAAATCCCTTTCTGCCTGGCTGCTCTCCAGCCAGGAAGTTTACAACAGAAAAGACTGAAACTGCCTTTGTCTTTTTCCTCCAATCCCTTGCATTTCTTATTTCTATTTCCAGATAAAACAAGTTTATTGTAGCTAGCAACACTGACAGTTGCTATGGTTTTGTACTCCTTACATTTAATTTCCACTGGTCCTTTTTCTGTTGCTTGGCATGTTTTTAGTTGCTTCATTTATAGTTAATCTCTTTATTGCCTCACTTCCTTATGTATCATTTGGACTCAGATTATCTGATTACAAATCTGGAATACTTCCAGACTTCTAAAACAGTATTACAGGAGATAATGCTTAGAGTTAGATGGCAGTTCATTCTTAGCTAGCTTTATTTCCCTGTTGGGCGACTGCAAGTCTTTTTAGGAATGCAACATACTCCACATTTTTATGGCCACATCAATCATAGAATCATAGAATCAACCAGGTTGGAAGAGACCTCCAAGATCACCCAGTCCAACCTAGCACCCATCCCTGTCCAATCAACCAGACCATGGCACTAAGTGCCTCATCCAGGCTTTTCTTCAACGCCTCCAGGGACGGCAACTCCACCACCTCCCTGGGCAGCCCATTCCAATGGCAAATCACTCTCTCTGGCAAGAACTCTCTCCTAACATCCAGCTTATAGCTCTCCTGGCACAACTTGATCTTTTTGGTCTTCACCTGAAAATAATTTCATTCTCTATTTGTCCTCATGTTGTCCAGACAGGCAAAAGCTCAAGATGGAGCCTTTGTGAAATAAATCATGCAGCCACTATTTTATTTTCGGTTGTAGCTTCTGATGACTTACAGATGGGACTCCAGTTGCTTTTCTGATCTTGCCTGGAGACCACCAAGCTCAAACCTTTCTTGGACTAAGGCATTTCCAAAACTTCCAGCACTTACCATGGAGTCCTATGCCAAAATCCCACGGGGGAAGGCCATTTCCATGTTTATACTTGTCATCAATTCCTCAATACAATATACAACTTCTTTGTGTAGATGGTTCAAGCATGATTGGACAACCGTAGGAAAACCAGAAAACAGAAGTTCATCATGCTAGTCAGTCTTGTTCCCATGGCCACTTCCACCAGAGTAAAAGAGATGACCCATATAAATATATGCTCACCAATTACAGATTACACAATCAGAATCGTAAAATAGCAGCAAAACTTACATAGACATAGAATTATTTCCAAATCTGCAGCCAGACACTTCAGTCTTCCAGATTTTGGCCCAAATTGCTTTTCATACACAGTCTGTCTTAAAATACTGGTGAATCTCTGTTTTAAACACCCTCTGATACATCCCAGCCTTCTATCACAAGCAACCCTTGTTTCATTGAAGATGGATCATGGCCTTAAGTTGCTACATCTTGAGACATACTGGACAGAGGACAATGGAGAAGAAGATTCAAGTAAATCTTCTGGTGAACACTCATTGTCTACGCTGTTTATTGGGGATGTTTTCTGAATCTCACGCACCCATACTGGAAAATCTTTCCCTCTTTCCCATCTCCATCCAATTTGTAATTACACTGGATATGGGCTGTTAACATAATTCACACGTGAGCCAGCAGTGTGCACTTGCAGCCTGGAGGGCCAACCAGATCCTGGGCTGTATCAGCAGAAGTGTGGCCAGCAGGGTGAGGGAGGTGATTCTCCCCCTCTACTTCACTCTGCTGAGATCCTACCTGGAGTACTGCATCCAGCTCTGGAGCTCTTATTCCAAGAGGGATGCAGACATGCTGCAGCATGTCCAGAGAAGGGCCACGAGGATGGTCAGAGGGCTGCAGCACCTCTCCTGTGAGGACAGATTGAAAGAGTTGGGGCTGTTCAGTCTGGAGAACAGGAGGCTCCCAGGTGACCTAATTGTGGCCTTCCAGCATCTGAAGGGGGCCTACAAAAAAAAGCTGGGGAGGGACTTTTTAGGATATCAGAGAGTGATAGAACTAGGGGGAATGGAGCAAAGCTGGAGGTGGGGAGATTCAGCATGGACATGAGGAGGAAGTTGTTCAGCATGAGAGTGGTGAGTGCCTGGAATGGACTGCCCAGGGAGGTGGTTGAGGCCCCATGGCTGGAGGTGTTTAAGGCCAGGCTGGATGAGGCTGTGGGCAGCCTGATCTAGGGTAGGGTGTCCCTGCCCATGTCAGGGGGTTTGGAACTAGACAATCCTTGTGGTCCCTTCCAACCCCTTCCCTGGACACATTCCAGTATCTCAACATCTCTCTTGAATTGAGGAGCCCAGAACTGGACACAGCAGTCAAGGTGTGGCCTGACCATGCTGTTCCTGAGCCAGGCCAGGATGCCATTGGCTCTCTTGGCCACCTGGGCACACTGCTGGCTCATGTTCAGTACTATCTACCAGTACTCCCAGGTCCCTTTCTNAGGAGAGCCACGAAGATGATCAGAGGGCTGCAGCAGCTCTGCTATGAGGACAGGCTGAGAGAGTTGGGGCTCTGCAGCCTGGAGAGGAGAAGGCTTCGAGGAGACCTTATAGTGGCTTTCCAGTATTTGAAGGGAGTCTACAGGAAAACTGGGGAGGGACTATTTACACGGTGTAGTAATGTTAGGACAAGGGGGAATGGGTTTAAGCTGGAAGAGGGGAGATTTAGACTGGATGTTAGGAGGAAGTTCTTTACAGTGAGGGTGGTGAGACACTGGCACAGGTTGCCCAGGGAGGTTGTGGATGCTTCCTCCCTGGAGGTGTTTAAGGCCAGGCTGGATGAGGCCTTGAGCAACCTGCTCTAGTGGGAGGTGTCCCTGCCTATGGCAGGGGGTTGGAGCTGGATGATCCTTGAGGTCCCTTCCAACCTAAACCATTCTATGATTCTATGATTTACTCAGTAGTATGCTTTCTATCAAGATTTTATAGGGAAAAATCTACTTTGCCAGAAAAAAAAGAGAAAAAAAGTTACTTATTTTTTACTAGTGAAAAATCACAATGAAAATCCTACTATTAAAATACCCTTTATAAACATTATCAAAGAATCCTACCAAATAAGGTTTGTAAGGATCTTTTATTTAAATAACTAACAAACTATTTATACTTTTACAAGAGTCTGTCCTATTTTAGTAAATATTTGGCAAAGTTATTTGATTAAGAGAACAACCTGACCCTCATTGAACGTCGTTATTTGCCAGAACTTAATCTTCCATCTTTTCATTTTCACTACACAAATAATTTTTTAATATCTTTAGATGAAGTAATACTCTTTCATGGCTTGGTTCAGGCTGGATTTGCTGAGATAAGGGGCCAGGGATCTTTGAAAAACACATTTATACAGACCTCTTAAAGCTGAATTCACTTCCAGCAACATAGTAGTAAGTGCTGTGTGGAGAACAGCATCATCACTTCTTGTTTGATCACTAGATTTCCATAAAGCTTGCTTTAGAGTGTGTTTTTTTGATCTCTGAAAGCTTCTTAGAAGCTGTGAATTCTGTTCTTTGCCCAGACATCAAAGAGGACCTCTTCCCCATGGTATGCTACCAAATGTAGTGTCTCAAAGTGACTTGTACCTATCAAAATCAAAGGAGATCTTGGCAAGAGAGCCTTGCAGAGGCAATAAGGCAGCATCACATGTCCTGCAGATCTGCATGCTGTCTTCTAGGATTTATCAGTCAGCAGTACTTGGGCATACAGTACTCCCCAGGCAGCACCACCTGCACACAGCATTTACAGAACAACTCCAGCTCCTACCATTTGCTGATATTGGTCAAGGCTACAGTGCACTAGCCCAGACATAAATGTTTTCAGCCTGACTTCTCTGAAGGAATTTAGGATTTTGGTTTTTTTTCCATTGAGCACTTTGTAAAAATAGAAACTCAATGATTTGTCCTTTGCACATGAAGGTACTGGTTTCAGTGAGAAACAACAGATGCACAAGAGATGCAGCAGAGCCTAATGGTAGACAGTAGCTGAACATGAGCCTGCAGGGTGCCCAGGTGGCCAGGAGAGCCAATGGCATCCTGGCCTGCATCAGGAACAGTGTGGCCAGTAGGACAAGGGAGGTTATTCTGCCCCTGTACTCAACACTGGTCAGGCCATGCCTTGAGTCCTGTGTCCAGTTCTGGGCTCCTCAATCCAAAAGAGATGCTGAGATACTGGAATGTGTCCAGAGAAGGGTGACGAAGCTGGTGAGGAGCCTGGAACACAGCCCTGTGAGGAGAAGCTGAGGGAGCTGGGGGTGTTTAGCCTGGAGAAGAGGAGGCTCAGGGGTGACCTCATTGCTGTCTACAGCTACCTGAAGAGAGCCTGTAGCCAGGTGGGGGTTGGTCTCTTCTGCTATGCAACCAGCAACGGAACAAGGGGACACAGCCTCAAGTTGTGCTGGGGGAGGTCTAGGCTGGATGTTAGGAGAAAGTTCTTGCTAGAGAGAGTGATTGGCATTGGAATGGGCTGCCCAGAGAGGTGGAGGAGTCACCATCCCTGAAGGTGTTGAAGAAAAGCCTGGATGAGGCACTTAGTGCCATGGTCTGGTTGATTGGACAGGACTGGGTGACAGGTTGGACTGGATGATCTTGGAGGTCTCTTCCAACTTGATTGATTCTATGATCTCTTCCAACCTGGTTGATTCTATAACTCTTACATATGTTTTTTGCATGGCTTGTAAAGTCAACCAAATTGTCAAACAAATTGTATTGTATGGCCTGTAATGTTCCAATAAATAAATTTGGTAATACATATTAAACCCTCTACACACAACTATAAGAACTCTGTCAGAGAGCACTTAACCCACACACGAGCCCAAACCAGTCAATCAGACTAAATGTGTTTTATTGTATTTCATGTTAGCAAGGTAGTTTGTGTTTCAGAGTGTACAATGGTGACAAAAATAATGTTGTAAATCCCTGTTAGGGTGATGGCAAAATCACTTTACAAACAGAGTCCAGTTAAGAAGCTCTGCTACAAATGGTTCACGTAGACAAACCAGCCTTATCAAGATCCTGCTGTGATGGATTGGAGCTGCTCTGCAATCATTTATGAACACTCAATGTTTACACAGTTAGGAGATGTTTATTTTACAAGTAGATGAGGGGAGAGCAGAGTATGGTCTTCTCTGCAAACACTTGAGTGCTGACAATTACAGCTGATGGTCCATGCATATTGGAGGTCAAAGGAATAGAGTAACCTGAAGCAGACTTTCTCAAAGGAAGAGACAAACAAAGGAGGATTTGGAAAGAAGGAGAAGGAGCAAACTGACACATGACCCAGTGTTTGGATGTCTATGGACGTTAGGTCTACCATGCTATAAGGGATTTAGAAGCCTCTAGATAAGCAGCAATGTATGCAGACTTCAAAAACCAGTCATTTCAACATCCCAAACACTTTCCTCCTCTTGAGGAACTGAACTACCTGCTATTAGGAAGCCTGGTTAGGAAGCTGATTACAGCCTCAAGAAGAGATATTTTCAGGACTCAGGTTGCAGCGATCATGGTCTCTCTAGTACCTGCTCATAACTCCAACTCCAGGGAGGCAAAGGAACAAGGCCTTAAAGCTACATTCAGGAGTGAAATAGCATTTTGATGTTTTACTTGAGGCACTTTATGGGTTTTGTGGACATATTCTAACCAGATCAGAATACACCTAGAGCCGCAGATCATGGTAAGTCCTTATGAGATCTGAGGATGTTTTGAATATCAATATCTTGTGTGAATTCCATACCACATGGTCTGCATAATTGCAACTAATGACAAGACAATTTTTCATTCACTGTTTTTGAGTAAGCCAGATGCTTTAAATGGGAAACCAAAAGCTATGGAGAACTGTGCTTCTGATTCTCCTATCAAATGTGAGAGCTGTACATACCAGGGTTCAGGCAGTGGTTTTACATCTGCCTCACACTGACCCTAGTGCAGGCTGCTGTCAGAGTAGCTGATTGTATATTCACCAGTTCCTTTGCAAGTAGCAACGAGGGTGCAGCCATAAGACAAATCAGTGAAATGTTCTGGTTGATGATTAACTTTTTCCTTTCCTTCTTTCTACCACCAAAGTTTCTTTTTTTCATTTGTACATGTGTCTCTAGTCTGATCTGTCAGGCAGCCATCAACCAGTCCTGAGGTTTGGGCAAGAATTAGTGAAAGGGCAGGTTTGCCCCAGTTGCAGTGGCAGAGTCTTTAACCTGATGAAAGCATCAGTGTCAACATGAACCAGGCTCCACAGAGACTGTGCTGTTCTCTGCAACAGATGACTTCTAAGAGGAAGGGAATGAGAATCTGCTTTAGGGTTTTTTTGCCAGTGTTATTATTTTTTCTTGACAGAAACAGAGGAAGTCTCTTTAGAATAATCCTGTGGGGTTTTCTCTCGTGGGGATGACATAATGTGTAAAAGCACATACTCATTTAGCTGTGAAGAGAAACAGCTTCATTGAGTACATACAAATGTCCATTTTATCATATTGAAAGCTCCAAAAATAGGAGGTAATAGATGAAATGTGAAATTCTCCTTAAACTCTGAGCTGGTTTAATTCAGAGCACAATAAGCAATTGCCCTGCAAAAGGCTATGTCAGAAGCGAAGAAAGTTGGTTCAGATAATGCTTATCTCCAGTAATGCAGACAGAGCAGATGCTAATGATATGGTGAGAGCAAACTGAAAGCCACGATGGAAATCAGCCATCTCCATTGAGCAGGCTAGTTCTCTCTTGTTGCTTGTGTCTAGCAAACCCTTTTGTAGTTTCATTTTTGTACCTGATACCCTGATAATTGCCGGGAGGAGGATGATTTATCAGGACATTACTTCAAACTGTTGTTGCCATCTGTAAATATTTGTACATATTACCAGAACTCAGTATGTGTAAATGTCTGACACTCAAAATAAATCAAGCCATTTCAGTAAATAGCCTCCAAACTCAACCATAAAAGCAGAAGAAAACGTAAGCTCTCACCATCCCCCAGCAGAGGCTTGAAAGAAAAATGTGCTTGTTTTGGAAAGCAAGCTCATCAATTTAGAGAAGTTTTCCACTCCAGCACAGAAAAATGGGATGAGATTTAACAAGGCCAAGTGCAGGGTTCTACACTTTGGCAACAACAATCCCAAGCAGTGCTACAGGCTGGGGACAGAGTGGCTGGAGAGCAGCCAGGAAGAAACGGACCTGAGGGTACTGGTATGTAGTAGCTGAACATGAGCCAGCAGTCTGCCCAGGTGGCCAGGAAAGCCAATGGCATCCTGGCCTGGATCAGGAACAGTGTGTCCAGTAGGACAAGGGAGGTTATTCTTCCCCTGTACTCAACACTGGTCAGGCCACACCTTGAGCCCTGTGTCCAGTTCTGGGCTCCTCAAATCAAGAGAGATATTGAGATGCTGGAATGTGTCCAGAGAAGGGCAACAAAGATGGTGAGGGGCCTGGAGCACAGCCCTATGAGGAGAGGCTGAAGGAGCTGGGGGTGTTTAGCCTGGAGAAGAGGAGGCTCAGGGGTGACCTCATTGCTGTCTACAACTACCTGAAGGGAGGCTGTAGCCAGGTGGGGGTTGGTCTCCTCTGCCAGGCAACCAGCAACGGAACAAGGGGACACAGTCTCAAGTTGTGCTGGGGGAGGTCTAGGCTGGTTGTTAGCAGGAAGCTGTTGCCAGAGAAGGTGATTGGCATTGGAATGGGCTGCCCAGGGAGGTGGTGGAGTCACCATCCCTGAAGGTGTTGAAGAAAAGCCTGGCTGAGGCACTTAGTGCCATGGTCTAGTTGATTGGCGAGGGCTGGGTGCTAGGTTGGCCTGGATGATTTTGGAAGTCTCTCCCAACCTGGTTGATTCTATGATTGTATGATTCTATGATTCTATGCTGTGAACTTTTGTTGTTGCTGGTGTTGTTATTTTTTCCCTGGGTTTGGGGGTGTTTTTGTTGAGGATTTATTTATTTAATGCTTTGTTGGTTTTAGTTTGTTTGTTTGGTTTTGATTTGGGGGATTTTAATTTTTTTTTTCCTTAGAAAGACCCCAACAACTTGCATTGCATCCTAGTACTTGAAAGGAAGATCTTTACAGAGTCTACAAAACTAATGAACTGTGCTGCACAGCTCTAGCACCTTCTACAGCGTTTTATTTATGTACATCCGCAGGTGCCTAGGACAGACGTGATGTACTACCTGATTCAGTGCCCACTGAGGTCAGCTGGAACATTTTCACTGCCTTTAGAGAGCTTTGCACAAGGCTATTAAAAGAGGCTTTCAATGAGAGAGATGTTGCAGTGTCAGCTCTCATTAGTATTAGCGACCTTAAGCCATGAAACCATTAGCATTTTGAACACTGCAATATAGTCATCAGAGGGAGCAGTGAATATGCAGTGCCATGGGAGATACCCCTGCACTGAGGGGTCAATTCTGATTTTGAAGTTAAATTTGTGTCCCCTTAAAATTAAAGGAGAAACCCTTCCTCATTTTTAACTGTCCCTCAATACAGTCTGCTGGTCTTATACAGACAAACATTTTTTTTCCCCAAGAAGTATCAAGAAATAAAACTAAGCAAACCCCATATTCCCCCAGACAGCTGCTTTGTATGCACAAGTTTCCCCCAAATGCAGAGGACTTCATAGTCAGGGCAGCAGCAGCACTCTTGTCTGCTCTGCTTAAAAAGCACTGCAGTCCTTCTGAGTGCACAACCTTTCTACTTAACATGCACACAACACAGCTTGCTTATTAAAAAAGGTTTTAGTGAACATCCTAGGAAAAAAAAACCAAACAACCTAGGACTATAAACAAAGATACAGTAAAACTATGTGGGGAAACACCAACTAAAGAGATGGAACAGGAACCAATCTATCCAACATCCACAGGGAATTGTTTTGTTTTTAACCAGGTTGGAAGAGACCTCCAAGATCATCCAGTCCAACCTAGCACCCAGCCCTGTCCAATCAACTAGACCATAGAATCAACCAGGTTGGAAGAGACCTCCACTAGACCATGGCACTAAGTGCCTCATCCAGTTGTGTCTTCAAAACCTCCAGGGACTGTGACTCCACCACCACCCTGGACAGCCCATTTCAATGCCAATCACCCTCTCTGGCAAGAACTTCCTCCTAACATCCAGCCTAGACCTCCCCCAGCACAACTTGAGACTGTGTCCCCTTGTTCTGTTGCTGGTTGTCTGGGAGAAGAGACCAACTCCCACCTGGCTACAGGCTCCCTTCAGGTAGTTGTAGGCAGCAGTGAAATGAAATTTCAAAATGAACTGAGACCATTCAGCAGCTATCAGTTTCAAGCCATTGATGTTTCTCACTTCTCCTTTTCACTTCAAAGCCAACTTCTAGCATGAATCATTACCCCAAATGTATGCATCAGACCCACATGGTTATTTACACAATGTTCACACTTTCCTGCAAACTCCACATCTTGATATTTTCTGTGTACAACTCCTGGCTGTCATTCACACTCCTGAGACCCAGGCAGCATGAAGCTGTCTCATAAGGGCTGTGCCCAGAGCAAGCAAGCTCATTATGATGAAGCGTTGACAGAGTGTTCTCCACATATGAGGGAAACACGCTGTGGTAAGAGGGAAAAAGAAGGAATGTCAGAGCAGGAGGTGACTCAACAGCTTGTGCATTCCCAGGCCTCACTCCAGATAGCTGCTTAAACAGACTCCTCTGAGCCATTGCAGAGGTTAAGCTTTCCACAATTTTTTTTAATTTTAGTAGCTTTTACAAAGTCTAAGATACACCCCCACACCCCCCCAGGAATATGAATTACACCATGACAGACCCATCTCAGGCACACACCCCCCAAAAAGCTATGCAGAGAAGGGAGAACCATAGAGTCATAGAATCAACCAGGTTGGAAGAGACCTTCCATTACAGGAGATAATGCTTAGAGTTAGATGACAGTTCACTCTTAGCTAGTTTTATTTCCCTGTTGGGTGACTGCAAGTCTCTCTAGGAATGCAACATACTCCACATTTTTATAGCCACATCAATCATAGAATCATAGAATCAACCAGGTTGGAAGAGACTTCCAAGCTCATTCAGTCCAACCTAGCACCCATCCCTGTCCAATCAACCAGACCATGACACTAAGTGCCTCAGCCAGGCTTTTTCTGAACACCTCCAGGGGATGGCGACTCCACCACCTCCCTGGGCAGCCCATTCCAATGGCAAATCACTCTCTCTGTGAAGAAGATAGCCTTTGCAGGGCATTCAGGGGACTAATAAGGCAGGCTCTTGGAGCAGTACATTCCCAAAAAGAGCACCTCATGTAGCATAATAACTTACAGAAAATGAGACCTCACAACATGCAGAGTGTTATCTGGAAAGATATATTTAATCAGTGATGGCTGACACGTGGAGGTCGTCCTCCAAAGCCCTTGCACGACTTCACCTTGTTCAGGTTAAATATTTATGCTACAAAATCATATATATTCAGTATGGGAGTAGAGTTACTACAACTAGTTCTGGGAATAGGTGGAGTTATCACAATCAGTTCCTGAAACTCATTTCCATAATGTCCCACATCTTTAGCCATGCTCATTGCCACCTAGTGGTTGCCTTTTGGGGTCTCTGGGAGGAAGGCTGACATCTTCCTCAGTCTGACTTCTCTACCTATCGTCCACCTGGCATCAGTTGTGGGTCACATTCTTGGCTGGAGTCTCCAATGTTCTCATCTTTGAACACAGTATTCTTCTTCTCCATGAGAGTGTTTCAAGACCCTCTCAAGCTTTCTCCACCTCCTTTGTGTTTATCTGATTGATGATGCTTTATATCGGTGCTCACACAGTTAATGATTTAACTGGGTTCCTACACTCCATGTTCTCTATCTCTTTTTCCCTATCAGTAAGAAGCCACACTGAAGAGTCCCTCTCATTTATTTGGAGGAACTCCAGCTCAAATGCTTCTACTGACCTCCAGGGAGGCAACAACACTTTCTCTGCAAATGATGTCAGGTTATGTTTTATAACACAAACCTGAATATAACATATGTTAAGTGAACTTCCCTATTCAACTATAATATAAGCTGCAAAAAGTTTACATTGGAAGAATTCCACATACAAATTCCTGTGAAGACTGCAACAGCTAAAGGAGCAGTGGTTCAAGATGCATGTTCCAAGGAAGCTCTGTTCAGGCTGCATCACTCTGCTCTGGCCCTCCCTTCCAAATCACAGAACTGTTGCTTCCTTCAGACTTTGAGAATTCTTCCTTCTGTCCTTAAAACCTGATTCACCCTATTTAGAAGAACTGATTTTGCTCCTGAGACTTAAAAGGGCCATGCATAATACACATCACACCAAATTTTACATTTTGTTTTCATATCTGCATCTTTCTTAATCTAATCCTGCATTTCTGGAGGAATCTTCAAGTATGAGTTTATGCCTTCACTTCGTTTGATCTGATCTGTTGTTTGTATGTTCCCCATCAGTTTTTCCATCTACTGCACATAACTTCAGCACTCAGCATTTCAAGAAAGCCAGGAAAGATTATAGTTCCTGGTATGTGGGGAAAAAAATATGTCTTCAGACAAAGCCTAGTAATCTTCTCTATCTCAGCTTTCTCTCCACTAGCATCCACAGCTAGCAAGGCACCCTGCAGCATCAACTAATGGGCACGTGATGCATCAGACCAAGATATTTGCTTTGTTTTCTTGCAGACTGAAAATTAACACATTCCCTGGGACAACCCAGGTATTGTCTTTCACAAACAAATGTTTAGGAATGTTGGGATTTAAATGTTACTATGTTTTATCTTAGAGCACACAGGTAGCTCCATTGTCTCCATTGTACTCTCCTCTGCCTTTCTGTCCCTCTAATCATAGAATCACAGAATCAACCAGGTTGGAAGAGACCTCCAAGATCAGCCAGTCCAATCTATCACCCAGCCCTAGCCAATCAACTAGACCATGGCACTAAGTGCCTCATCCAGGCTTTTCTTCAACAGCTCCAGGGATAGTGACTCCACCACCTCCCTGGGCAGCCCATTCCAGTGCAAATCACTCTCTCTATCAATAACTTCCTCCTAATCATGGTGGCAGTGTTCAAACAGTCCCTGCCTGCCATGCTTGTGCAACATCACTGCTCTATGCATTTTCTTGAGTGAAGTAATCATCTAATAAAGGTCAGAATTGTAGTAATGACTAAAATATGTGCAGTAGCTTCTATAATCTTTCCCAAGCACTTACAAACCCTGTTGTGTGCTGATGTATTTGATAGACTTCTGCTAATGGCAGCTTATTACCATTCAGAGGGTTTCTAGAGTGTTTTCCTCAGCACTGAATGAAGCAGACCTTTGTGAATGATACAGAGGCAGGGAAAAAGAAAACCCTGAACATTTAAAGATCAAGTACCTAAAAAAACCAAAAACAAAACCAAAAAACCCCACCATTGCCAAAAAACTCTTCCACAAAAGGAGATGACAACAGCCTTCACATACCTATGAGACACCAGAAAAACTGTATTCAGGCTAAATAAAGTAGCAATTGAATAGCTCTGCATTTTGGAGAAACAGACACTGGAAGCGACTGCCCAGGATGCAAGCTGACAGACAGCAAGCCTTGGACTGTTTGAATCTGAACTATTTGGCTTCAGCAGTTCCCTTGGAGACAGAGCACAAACACGAGACTGGGACACTGGCGGGTTGCAGCTGTGGAAGCTGGAGCCCCAGCCCACCCAGTGGCATGAGGAGCTGGGGGGCTGGGACCTAGGCATGGCACTTGCTGGAAGGCAGAGCTGGCTCTCTGAGCATGAAAACAGCATCATGCTCGTTTCCACTGAGGAAAAAGGACATCGTGTACTACTTTTTTTTTCTTTTTCTTTTTTCCTCTCAACAGAGCAAGTTGCATTTCTGCCAAGGAAACACACGCTTCTGCCAGCACCTCCTAACAGAGCAAGCACTGACTGGTCTCCTGGGCAGAAACAAGAGCAAACAAGCAAAGGAGTCCCAGCACCCTTCCCCTCCTCTCCAGCTAGTGACATTCATAGACATGGTTATCCTAAACAGTTCTTGTTTTGCCAGAAGCAGGGAAAAAAAAACACCTGGGTGCTTAAATCAACTGAGTACATCAAGTGTCGAGGTCATACAGCCTTTTACTGCAGACTGAAGTCAGATTTCAGTTTGAGTGGTTAATGAGCTTTAGTCAGCTATTTGTTTTTCTCTTCAATTTGTTCCTGACCGCTTTGCTTGTGCTGAGGTATTTGTGTCTTTTTATTACTTATTATTTATAAGAGACATAAACCAAACACACTTTCCACCCTAACTAGCAAAACAGTCCAGTGGTCTGTTTCCCTTGTACAGAAATGGTCTGGAGGCATGACAGCTCCTGCATAACTTGAACTGTTTCCCAGCACTGCTAATGGATCAACATCCTCAGTAACATAAGAGGTTAATCATAGGATCAACCAGATTGGAAGAGACCTCCAAGATCAGCCAGTCCAACCTAGCACCCAGCCCTAGCCAGTCAACTAGATCATGGCATTAAGTGCCTCAGCCAGTCTCTTCTTGAATACCTCCAGGGACGGCGACTCCACCACCTCCCTGGGCAGCCCATTCCAATGCCAATCACTCTCTCTGGCAACAACTTCCTTCTAACATCCAGCCCAGACCTCCTCCAGCACAACATGAGACTGTGTCCCCTTGTTCTGTTGCTGGTTGTCTGGGAGAAGAGACCAACCCCCACCTGGCTACAGCCTCCCTTCAGGTAGCTGTAGACAGCAATGAGGTCACCCCTGAGCCTCCTCTTCTCCAGGCTAAACACCCCCAGCTCCCTCAGCCTCTCCTCACAGACCCCTCACCAGCTTTGTTGCCCTTCTCTGGACACATTCCAGTATCTCAACATCTCTCTTGAATTGAGGAGCCCAGAACTGGACACAGTAGTCAAGGTGTGGCCTGACCAGTGTTGAGTACAGGGGAAGAATATCCTCCCTTGTCCTCCTGGCCACACTGTTCCTGATACAGACCAGGATAATGGCAACCAACAGTCCACCAATAAGTTTTTGTATGAGACTTTCACTCAAAGGCGATAATAAATCAGCAGAGGATCAAATTAGTGACTGCCACAAAATGAGTTTACATACTAAATTGTGTGCTATCCTAGAGAACTGACTTTGGAAATAGAGTATCATGGACTGTTCACACCTAAAATTGCTTTGAAGGCTGAGATAAGGAAGACCTGCCCTTTATAAAGCTTTTTGATGGACAGAGATCCCCTAGAGGAGAAATGGCAACCAGCTTTACTTTGGGTGGATGGGAGGTGGGGAAAGAGACTGAACAAGAGTCTGGTTTAAGCCCATGTTGGCAACTCTTGTGATTTTTATCACCACTCCTCAATTTTGTCCTGGAGATTCATAAAGGTTCTTAAACTATCAGACAAAAATATTAACAGTGCACTAAGTTCAGTGCTAGGGAAAATGGTTCAACAAAACGTACTTGTTCACATCAACATTTGTTTCTAGCACTTTTATATGCTACAAAAAGTTATTGCTAATGACCTTCCATATCTTAGTTATCTTATCTGCTTTGTCCAAGGCTAGGTAGTGTGGTCTGCTAGTCCTTGAGTTAACAGTGACTGGGCTATTGAATATGCATGTCTCTTATCTGTGTTAGCACAGCAGAGATCTATAAATCTTGGTACCTAGCCTTGATTTTTGTATAATCAAAATGCCTAACAATCTTGCTACAAGCATCAGTACAGACCAGTATGGTCAGCTGTCTGGATGGCTGCCAAGTAGGATAGGCCTGGAGAAGAGGCTTTTCTTGTTTCATCTTATGTACTCTTTGTAATGTACTTGTTGCTAGGTACATGATGTAATCAGTGCTGGATAATCACCACTCAAGAATAACTACAACTGCTGTGAGATCAAAAATGGCTGTTAAATTGACTGGTGAGCTGCAAAAAGGTTTCAACCATGGTCCCTGATCCATTCATGATGTTTGCATGCTAAGGTTCACCCCATACCTAGGATTAGGAGAGGGACATAGCCCAGAGCAGGGCCAGAATGCTAGGGGTCAGGCAAAAGAAGAGTGAGTCCTCTTAATCCAGGACAGTGTGCCACGCCAAAAATTGCCTCCTGCCTTATTTGTCTGGGCCACCAGCAACAGAACAAGGGGACACAGTCTCAAGTTGTGCCAGAAGAGGTATAGGCTGGATGTTAGGAGGAAGTTCTTCACAGAGAGAGTGATTGGCATTGGAATGGGCTGCCCAGGGAGGTGGTGGAGTCCCTGGAGGTGTTGAAGAAAAGACTGGATGAGACAGTGCCATGATCTAGTTGACTGGCTAGGGCTGGGTGCTAGGTTGGACTGGCTGATCTTGGAGGTCTCTTCCAACCTGGTTGATTCTATGATTCTATTGATCACCCAACATCTTGGTTAGTGTTAGGGTAAACAAGAAGTCCTACAATAGGCTGTGCAAACATTTGATCCCTGGAACTTTATTCCTCTGGGCCACAACTGGGTATCATGGATTAGGGCTCAGCCCATGACTAGGCTTCAAGTTCAGGTTTAGGGTAGTGTTTACCTGGGCTTTGTTTCTTTTTTAAAACTAAACCATCCATTAGTTATTCCCTAAGCTGTCAAGGACAAAGTCCCTGTGCGGCCCACCCTTTCCTTTGGTAACCACTTTTTGCTTCTACACCATCTGGAGCTCTTAGATAGTCCACTTCTTATCCTAACTGTAACTCTGGGCTTGGTGTTAGACAAATCCCATTAGATCATTGGAGCTTTTTCAAGACTTGATCCTTACTGCTCTTTTTTGCCTTTATAATTAGTCCTGTCAAACCCAAGCTAAGTCGCCAGCTGTGAGTGTGCAGGTCTTGCTAATCTTAGGGCAGTTCTTCCAACTCAGGGAGTTGATCATCCTGGCCCTGAGTACAGCCTATATTTCCTGGAAAGAAGATCAGAAAATAGACTATCCCTTTACTCACAAAGATAGATCAGTTTGCAGCCTGCTACCATTCCAAGCTGTAAGCACAGTGCTGTTCTAAATTGTATTTATGGCCATTTTCTTCTCTTAATATTAGTATTTTATGAAGTTGAAGCACAAATATAAATGTTGTACTACTTGAACTCATTATTTGCTTTTAGCATCAGCCCTCATTTTGGACCTTTGTCTTTGATGCTGGATGAGGGCTTCAGAGAATAAACATCTCAGGAACACTGCACTGCTTGCTGGAGTCCTAAGATAGGCAAGTGGGTGAGATGATATTTCTGTGTAACATCAGTCCACTTTGGAGACGGGAACAAACAATACTCTTAATGGTGTCAATAACTCCAGATCTGTAAACCACTAAGACAACTAAGTGTTTCCAGCAACTAAGGCAGCTGGAAAAACCTCTTGAAAACTATGGCAAAAGTCTAACTCCAAGAGCAGAAATACAACTCAGTTGGCACAAATAGCATGATGTATGTTGAGAAGTAGTCATTGAGATTCCTTGGGGGTTAGATGCATTTTGCAACAAACACCACCTGCAGGAGCACTGCAGAGCCAAAGGATAAGGGGTAGAACAGGAAAAGGATGACAACAGATCTGCTAGCCAGGCTCACCACTTTCAGGAAATACAACATACCAAAGTGCCTGGGTTGTTTGTCTTGCTTTATTGTTTGATTTTCCATATGGTTTAATAATTAGCGACTTAGTTCATGGTAACATTTGACATCTTTACTAAATCCATCTTATATTTCCTCAAAGCAGTTCATAAGCAGATAACAGAAAATTCATGATGCTGGTTTCCTGTGTATAGCAGTGACAGAATTGTCCTGATTCCTGGAGGTCTGCCATAAAACAATGTGTCTCAAAAATAGTATGGAAATAGTGGCCAAGATGGCACAGTTATACCCATCTCTTGTAACTTCATCAACAACAAAAAAAGAGGTAGAAATAGAGCATAAGCTGCAAAATAAACCCCACAAACATCTATTGCCTCAACAAGACAGCTGACATTAAAGCAGAAGCCATACCCAGGTTGTTTTCCATTGTACAACAGAAGTATTTAGTGAGCTCAGGCCATTGCACAATACTGTCTGCATAGAGAAGGAGGAATTAGTTTTTCCAGACTTGGAGCTGTATCAGAGACAGCTCAGATGCATTCACAGCTGGTTCTTTTTGGACTTGGCACTGATGTTAGTGAGCACCAAGCAGTCAGAGATCTGATACATGTTTGTCAGTGGAACTTAGGAGCAGAGCAGGACACCACAGCCACTAAAAAGTATTTCAGTGGCCTTAAAAAAACAACAACAAAACCAAACACCATCACCTCCCCAAGCCCACCAAAACAACAACAACAAAAAAACCAAAACCCCACCCCCAAAACCAAGCAAAACAGAACCCCCCAATGTAAAGATTAAGTCATCTTAAAAAGATTAAGCAACAATAAACAAAGATAGCAATGACAACCATTGGCTATGCTTTCTTATTCTTTTCCACAGCTAAATCTGGTTTCTCCTCAGACCTTCTGCCAGCACTGTATACCAGTTCCCCTGGTTTTTATTTTAATCAAGATTATGTTGTAAATGAACCAAGTTTATGCTGCACTTCAGTCACCCTATTCCACCATCCTCCTCTTTCAAACATGATGACATTCAACTGCCTTTGCAGGTCTGTGCCAAAACTAACAAATCTTCAGTACTTCCTAAGCATTGCGGAGTGGAGTAGAGTTCTCAGCTCTGCTCCTTTTAGAAACATGGAAAAGTTTACTGAATCAATATGTTTTAATTCAGTTTTAGAGCTGCAAAATGAAAGGAGTGTAGTTATTATAACAGAAGCTACTTGTATTTTGCCTGTGTTAATTTCTTTCCTCTATTTACCTTTTTCTCTTGAAACCTCATTCAAAGACCAGGGTTGCTTGGATAAACAACTCCGCATATCCAAAAGAAACAGCAGCAGTAAAAGTCAAAGAAAATTCTTAGATCAGCAACATTTAAAAATGCCATTGTTCCAAACCACCAATATTTCATGCAAGCCAACATTTTTTTATCTCATCTTAGTAACACAGTTGTTTAAGGTTGCATTTTTCCCTCACTGAGTGTGCAATGTATTAAATTTCCCACATATTAGCAACAGTGCCTGTGTTAGAAAGCCAGCTGTCTTCTATGCCTTAAAACTTAAGTAAAGCATCACCAGCCCAGACTTCCACCACTTGAGCTGGATAAGAAACCATTTGCATCCTGCTCCATACTAATAAATCTATAGCAAACTCTGGTAACTCAAGCCTGCATTTGTAACCCTGTTGGAATTGCTTTGATTGCAGGAAGACAGAGCATGGTCAGCACCAGCTGTGCTGCATCCCATTTGGGCTGTCAGCATGCTCCTGCCTTTCTCCTCCTGAGCAATGACCCCGGGGATGCTCCAGCCCTGGTCACTGCTCATGCTCTAGGGCAGGGCATATTTCCTTTGAGATGCTCCCAGGGAATCCCTAGGAGTTTGGGGAGCTGGAAAATGCAGATTTATGTATCATTTAAAACACTGAATAGCGTAAAACCACAGGAAAGTGGAACCACATCTAAGCCAAAGCAGCTGGGCTCAGCTCTGGGAAGATGAGCTCAGCATCCAAGTCTGGCCTTCAGCTCGCAGTTACAAGGGACAAGGGCTGGGGGGACTTCTCAGTGCTGCAGTCTGATCCCCCTATCTGAGCTGCCACACACTGAGGCCCTGCTGCTTTCAGTCTCTCAGACTTTTGCTTCCATGAGAAATCCTTTGGTATTACCTTGCTGGCCAAAGTAAGGAAGTGTAGCCTTAACTCTCCCCTGTGGGTGGTTTGTTCCTCACCCCAGCCTGCACAGACACACCTGTCCCTGCCAACACCAGCAAGATGAAGATCATTATGACCTTTTCATTTTTAGGTGCAAGTTAAATGGAAGCAGACAGAAAAAAATGAGCCATAACCCAAGCTCCTACTCCACAAAACTCAATTTTTGCACAGACTTCAGAGGAGATACTCTGACATGTGAATTTATCAAGGATTTTCAAGCTGATACTTCACTTTGCTTAACATACACATTTTTCTCCACATCAGTTTGCCCTCCAACATCTCTCTCTCTGCTAGCAAAGATGCATATATTTTTTTTCCTGAGTCCTATGTGAAAATAAAGGAATGCAGTGCTTATCTGACATTCTGTTTACTCTTGTATATCACCATTGTGTAAGAGCTGTAAATACTTCCCAAATGCTAGCTAGAGCAATCTCTATTTCAGCATCTGCTAGATCTGTCCACGCAGCCTTCCAATTTAGCCTTAATACATTATTTCAGACAGAACTTGAATAAAGACAGCTCAAGAGCTCTTTTTTTCCCCCCAGTTATTGGACACTGCTTTACTTTCACTTGCAAAATCACTGTAGGGTGCATATTAACTCTCCCTCTGCAATTTTAAGTTCAAAGGCCTCATTTCGAAGAACAAAAATCCACTAAATTAACTTTGTTAAGCTGCCTTACCTTTGCCTGCCAGTGTCAAAGCAGCCTCTAACGCCAAAAGTGATCAACTCCTGCACCCTGTAACAGGCAGCAGTCCCCAGGAAACAGCCCCACCCATAACACAGAATCCACACCTGGGAGCCTGCTGTAACAGGTACAGGCACTTGACCCACTAATGATCACTTATCAAACCCTCTCCCTGAGCTGAGGAAAGAAGCTATGCTCATTTGTGCTAGTTGTTAACAGCAAAAGAAGGCATACAGGAGAAACACAGCTTAAAAACAAAACACTACTTTCAGCACCAAAACTTCAAGCCAACTCAGTGAGCCAACCTGATGAGGAAAGAGAAGCATCAGAATGTTTAATGTGATCCTATTCCACCCAAGTCACCATTCAAATGAGCTGGTTTCCCCTCTGGAGAGACTCCTGATCTAGGGTAGGGTGTCCCTGCCCATGGCAGGGGGCTGGAACTAGATGATCCTTATGGTCCCTTCTAACCTTGACTGATTCTATGATTCTATGATTCCATGTACAGGTTGCTGTGCCCAGTGGACTCTGGTAGGCAATAGGTTCTTACTGTCATGATCAAAAAATTGAAGTAAGATTTATGAACAAGTCTCAAGTTGTGCTGTGGGAGATCTAGGCTGGATGTTAGGAGGAAGTTCTTGACAGAGTGAGTGATTGGCATTGGAATGGGCTGCCCAGGGAGGAGGTGCAGTCACCGTCCCTGGAGGTGTTGAAGAAAATCCTGGCTGAGGCACTTAGTGCCATGGTCTAGTTGATTGGACAGGGCTGGGTACTAGGTTGGACTGGATGATCTTGGAGGTCTCTTCCAACCTGGTTGATTCTATGATTCTATGATAATATTCTGTATAAACAGGTATTTTAGCAGAAACCTGAGTGTTAGAGTATACTGAGTATGAGAGAGTTAATGAGGAAAAAAACCCACCATGAACCACACTCTTGTGCCTATTCATTTAAGTGACCAAACAGGTTTCTATTAGAATCATAGAATCAACCAGGTTGATCACTCTCTCTGTGAAGAACTTTCTACTAACATCCAGCCTAGACCTCCCCTGTCACAACTTGAGACTGTGTCCTCTTGTTCTGTTGCTGGTTGCCTGGCAGAAGAGACCAACCCTCACCTGGCTACAGCCTCCCTTCAGGTAGCTGTAGACAGCAATGAGGCCACCCCTGAGCCTCCTCTTCTCCAGGCTAAACACCTCCAGCTCCCTCAGCCTCTCCTGACAGAGCTGTGTTCCAGGCCTCTCACCAGCTTCATTGCCCTTTTCTGGACACGTTCCAGCACCTCAACATCTCTCTTGAGTTGAGGAGCCCAGAACTGGACACAAGACTCAAAGTGTGGTCTCACCAGTGTTGAATACAGAGGAAGAATAACCTCCCTTGTCCTACTGGCCACACTCTTCCTGATCCAGGCCAAGATGCCATTGGCTCTCCTGCCCACCTGGGCACACTGCTGGCTCATCTTCAGCTACTACCCACCCATACCCCCAAGTCCCTCTCTGCCTGGCTGCTCTCCAGCCACTCTGTCCCCAGCCAGTAGTGCTGCTTGGGGTTGTTGTGGCCAAAGTGTAGGACCCTGCACTTGGCCTTGTTAAATCTCATCCCATTGGCCTCTGCCCACCCATCCAGCCTGTCAAGGTCTGGACAACTATATCACAGGAAAGTATTTATACAACCCACACCACCCATAAATTGCAATACATTGGAAGTGCTAATTTTAATTAATCTTTCTTTTGCCCTCCACCTCTCCTTCCTTTGCTATTTACTCATCTCTCCTGCAGCTCTTATACTAAGCTAGCTGCACAAATAAGACAATGTCTTCCTCTGCAAATAAAATCCTCATTAGGCTGAGAAGAGGATGAGAAGATTTTTCTGGAAAGTTAACTCAAGAATCCCTCAGAGAGTTTACTAAAGAAAACTCAAAGATTCCTGCAAGGATACAGCCAGTTTCTCTTGTTTTTCTTTCACCCCTCTGCACCCAAGCAAAGAGTGAGTCACCTCCACAATGCACCCAGTGTACACTAATCAGATCATACTAAACAAATGTCTCAAAAGGCAGACAGTGTTTCCAAGAGATCTCCAAAACAGTTGAGCTGCCCCTTGCCACTTCTTCCAATTTCTCATCCTAATTTCAAGAGAATTCATTATAGATAAGGCAGAAATCCACACCCACACCCCAGTAAAACCCCATGTTTTTTTCTCTATTAAGTACTCTTGTTTGTTTGCACTGCTTGTTTGTCAGTCTGAGTGGAGTGCACAGTGGGAAGAATTCAAAATGGAGAAGATAGTCTGTGGAAGGAGCTTTCTGGTGGGTTGGATATGTTTGGCTACAGATGGAGGAAGACATCCCAGAGCACGAGTAATACCGTTTGCTGCAGGACACTCCAGGCTGTTACAGCAGCAGAGGATGGTGGGCCAGAGTCTAACGAATCCCAAGAGGACAGGATACCCCCTGTTCCTAGCAAGATGCAGTGCAGAGACCCACAAAGGGAAAGGCAGATTTTGCTGCCAAACATTCAGACTTCCTACAAACAAAGGCTGCTTAAAGAAAACTGGTACAAAAAAGGAAAACATAAAAAAAAAAACATAACTGTGTATACAAATGACAGAGCAGACAGAGGGTAGGGTCAGACTGAGGTATACCAGCTCCCAACCTGCTAGCCACTCTCATCCTGGGAGCTGGGAAACATGGTTCTGACCCTCAGCCAGAGGCACTGGCTGTGGTCTCACAGTTCTATAAATGGGAGGCCACTTTGTACTCAGTGTCTGGCTGATGTGATTCACTCGACAGTTGTACAACACTCATCTTTCAGCACCAGGAATTTTACAACAACCTAACCTTGCTGGAAGTGCAGAATCCAGTGTATGTCAACATGCCTTAACCATCCACAACGATTAAGCTAATTCTCTTGACCTTGAAATCAATGTTATTAAGCTGGGATATTTCCTATGTCCATCATCTACAGAACATTCTTGCATAAAAGAGTGAAAAGTGTATTAAATTCTACAGTGGATGGCAATCAGAGCCAAAGTGATATCAGATCATGGATCTGATATCCATGATTTGATCTGCATCAGTTCTGGAGCCCCCATTACAAGAAGGATGTGGAGATGCTGGAGCATGTCCAGAGAAGGGCCATGAGCATGAGCAGGGGGCTGGAGCACCTCTCCTGTGAGGACAGACTGAAAGAGTTGGGGCTGTTCAGTCTGCAGAAGAGGAGGCTCCCAGGTGACCTTCTTGTGGCCTTTCAGTATCTGAAGGGGACCTACAAAAAAGCTGGGGAGGGACTTTTTAGGCTATCAGATAGTGACAGGACTAGGGGGAATGGAGCAAAGCTGGAGGTGGGGAGATTCAGGCTGGATGTGAGGAGGAAGTTGTTGAGCATGAGAGTGGTGAGAGGCTGGAATGGGTTGCCCAGGGAGGTGGTTGAGGCCCCATTGCTGGAGGTGTTTCAGGCCAGGCTGGATGAGGCTGCAGGCAGCCTGATCTAGGGTAGGGTGTCCCTGCCCATGGCAGGGGGGTTGGAACTAGATGATCCTTGTGGTCCCTTCCAACCCTGACTGATTCTATGATTCTAATTAGTTTTGAGATAACGGAGTCATAAAACATGTTTGATTCAAGTTTACCCTTGATGTTTCCTCAACACATTAAAAAAATCATAGCATGATTAAAGTTGGGAAAGACCTCTAAGACTAAGACCAGCCATCACTACAGTGACCACTAAACCATGTCCTGAAGTGCCCCATCTACAGGTTTTTTGAACACCTCCAGGACTGGTGATTCCATCACTTTCCTGGTCAGCCTGCTACAGCTGCTGACCACTCTTTCAGTACTTTTTCCCTCTTATATCCAATGCAAAACTTTCTCTTACATTGTGGTGCCCAAAACTGAACACAGTACTCAAGCTGCAACCTCACCAGTGTTGAGTACAGGGGCACAATCACTTCCCTACTGCTGCTGGAAACACTATATCTGATCCAGGCCAGGATGCTGTTGGCCTTCTTGGCCACCTGAGCACAGTGCTGGCTCATGTTCAGCTGGCTGTCAACCAGCACAATCAGGTTCTTTTCTGCCAGGCAGCTTTCCAGCCACCCTCCCCCAAGCCTGCAGTTTTTCATGGGGTTGTTGTGACCTGAGTACAGGACCTGGCACTTGGCCCTGTTAGACATCATACAGCTGATGTGAGCCCCCAGTCCAGTCTGTCCAGATTCCTCTGCATAGCCTTCTTACTCTTGAGCAGATCACTGCTCCTGCACAATTTATCACCATCTGCAAGCTTACTGAAGGTGCCCTCAATCCCCTCATCCAGATCATTGACAAAGATACCAAACAAGACCGTCCCCTAGATTGAGCCCTGAGGAACATCACTTGTGATCATAGAATCTGCCAGATTGGAAGAGACCTCCAAGATCATCCAGTCCAACCTAGCACCCAGCCCTATCCAGTCAACCAGACCATGGCACTAAGTGCCTCAGCCAGGTTTTTTTGAACACCTCCAGGGACGGTGACTCCACCTCCTCCCTGGACAGCCCATTCCAATGCCAATCACTCTCTCTGGCAAGAACTTCCTCCTAACATCCAGCCTAGACCTCCCCTGTCACAACTTGAGACTGTGTCCTCTTGTTCTGTTGCTGGTTGCCTTGGAGAAGAGACCAACCCCCACCTGGTTACAACCTCCCTTCAGGTAGTTGTAGACAGCAATGAGGTCACTCCTGAGCCCTCTCTTCTCCAGGCTAAACACCCCCAGCTCCCTCAGCCTCTCCTCACAGGGCTGTGTTCCAGGCCTCTCACCAGCTTTGTTGCCCTTTCCTGGACACATTCCAGTATCTCAACATCTCTCTTGGATTGCGGAGCCCAGAACTGGACACAGCAGTCAAAGTGTGGTCTAACCAGTGTTGAATACTGAGGAAGAATAACCTCCCTTGTCCTACTGGCTACACTCTTCCTGATCCAGGCCAAGATGCCATTGGCTCTCCTGCCCACCTGGGCACACTGCTGGCTCATCTTCAGCTACTACCCACCCATACCCCCAAGTCCCTCTCTGCCTGGCTGCTCTCCAGCCACTCTGTCCCCAGCCAGTAGTGCTGCTTGGAGTTGTTGTGGCCAAAGTGTAGGACCCTGCACTTGGCCTTGTTAAATCTCATCCCATTGGCCTCTGCATCCAGCCTGTCAAGGTCCCTCTGCAAGGCTCTACTACCATTTACCACAACCCTCTGGGCTTGGCCATCCAGGCAGTTTTTAATCCAACGAGTACACCTGCCTAAGCCATGACCCAGAGCAGAATACTGTGGGAGATGCTGGCAATACTAAAGTTCAGGTAGACAATAGCCATAGCCTTTCCCTCATCCACTTGGCATGTCACTGGTCACAGACAGAGATCCATTTGGTCAGGCAGAGCCTGCCCTTCATGAACCCATGCTGGCTGGGCCTAATCTCCTTGTTGTCCCACATGTGCCATGTAAGTGCACTTAGGAGCAACTGCTTCATGCACTTTCCTGTTACTGAGGTCAGACTGACAAGCCTATAGTTCCATGGATCCCCTTTCCAGCCCTTCTTATAGCTGGGTATCACATTGGCAAGCCTCCAGCCCTCTGGGACTTGCCCTGTTAAACAGGGCTGCTGATGGATGACAGAGAGTGGGTTGGCATGTGGTGCCTACCATTCCTGGGAGTGTTTAGTTTACAACCTGATATTTAACACTGATACAGATTCACTCTTGCACAAATCCTGCTTGTTGTGACAGATGCACTGTGCTGTAAACACTGCAGCTGGTAATTTCACAGAAACACAGAATCAGTCAGGGTTGGAAGGGACCACAAGGACCACTCATCTAGTTCCAAACCCCCTGACATTGGCGGCGACACCCTACCCTAGATCAGGCTGCCTGCAGCCTCATCCAGCCTGGCCTGAAACACCTCCAGAAATGGGGCCTCAACCACCTCCCTGGGCAACCCATTCCAGCCTCTCACCTCTCTCATGCTGAACAACTTTCTCCTCACGTCCAGTCTGAATCTTCCCACCTCCAGCTTTGCTCCATTCCCCCCAGTCCTATCACTCCTTGATAGCCTAAAAAGTCCCTCCCCAGCACTTTTTTAGAACCCTTTCAGATACTGAAAGACCACAATAAGGACAACTTGGAGGAGAAAAGAGGAGGTTACGTCCTATGTAGTCTCCTTTCATCTATCACATGTATTTACAAGTGAGCATCGGTTTAAAATACCTCAGCTTCATCAGTAAAGGAATTGTGCCTGTAATATAATAGCTCCCCAGTTCCATGTCTTCATGGACACACCTGTTGTTAGTGATAAAACTGCCTCCTTTATTTCTAACTCACGGTGTTGTTACCAGTAAGAAGCAGTACTGCATATTTCACTGGTTTGCAGGTAGAAAGGGGAGAGCAAATTAACAACAAGAAATCCATACTCAAATACTTTCAGGCGAATTTTCTTGCACTAATAGGATTATTTTTTTATGCCTTTTTTTTAACCTGGCCAAATGTGCCTTACAGCAAGAAAAGTCAAAACATACTTGCAGCAAAGCGTTTTAATCTTTCACATTTTCCTGCATATTTCCATAGTTAAAGTAGAACAGAGACCTCCTCCCCAAGTTCTCAGTCATGCTAAGGTGGATTTGAAAGCCTCATACAAAAGAAAAGCAAGGCAGAAAAAAGTTAAATGCCTTGGCAGGGTTACTGGCAGAGCCAGAGCATTGTGCTGTGCCCTGCAGAGTGGTTTACATCACTCCATAGGAAGCACAAATTTATCTTTCTTGAATGCCATTTTGGCCAGAGAGCTAATTTTTTTCAGAACCAGTGCCTAAATGAAGCAGAGCAGATAAGAACTGCTCCCCAATTGCTTAAAATAGATAGTATAAATCTCAAATGATTTAATAACACATTCCAAATCCCTTGGATTTAGACCTATCAAGATCTGCTCTGAGTTTCCTGTGTCTGAATACCAGAATCTCAAGCTGCACCAGGGCAGGTTTAGGCTGGACATTAGGAAGAAGTTCTTCACAGTGATTGGCATTGGAACGGGCTACCTGCGGAGGTGGTGGAGTCACCATCCCTGGAGGTGTTTAAGAGGAGGCTGGATGAGGCACTTAGTGCCATGGTTTAGTTAATTAGAAGGGCTAGGTGATAGGTTGGACTCAATGACCTTAGAGATCTTTCCCAACCTGGTTAATTCTTTGATCCTGTGATCTGACTCAGGTAATAATCAGGAGCTGTGTCACTGAAATCAGCACTCATTCTCTGCTATAAAATCTGTATCAAACCTCTAGATGTCCAGAGTTAGGCAACGTGGCCTAAATAGATATTTTTCTGTGTCTGATTTACAATGTGTGAACCTTTTATTCCAAAGGTAGTTGTACTGCAGTATCACAGAGTCACAGAATTTCTTAGATTGGAAAAGACCTTCAAGCTCATCGAGTCCAATCATTAGTTTCACACTGACAAGTCTTTGGCTAAACCAAATCCCTCAGCACAACATCTAATCACTATGAATCGCTCTGGTTGGAAAGGACCAGCAGGACCATCCAGTCCAACCTTCATCTCAGCATCCTTCATCACTAGACCATAGCCTCAAGCGCCACATCCACTCTCCTTTTAAACACCTCCAAGGCTGGTGACTCCACCACCTCACTGAGCAGCCTGTTCCAGTGCCTGAGCACCCACTCAGACTATTTGTCACTACAAAGAGACAGAGTTGTCATTGGCTACTGGAATGGGCTGCCCAGGGAGGTGGTGGAGTCGCCGTCCCTGGAGCTGTTCAAGGCAAGGTTGGACGTGGCACTTGGTGCCATGGTCTAGCCTTGAGCTCTGTGGTAAAGGGTTGGACTTGATGATCTGTGAGGTCTCTTCCAACCTTGGTGATACTGTGATACTGTAAAGATTTAAAAAGAAAGGAAAAAAGCACAAGCTGCTTTTACTGCAAAATGAACTCCAACTGAGAGAAGGAAGATACATAAACAGGGATCAACAGTATATTGTTCAAGTGACCTGCAAAAGAGAATTTTACATGGGAAATTCCCATGAGGACTCCAAAAATGCATACACAGACCCCTGTGTGCCTTGATTAATGCATACACAGACCCCTGTGTGCCTTGATTGGAAAGCAGACCCTAGATGCTGCTGACATTCCAGTAGGCAATACACTTCAGCTGTCTGGCATTTGCCTGTTTGCATTGACCTGATAAGACCATCAAAGGAAAACCACTGCCATGGAGAAATGTTCTTCTCAATTAGCATCACCTGTGGAAGGTCCTTCTTGTGTTATAGACAGAGAAACCTTGATGCTTCCACATGATGTGTATGCTAGCTTTGATCAACCAATATGTGTAAGAAAACAAACAGGCTACCTTTCCATGAGCACGTTTTCACTACCCCAATGGCATCAACGTGAAGTTATCAAATTATCTAGTACTTTAGAATAGCACAATAAAGGTGTGCATATCCCTCAAATGGCTGCCAGTACATGCCTGAGGTCACAGTCAGAAGCGTAAAGTTGTGTGAGGTAAATCAGTTTCAAACAGGCTTCTTTTTAGTACCAGAAGTCTTCAGGAAAATAAAGCAAAGCTTCAGGAACAATACAAGATTTGCCAGGAAAGGCTTGGTCAAGTCTCAGTTTGAGCTACAGGTTGTATAAGCCTGTTGTGAGGGGTCACATAGCACTGCATACTTCTACAGCAGCCAGACCTAGGGAAGATGAGAAGCTCACAGACAGATCCACCTGTCCTGGATGATGAATCACAGAGTATGTTGAAAGCATAGCAAGGGATACATGAAGAGTGGTTTCCTTAAATCTGATGACTGGTGAAAAGAAAGAGTTTACAACCATAGGGTCATTTAGGCTGGAATAAACCTTTAAGATCATCCAGTCCAACCATTCTCCAACTACCAAGTCTGGTGCTAAACCATGTCCCTCAGTACCACATCTCTGTGGTTTTTAAATCCCTCCAGCAATAGAGATTCAGCCACCTTCCTGGGCAGCCTGTTCCAGTCACTGAGAACCCTTTCAATGAAGAATTTTCTTCTAATGTCCAATCTAAACCTCCCCTGGGGCAACTCGAGGCTGTTTTCTCCTGTCACTTGTTGTCTGGGAGAAGAGCTCAACCCCTACCTGGCTCCAACCTCCTTTGAGGGAATTGTAGAGAGCCAGAAGGTCTCCTTCCCTCACTCTAATTCCTTCAAAAGTTATTCTTGCACTGTGCAACAGCTTCAAATGTCTGTATCTAGGGAGTTGGACAGTAGTTTCATAGAACCAGTGAGGGTTGGAAGGGACCACAAGGATCAGCTAGTTCAAATCCCCCTGCCACGAGCAGGGACACCCTACCCTAGATCAGACTGCCTGCAGCCTCATCCAGCCTGGCCTCAACCACCTCCCTGGGCAACCCATTCCAGCCTCTCACCATTCTCGTGCTCAACAACTTCCTCTTCATGTCCACTCTGAATCTCCCCACCTCCAGCTTTGCTCCATTCCCCCTAGTCCTGTCACTATCTGATAGCCTAAAAAGTCCCTCCCCAGCTTTGTTGTAGGCCCCCTTCAGATACCAGAAGGCCACAAGAAGGTCACCTCAGAGCCTCCTGTTCTCCAGACTGAACAACCCCAACTCTTTCAGTCTGTCCTCACAGGAGAGGTGCTCCAGCCCTCTGATCATCTCAGTGGCCCTTCTCTGGACATGCTCCAGCACATCCACATCCTTCTTGTAAAGGGGGCTCCAGAACTGGATGCAGTACTCCAGGGGGGGTCTCATCAGAGCGGAGTAGAGGGTGAGAATCACCTCCCTGGGCCTGCTGGCCACACTTCTCCTGATGCAGCCCAGGATCTGGTTGGCCCTCTGGGCTGCAAGTGCACACTGCTGGCTCATGTTGAGCTTCTCATCCAGCAGCACTCCCAAGTCCCCCTCCTCAAGGCTGCTCTCCAGCCAGTCACTGCCCAGCCTGGATTTGTGCTTGGGGTTGCCTCGACCCAGATGCAGGACCTTGAACTTGATCTTGTTGAACCTCATGAAGTTGGCTTGTGCCCACCTCTCCAGCCTGTCCAGATCTCTCTGGATGGCATCCCTGCCCTCCAGTGTGTCTGCTGTACCACACGGCCTGGTGCCATCAGCAAACTTACCTCAGTGCACTCAGTGCCACTGTCCATGTCACCAACAAAGATGGTGAACAGTCCCCGAGGGACTGCACTTGTCACTGGCCTCCACTTGGACATGAACCCGGAATTTCTTTCCATAAACTTAAAATCTTCCCTAAAGAGTTCAGTGCAGCTGACATACTTAGCCCATATAGCTGCCTTTTTTTTTTCCCTCTCTCTTACTTTTTTCCCCCACTCTAACTCCTGCTTGTCTAACAGCAGGATGTCATTTTACTATTTTGGTTGCTATTCCAAGACATTTGATGAGCCCTGCATGCAAGTTGCTGTCTGTAAATTGTTTGCAGACTGTCTTCTGGAAATATTTCCTTAATAGTGAAGCACTCAAGTGACTTCTCAACACTGGTCAGGCCATACCTTGAATCCTGTGTCCAGTTCTGGGCTCCTCAATTCAAGAGAGATGTTGAGATACTGGAACATGTCCAGAGAAGGGCAATGAAGCTGGTGAGGGGCCTGGAACACAGCCCTGTGAGGAGTGGCTGAAGGAGCTGGGGGTGTTTAGCCTGGAGAAGAGGAGGTTCAGAGGTGACCTCATTGCTGTCTACAGCTACCTGAAGGGAGGTTGTAGCTAGGTGGGGGTTGGTCTCTTCTCCCAGGCAACCAGCAAGAGAACAAGGGGACACAGTCTCAAATTGTGCTGGGGGAGGTCTAGGCTGGATGTTAGTAGGAAGTTCTTCCTCCTCACAGAGAGAGTGATTGGCATTGGAATGGGCTGCCCAGGGAGGTGGTGGAGTCACCATCCCTGGAGGTGTTGAAGAAAAGACTGGATGAGGCAATTAGTGCCATGGTCTAGTTGACTGGACAGGGCTGAGTGCTAGGTTGGACTGGATGATCTTGGAGGTCTCTTCCAACCTGGTTGATTCTATGATTCTTTGTCTTAAGTCAGGTCATATAACTTACAAACTTACTTCCAGAAGATAAAAAATGTTAAGCTAGATATGTGCTTGCTTTGTCCAAAACGCATGCTCTGAAGTGTGAACAGACAACAGTTGATTGAGGAATGGCAATGAGTTCAAAGGAAACCCTGCGAAAAATGGATTCAATGAAACAATTCTTTAGCCTCAATGGTAAGTGGGCTCCATCACATGCAGTGGTAACTATTTCTAAGTCCCAGACAGAGCATGGACATACTTTAAAGCAGTTGTCAGTTAAAACCATCTGGAAACAGGCAGTATGAATAGGGTTTATAATGGGTGGGATAGTTACAGCTGATTCACATATGACTAATGCTAGTGTTTTCCTTGGAAGCCTAACCAAGTGTTGCTTAGAAAACAGACAGGAGAGCACCGACCCATTGATTACTGTCATCCTTGTAAGGAGCAGGCCCATCAGCAGCCTGGAAGTTGTTTGGTTTCACAAGTTCAGAAGTGGCAACACCTGTGAAACAGCACAGGGTTGTGCACACCAGCAGCATTTCTCTCCATTTAGAGAGTAATGGTGCCCCATAAAGACAAGATGTGATTTAGTTGGGGCAATTATCGAGGCAGGAATTATAAAAGATGTGTAGTTAATTTTATTTCCATAAAGCCCCACCTGCAACTCTATACTAATTAGTTAAATTTGGGTTCTAATTTGATCAGGAAAATCTTCACAGGGATGCTTATGGCCAATTCATTCATTTAGGAGAATCAGAACATTTGGAAAAGTTTAGCCACAAAGTGGCTAAACCAATAGGCAGCCTGGAGCCCTAGGGAAAGTCTGTGCTACTCACTGTGGGGGACTAGAAATTTTAGGATAGTCCCTGGCTCCTTTGTGGCAGTGTTGGAACTGCTTGGCCCTTGAGAGGCTTCCAGATCTTCCCAGACTGCTGGAAAAGAGGCAGACAATCTCTGACCTGATCCTAGTTCCTCTTGGCACAGAGGTCTGCAGAGGTGCAGAGAGCACCATGTCGGTGGCACTTCTTCCCACGTCGTGAGGCACTTAAATGCCTTCTCCTGAGAAATTCGAGGCACTTAAGTTTCCAGGTAGTTCAAGCCCAAAATATCAGAGCTAAGCTGGTCTGAAGCACGAGGCAGAGCAGAACATGTTGGCCCAGAGCAGCCAGGCAGAGGCAGCTCAACTGCCTGCAACTTAGCTCAATGTGTATTATTTGCCTGAGTGCAAAGGCTCCTTTGGCCACAGAGATTCACCAATCAAAATGGCATTTGCCAAACTGACCATGTTAGGTGAAAGCAGGGCTTGCTCACCCTTACTTGAGCAAGACACCAACAAGTACCTAAACTGCTGTGGGTACCTGTCTATCACTTTGGCAGGGGACATAATGGCCCAAGCCTTTGTTTTCCTCCTGCCCTTGCTTCTCCCATCAGCAGAAGGGTGGGACAAGCCAAGACATCTAATAGGCCTATTAGCCTGTTAAGGAGGGGTTTGAATCTGGGTTAGGAGTGAACTGTATTGAGGCTGATGTAAAAAATTATTAAGTAGCTTATTAATTTTACAAAGAAAACTTCCCCAAACTTATCTACAATTAACACAGATTCTATGATGAGGTTGGTAAAGCTGTTTTGCAGAATGTATATATATATATGTATATATATATATACATACAGTCAAATTAAATGATTTAGGGAAAGTGTTTAGAAAGGTTTATAATGAGAGACACAAACTGCTGCTGAAAGGTTAAGCATAAACTTTTACAGACTTGAGTAAAGAAAGTTCAGGTACTCACTGGTCAGAAGTCTCATGATTTGTGCTCCAAAAGCATAGACAGGAAAATACAGATAGTGAAATCCAAGTGGTGGACTTCAGGTGGCGATGGTGCGATGGGGCTTTGCTGCTGGTTCAGTTCAAACTGAGCACGTCGCCCGAGAAGGCCCGCGGACACGAGAGAAGTCTTCCGTGGCTCTCAGGAAGTCATCGGGTGGTCAGCAGCCACCTGGGCAAAGCAGGGTGCAGGTTTGCGGGCTGGAGCAGTCCGATTGAGTGCTGTGTATATACAGCAAGGAGTCGGCCCTCGGGCTGGCGCGGCGGGACGGCAAGTCCCAGAGTCGAAACTCGTTGCTAGGTCGTTACCTATCTTCGGGCTCGATCAGGCAGGGGCAGGCTGCCGGTCGTAGGCAAGTCCCCACTTAGGCGCCATGCAAAGTGTGGTGGCACACAGAGGCACCTAAGGCACACAGGTAACGAACGAAACAAAAGCAGCTGCAGCAGCAAACAAGGAAGTTTGCTGGAGTTTGAAACATCTTGGCGAGCGTCTTTGAGCAATAGCAACAGGTAAAACCACCCCTAGAACCAACCCTGAGTTATTTCTCCAACATAGGGAGATGCACAGGCCTAGGATCCTGACCTGTGTTTATCACTAAACAAAGCAAGCTGAAAAACAAGGCTAAATATGGGGTCTGTGAGAGACTGAGAGGCGCCAAAGCTTTTGTCTGCTTTCCCGCTTCTTCCACGCGGGAAGAAGAAGTGGGAAGGGGGGGGCAAGGTGGGTATTCGGACAGGTGTTTAGGGCATGTGATGGATACGTGTTCTAGGCACGATTTGGACCTTCCGCCACACAGCCTTCCAGGACAGATGTCGAATATATCAGAGAGTACTCGTCTGAGCCAGCCCACAACCACTCCGTGACTGAGGAGATCTCAAGTGTCGTCCTCGGCGTTCTGTGATCAGATACAGAACCACCAAGGGCTTTGCAGTGCCAGAGACTGTGGGCTTTGTCGTAGAGTGGCTGTGAGTAGGTAACACATTATTGTATGTTGCTATGTGCTTGGCCCAGAAAATGTATCTCAGGGTTTGTATAGTAAACCCACACCAATCATGTGTGAGAGTCTAAATCCTCTCTCTTGGTCATCACCAAAGATAAAGATTGCTTTTGTTAACCTCACGGGCTCAGACGAGATGCTCCGGCCAAAAGCTCAGGGATGCAAATCAACAGGCAGTGCCTCTGAGGAAATTCCTGGACCTCAGCCTGGCCTGAATGCCCAGGATGTGCACATCTTGTGTCGGCTACCCCGACGAGAAAAGGCTTTTGTGTATTCGGGGCATGGACAGGTAAGCAGCACAGGGAGGGAGAGCGCAGGCCCTCCCCCGGTGCTGCCGCCGGACCCCTGCGAATGCAGGAATACACAGGAAGATTCCCTGGGGAGCTGCACTTGGATGCATAAAAAGACATGGCCAAAGTGTGGACCTCCAGAGCTGCACCACCACCAGCAGCACAACCAGAGCTATCCTCTACCAGAAGGACCCCTGAGGAACTCCACAAAAGATCACCCCTGGGCCACGCACCCGTCTCTCTCTCCCCCCCATCTGCGACTGATGGTAATATGATCCCGGCCCTTTTCCTTCCCTGCTTCTTTTCTTCTCCGTTGTAGGTTTTATCTCTCTCCCCCCCTTTTCACTCTCTCCCTCTGTTTTGTTCAACTTTATCCGTTAATAAATCGTTTTGAGGCGATATATGGTCTTGTTTGCACCTTAATTTCACAACACGGAAATCTGTAAGAACAGATCTTGCTGCTCTGAACAGAGATAACCTCTGCTCTCTGGACCTTTACATCATTGAAGCCAGAATAGCTCCAGTACAGTTCTACTTTGTATGTACTGCTAAGAAAAAATAAATTTGAAAGAAAAATATGACATTTTGCACTGGCTGATCTGAAACGTGGTCCTTTTTGACCTAACTGCAAGCAGCACCACAGTTGTCAGAACCTCAGTTGGAAATAAGAGCTTCTAATCGTGATTAGAGTTCAGGGAAAAGGCTTTAGGGCCGCAGAGCAAATGTTTGGAGAAAGATGTCTCAGATGTTTGGAGAAAGTGAGCAGTGTGCTGAAGTAACGACGCAGGAAGTGTGACTTGAGAGACTAGGGAATAGGTCCTGTTTTCAATAAAAGTCTAAAGAAGGAGGGAAAAGCTGGGGTTCAAGGGATCATCCTTGGATCTGAAGTACACTGGCAGCTGTTCAACCTGGCTGCTTGCCAGATTATACTTCTGTTATTCTGTGCTAAAGAACAGCTTAAACACTCGAGAGATGCTCTGCTGACGTAAACAGTCAGAACTTGATTGAAGTCAAAGGAGCAGGTTTATACTTGCTGAGAATCTGGCAATTAGTTTATTCTAAAAATGAAATATGGTCTCTGAATAACAACAAACTCTTTTTTTCTTCAAATGTGGCACCGAGCCCGGATCTTGGCAAGTGCCTCCAGTTTTACACACATTGGTTTCTTTCAATGCTGTGAAAAAGCTTCTTAAAGCTTTGTAAGCAGGAAGCAACACTTGAGTTACTCCACTGAGAGACAGAAGTTTCATACCTGCATGGCAGCAGCCCTTATATGCTCTAGCTTCCTTCCATGTATCTGTTATCTTCATTGATTGGGTCAAAATAAGTTTCTATCATTGTATGTCTAGCCTGGCATCACCAGCACACTTGAACTCTGAGACCTGATGAGTTCATTCCCATTCTGCTACATTATTTTTCTAAGTAATGGCCCTAGCCTGAGCAATGCCATCTAGAGAGGATGGACATCTGGACCCATATCAGACAACTGCAGCTGCCAAGTTAGAACCATAGAATCAGCCAGGTTGGAAGAGACCTCCAAGATTATCCAGGCCAACTTAGCACCCAGCCCTGTCTCATCAACTAGACCACGGCACCAAGTGCCTCATCCAATCTTTTCTTGAACACCTTCAGGGATGGCAACTCTACCACCTCCCTGGGCAGCCCATTCCAAAGGCAAATCACTCTCTTTGTGAAGAACTTCCTCCTGACATCCAGTCTATACCTCCTCCAACACAACTTGAGACTGTGTCCCCTTGTTCTGTTGCTGGTTGCCTGGCAGAAGAGACAGATCCTCACCTCTCTTCTTCTCTCCAGGTAGTTGTATACAGCAATGAGGTCACTCCTGAGCCTTCTCCAGGATAAACAATCCCCACTTCCTCAGCCTCTCATAGGCCTTGAGTTCTAGGCCTCTGACCAGCTTTGTTGCCCTTCTCTGGACACGTTCCAGCACCTCAACATCTCTCTTGACTTGAGGAGCCCAGAATGGGATGCAGTACCTAGGAATGAATTGCTCTAGGATCTCCCCAGTGCCCATATAGGAGACAGGCAAGGTGTGCTGAGTTAACTTCAGGGGCTGCCTGACTCCAATGATCATACAGGAAGAGCAGGCTGACAGCTCCTGTGACTGACTGAACCAAGCAAAGAGAATCCAGACCTTTAAGACTTTGAAAGGGAGCAAAACTTGACCATATTTTCCAGATGTAGAACACCTGTTTGCAGGAGCACTGCCTTGCATGCTCTAGATGCTTTCTGCACTACTCATCTCCACCTGCAGTTGCCCTTTAACACACACTTTGGCATTCTCTCTTGGTGAGTTCTCCCACTACTACTAGATAGAATGATGTTTGTTTGTATGTAAGTGTGCATTTATATTTAAAGACACAAATGCATGACTATCTCACTTTGTGGTATCACAGTTTTGTTGTTGCTCAGTAAAAGCAGAGGAAAGCTATCAAAAAGTAGCTGGGGACCACATAAGCACAATATCTGTTATTACTCAAACACAGCAATTAAGATTTCTTACAGCTTCTAAAATAGAATAGCAAATTTGTTCTTAGTTCACAGTTGTTTAACCAGATACTAAGAAGTGTGTGCTCTAGAGGTATGAGGTTTGGCTTCCAATACCTTGTAGTCCTAGCTTATGATGTAGCTTTTAATTTTTCTTTTTTACCTTTGAATGAGAGAGCAATGCCATAAAGGAAAGATAGCAAAAGCAAGCAGTAGAGAAATCTTCTGGAATTAGCTTGACATAATCTTACTCCTACCATTAAACACAAAACCAAAATTAATGTGCTGGTTTGAGCCTACCTGGGATATTGNCTATAAATATAAAGCTTCATTCTAATTTCCAGCTCAGCTGAGTGTAGTCTGGGTGATTTTCTTAAGTGTGGGGAGGCGACTAACACCCAAACCATCACAATTAACCATACACAAAACCTTACCAGAGCCAGATTTCTGAAGTTTCTGAAGTAACTGTGGTCTCCTTGGTAGGTTATCCTTCCATGCAAGTAGTGGGCACAACTCGATCAGGAGAAATCGCTCCTTGTTCTCAGAGCAGATCATCCTGTGCACCCCACAGCCCATGGGGACAGAGAAGGAAGGACCAGGCAGCTGGCCCAGCAAAAGCCTCTTGGTTTGTGACAGACTCTTGTTGCTGAACATTGAGTAAAATATGACTCACTTCAGGGATGCACAATTGAGAGAAGTCACAGGAAAATTAACTAAGCACTGCCAGTAAAAACATGGGTGTATTTACTCTGGCTTTGCAGTGATACAACATGTGTCAGCAGGGTACACACTTGGCCTGTGTAACCATTCCTCAACCCTCCCTGCACAAAACAAGCAAACTCTGCTTCTTGTGCTAAAATACTCTAATTACAGCACTGAT
The DNA here is from genome assembly GCA_013400475.1 of Tricholaema leucomelas. Taxonomy (NCBI): domain Eukaryota; kingdom Metazoa; phylum Chordata; class Aves; order Piciformes; family Lybiidae; genus Tricholaema lacrymosa; species Tricholaema leucomelas. The sequence goes on along the minus strand of WAAF01005049.1, from coordinate 42,286 downwards.
CCATTGTCATTGTTTTTCCATCTTTAACTGCCAACTCTTCCCTCCCCCCCCCCCATCAGGTGGAGGGCACTGACAGCTTAGTCTATATTAAACAGAACTACAGCCTCACCTTTCTATAGGTGTTTATCATAGAATCAGCCAGGTTGGAAGAGACCTCCAAGATCACCCAGTCCAACCTATGACCCAGACCTGTCCAGTCAACTAGACCATGGCACTAAGTGCCTCAGCCAGTCTCTTCTTGAACACTTACGGGGATGGCAACTCTACCACCTCCNTGTGGCCTGACCAGTGTTGAATACTGGGGAAGAATAACCTCCCCTGTCCTCCTGGCCACACTGTTCCCGATACAGGCCACCTCCTCCTTTCTCAATCGATCATCTTCCACACCTCCAGCACCCTTCTTCATCTTGCATGTGCAGCAGTTTGCTTTTCCTGTGCTGCCCCGTGCACCAAAGCTGCCTGGCAAGCATCTTTTGTGGCTCTGAGAGAAGATTTGAAACATTTCTTCAGAGAACTAGGACCTAAACCCTACCTTTGAGTCTCTTTCCAGTTAAAACAAAAAAAGCAAGGACAGATCTTTTTTGTGACCAGAGCCCCAGGCTGTGCAAGTGCCACATGCACAGAGCTGTCTGTTGTCAGAGAGGGTGCAGAGGCTTTCATCGCTCCCCACATGCCAGTGGTTCAGTCAGGTGTCACTTTACCAGCACAAACACAGGAACCACCCTTTCTCCCCAGCAAACCGAGTGCATCTCTTAGCAACAGCAGTATTTCATTTTGCCAAAGAAGGGTCATGACAGCTCTGCCTTTCACCTCTCATGCTCCCACTGGGCACATACTGTCATGGTTCCTCTTTTGGTTCTATGCCTGAACACCCACTTCCCATGAGGAGGTACTGCCAAATGCTGCTATGAGCCCCTCAGCACTTCTGTACTGGCAGCTACTTTGTCTCTACACCTTTGAGTTCCAACTCTCCTGGGACAGTGCCGAGTGCCGCACTGTCATTTTCCACCTGCCAGAGAAGCAGCAGCTCCCACTGTGACCCACTATGTGGCTGCCTCTCCACCCACCCTCCTCCCAGACAGAGAAAGGCTGAACTGAACTTTTGTTCTCATTTTCTCTCATGAAGATTTCCATTTTGAACTCCTGAGCAAGGCTTTTAGCTGCAGAGAAACTCCTCAGAAGGCAGAACTAGCAGGTTACCTATTCTCTTCCTTGCAACTTGAACATGCACTATTTGACTGTCCTGTGTCAGCACTGCAGTTTGTGACTGCTAACAGGAACCTTTTGTATTTCAGTTCTTTCTCAAGCAAAAGCCAGAGACAGCTGCTTAGCTTACACAAAAACCTTATCTGCCTGAAAAAGTCTGTTAATAAAGGGCATATCTCACAAGAAGAGACATACTTAACGGGTGGGTGTCAGGAGAATGGGACCAGTCCTTTCAAGTGGAGGCCAGTGACAGGACAAGGGGTAACAGACACAAACCTGAACATAAAGACTTCCACCTCAACATGAGGAGGAACTTCTTTAAGGGTGACAGAGCACTGGAAGAGGCTGCCCAGAGAGGTGGTAGAGTTTCCATCTCTAGAGACATTCAAAACGTGCCTGGATTTGTCCCTGTGTGACCTTCTTTAGGTGAACCTACCTTGCCAGAGGGCTTGGACTTGGTGATCTCCAAGAGGTCCCTTCCAACCCCTACCATTCTGTGATGTACTGAAATTGGCATTGCAATTCTCACCAATGATATCGCTGCTCGATTTGCTGATGCCTAATGTGTAAGCATGAGTTGCTGGCAGCAAGGTAAAGTCCCACTCCGAATGCCCTCTTGCACTGGGAGCAGGTCACAGCTGGTGTGTGGAGGCCCTGGAAACCTGCCAGTTCCAGCTTCATTTCAAGCTGAAGTGTGGCAGGAGTCTTCAGCCTCCCATTTCCAGACACTTTCTAACTGCTTCCGTCATGTTATTTTATAGTTTCCTTTCGGTGACTTAAATTTTCTATGACATGTTTTGGCACTCGAAAGTTTTATGAAAACCTCAATATTGCTGCTGCAAATGCTCTGTGTGTATGATCCTCTTAAATCTTCCTGTTTATTTTATTTTCTCTTCTTAACAGCTAATGTTACTAATCACTTCTAGGATCACTGACTAATAAAAACACTGCGTAGCGCAAAGACCTTCCCTCCAACTCAAGCTCTTATGACCTCATGGGATATACCTCCTGACACCAAGGGGCAGACTGAGAACTTCGTCATCCTTTCACCCTGTTTACAAAGCAAATCTGGAAATTTAAATGCTTAGAGAATTTGGAACACCACAGTTACTTCGATTGTAGCAGGCATACCATAAAAAAGAATATTTACATGGCTGTGTGAGAGGCTAAATCCCCTCTCTCTTGTTCATCAACAAAGATAAAGATTGCATCGGCTCTCCCTAATCAACAAAGACAAGGACTGCCTTTGTTAACCTCATGGGCTCAGACAGGTGCTCGGCCAATAGCTCAGGGATGCAAATCAACAGGCAGTGCCTCTGAGGAAATTCCTGGACCTCAGTCCGGCTTGAATGCCCAGGATGTGCACATCTTGTGTCGGCTACCCCGACGAGAAAAGGCTTTTGTGTATTCGGGGCATGGACAGGTAAGCAGCACAGGGAGGGAGAGCGCAGGCCCTCCCCCGGTGCTGCCGCCGGACCCCTGCGAATGCAGGAATACACAGGAAGATTCCCTGGAGAGCTGCACCTGGACACCCACCTAAAAAACTGTATAAAGAGACATGAGCAATGCCTGCCAAAGTGTGGACCAGCAGAGCACATCCACCAGAAGAACTCCCGACGAACTCTACAGAAGAGCATCCCTGGGCCACGCACCCGTCTCTCTCTCCCCCCCATCTGCGACTGATGGTAATATGATCCTGGCCCTTTTCCTTCCCTGATGCTTCTCTTTTTCTCCATTGTTCTCTTTTTCACCGTAGTTCTCTTTATCTCTCTCTCCCCCCTTCTCTCTCTCCCTCTGTTTTGTTCAACTTCATCCTTTAATAGTTTTGTGGTGATATCTGGTCTCGCTTGTACCTTAATTTCACAACCCTGAAACCTATAAGAACAGATCTTGGTCGTCTGAACAGAGATATTGTTAATCTCTCTTCTCTGTCCCTTGACAGGCTGACAAAACAGAGAGCTTGCTGAGTCACTTAAAGCATCTCTAAGTACCATCAACTTTCTCTGCTTAACACTCAATATTCTGATTTATAAAATACTAACTTTTTGTCAGTACAGTACCTTCTTTACTGGAGCTGGCAGTTTATGCACAGCAGTTACCGCAGAGTGAAAAGGGACACCATCTAAGGATTTTTAAACCAGTTCTTCAGACACACATGCCAAAATAATTGGCTGGAGGGAAAAAAAAATGTCACTTTTAAAAAGTGCAAGAGTAACAACGTTGTGCTGCTTTTCTTCCTCAACTATCTGCAAACCGACTCCTCTTTATACTTCTCCTAAACACGATAAAACTGCAGCACAGCACTGGACTAAATGCCGGGCAGGTGAAAATGGCTGCACAGCAGGCCTGGAGCCACCTTATGTGGAGTGCACATTGTCTTCTGGATGTGTTGCAGTGAGTCCCTGAAGGCTTCCAGCAAATGCACATTATCTTCTGGATATGTTGCAGTGAGTCCCTGAAGGCTTCCAGCGAATGAAGAGACTGTAAAAATGTAATTTAAGCCATAACCTTCTTTGGGTAGTTGAAGTGATGTGATTTGATCTTTCTTATGCAAAGAATTCAAACAGTGTAAACGGACGGAGGTTCTCCAGGCCAGGTCTAGGGCTCATAAATAACAGCTTTACAAAGCGACAGTTGTGAAAATGTATCAAAATAATGGCTCCTCCTTTGCCTTTTATACAGTCTTGGAGGGAATGCCGAGATGCTTTTAATCCTGTTGCAATTACAAAAGCTCTGGACTGTGTTTTTCAAGCAACCGGCACTTGGTACTTTTTGACTCTCCAAAAATGTTTGTTTTGCTCACAAATGCTGGCAAAGCAAGTCACAGAACACTGATGCTCACACTGTGATATGGTGAGACTCTTATTTCTTAATGTCTAAAAACAGCCGTGCACATCTGTCACAATTTGATGGCTAACAACTGCATTTTAAAAGTTAATTCCTCAGGTAAGACACTGACCATGCTTTCACACCACTCGAAACACAAACCTTAAAGGCGCAGGTGAACTACAGCTCTAGTACCTTTATACCTACAGTCAGCTCCATGGAGCTCATTTCCAAAGAGGAAGGGGGGAAAAAAAAGTTTAATGCAGAAACTGAAATATGTTTGTTATGAAGCAATAGATCTACTACACCTTTGTGAGTTTTAAGTCACAGGCAACACTGAAGCTTCTGACTTCTTCTGATTAATCATCTTCTCTGTATTGAAGGCATCTCGATATTTGGAAGTGATCGTAAGACATTTCGGATCCCTTCACCAAGGAAATGTTTTGTGAATTAGTAACCACAATCTTTGAATAACCCAGGCCAATGCTGCTGAGGCTGGCTCCCCCAGAGTGTCCACAAAGAGTATTTCATAGAATCATAGCATCAACCAGATTGGAAGAGACCTCCAAGATCATCCAGTCCAACCTATCGCCCAGCCTTGTCCAGTCAACTACACCATGGCATTAAGTGCCTCAGCCAGGCTTTTCTTCAACACCTCTCTGGGCAGCCCATTCCAATGCCAATCACTCTCTCAGGCAAGAATTTCCTCCTTAACATCCAGCCTAGACCTCCCCTGGCGCAACTTGAGACTCTGTCCCCTTGTTCTATTGCTGGTTGCCTGGCAGAAGAAACCAATCCCTACCTGGCTACAACCTCCCTTCAGGTAGTTGTAGACAGCAATGAGGTCACCCCTGACCTTTTACTGAAATACAGGAAAGAAAGCAACAAACAGGACAGTAAACACCCAAGTCCTTGCCCTACCAATCAAACCACATCTGAGCCCTGCTCATGTGTCTCCAGGGTACTTGCAGTTAAGACTACAACAGCAGAACTCTCTGCTGCTTCAGCAGGAAGACTCACATCAGATCTTTAGGCTTGATTGTGCTCAAGCCAGGCTTTGTGCAGAATAGAAGTCAGGCTGTGTCCTGACGTGCAACAAGTAAACATCTGCAGGATCAGGGCTTTGAGCTTCCACTTAGGGTGAAAAACAGCACCACTTAACTAAATACATCTGCAGGTTTCTGCAAGAAGCCATGGTACTGAGAAGCCAATCAGAGCTAATGAATACAAGAGCAAATAAAGGAGAAAATAGAGGCAGTGATACAAAATCAAATCCTTAGCTTACACAATTCCCACTGAAGCATAGGGGGACACATGGCAGTGAGACAGAACTTCATCTACTGCTGATGGCTCTGTACAAGTTCAAAAAATGAATCATGGCATCAGTTTTTACTAAATTGATATATACTTTATTATGCACAAGAGACCAAGATGACATGACACTGTGGTTATCAAAAACTGTACAACTCTGCATTTCCACAAGACTAAAATACAGGATTTAATATGAAACACAAATGGGGTGTTCAAACTGGCCACAGGTATTAGCAAATGATTTTTTTCCCATTCTTTGATTTTAAAAAACAATCTAGGCATTTGGATCTTAAAAGAATGGCACTTACTTATTTGAAGGCAAAAATACTGTGTTTGGAACTGTCAGGAACACGGCAGTGAAGATCTGTGAACATCCATGAACATCCCCACAAATGACCAACAACAACAGGGCAGAACAGTCACCTCGACATGAAGGACTGGCAGCACAACCAACAGTACAGTCTTCTTGGGGAGTATGAGGTAGATACATAACAGACAGAATAGTACATACAGAAGAGAAAGGGTTAGAAAAGGGCAGGGGGAAGGTTACAATCATCAGCATTTACAGACATATTGCAAAGTCCATTTCCACGTGGGAAATGGTACAAAAATAGCGTAACACAGATCTGGCTTCTGGAAACATGAATATAGTAATGTCCAAAATCAAATGCTGTAAAAGGTATAATTAGTTATTAGACAAGGCGTGACACAATGAGCAGTCTACTCTGCAGTTTAAGCATGTTACTAATATCTTTTAAAAGTCAGACTGTGTCCCTTTTAAGCCAAATTCTAGTGTAAGAAGCTCCTTTACAGTGGATTCCACCATGCTGAAATTCACCAAGTCCATCCCTCTAAAGCCCTGCTTTAAAGCACTCCACTGCAACAGAAGCATCTTGCTGGCCTTCCACAGGTACCTGCCATGGCAAGTCCAGCACAGCAAGACCAGGTTTTATAGAGGTGGAAACCAGTGGCTTTGCAGTTCAGGAACTTGCCACACCACACTCAGCTGCTGTAGAGAAGAACGGCAGCTGTAAGAGTAGAGCTCACAGGTATGTCAGTGCTCTGAACTGCAGGCAGCTAAGCAGCTGCTGGAATGAAAGTACTATGCATTTCTTTCTTAAAGCTGTTAACTGGGAATGCCCAAGTTTGGTGTTCTCTCTCTCTCTTTCTTTACTGAAACAGAAATGACTGTTCCAGTTGCTAAGTAATCTACTGTGGGTAACTTCCCACAGACAATTAATTCAGATTGCTTAAAGATTTCTGAGTGCACCAAGTTCATTAAAAAAGTATTTAAAACACAAGTCAACAAATTGAATCTTTGATCTTTATATATATTTTTTTTTGGTTTCTCCAACAGTAAATATAAAAATCTGTAAGTTCTTTTAAAATTAGAGTAAATTTTTGATTAAAAAACCCCACATTGATAATGCAGCATGTTTCTCAAAAATATACAATTATCTATTTTACAGAAAAGTTTTCAACCTGTCCATCCCGACAACCCAATCTAATACTTCCTATAAGAATCTACTTAATAAAATATCTGAGGAAGGGAGGGATTAAAACAAGGGAAACATTTACAATATGTAAATTTCACAGTAATTAAAATTAAACATTTCATATAGAGTAACTTACATTGAACTAAGGCATTTAAATATATCTTTATACAGAAATTTAATGTAGTAAAATATAGCTATGATTGAACTTAGAGACTCTAGTCTTCTTTGAAGACATCTTTTAAAGATTTCATACATAGAATATGCTTATACAATACATTCTGCTGAAGGTTAGGCAAAGCGCTTTCTTTTCAACCACACAGGTAGCACATTCATCCTCCCGACACCTGGTCACAGAGCCAATCCTGCACACCCTTAAGCGCGTGGATAACTACGCTTAGGCGAGGATCCTGCCAGTGCTACTACCAGGGCAACCCATGGGCCTGGTAACATGGAACACTCTTCACATGAGTGACTCTATATGTGACTCTGAGAACAGCCATAATGTGTAGAGTGTGAGTATGTGCTTGTGCTAGCAAGGACCAGCCAGTAGTTATTCATCTGCATAAACATCTGCAGGATTAGTAACAGATTTGATTTAAAGTGAGTAATATTCCACCTGATCCTGGGCACCTACATCAATTGCATATCTTGCACTTTGACCAGCCTGGCATGGCGAGGCACAAGTGTAGAATCAGCAAAAGAAATCTGCAGCTCAGACTTCAGAGCAGACTATAACTCTAGTGTGATGAATCCTCTTCTCTTCTCGCAGAAGATGGGGTGACCTTCACTAAAATTAACGAAGGACACTCGTTTTTAGAGGAAAACAACGCTGGTTTTTCCTCAGAGGAGAAGAATCAGTAGAACACATTACAATTTACAAAGTGGCAACATAACAGTCAAACAAATTATACATCAAAAGTGTCCTTTCATTTGGCATCGATTTCAATGTCAAGATGTGGCACTGACACTAAAAAAGTACTGTGACAACTATTATCTTTCTGCCAATTCCACATTCCAACACTACTTTGGGACTACCCAACTGCAACGTTCATACAATAGTTTGACACAAGCAACTGCACATCTGAAAAGAACAGCTTCATTTTGATAGGCAGTATTCTGCACAAACAACAGGCTCTACTGTACATTCTTTGTGCCCTCAAAAGTATCCCTTATTTCAAAGAGAATTTGTGCTAGGTGATTGCTTCCAATCTTTTAGCTTTTTTATCTCCTCTATCTACCTATTATAAACTGAAGAGACGGTTTTGTTTGCTGGTTTTGGGGTCGTTTGGGCTGGGTTTTTTGTTGTTGTTTTCTGAGGGGTTTGTCTTTTAAAATAGATGCATGCATTATGTATTTTATATATGGAAGGCACACTGAGCTAACTTCCCAATTGTTAAAATGGTAAGTCAAGCTCCCTATACTTAGGTATACATCTATTTGCATAGAACTCTTGCCATTGAAAGGTACACACACACATCTATGTTAGTGTATAAAAGTGTTATCTGTCTTAACAGGTGTATGTGCCTGTATTTGGTATAGTAGATGTAATAAGAATAAATCTCTTTAATAAGAGCTTTGGCCCAGAAAACAAGAAGGGGAATGTTAGAGTGTGTTCTTCTCCAATTAGCAAACCAACACGTTAAAACAAAAACACCTGAACAAACCTGAAGCTGAAAACACAACTGGAAAGCAAATGAGATGCTGTAGCCATAAGCTTAACAAAACAAAGGTTACTCAAAACTGGCTAAACACAGCTGAAGTAATAAAATGTTAATAACCAAAGAGGTCTGACCTTGAGTCTTTCTTGCTTATTGTGCTAGTTTGAAGCTAGCTAGAGTAGAAATCCTTCGACTTACGTTCGTCTTTTTCCTGCTTATCTCGTTGAATTCCCTTGATGAATACCTTGTGTCAACAAGGCAGTTAAGGGAAATAAAAACTGTCATACAGACAAAGCAGCATTTTTCCAAACTGGCACAGATTTCACATTGAGGGCCCAAGGGCCCTTAGAAGAAGGTTGCAGTACTGTAAAATTAGTAGCTTTGTCACATGTAGCATAACATGCTCTAGATGATCCAACAGGCTGTGCTTACCCATGCAGTGTGTGCAGGTGTACACACTCACACTTACAGTGGCTTCCCCCAAAGAAAATCAGTCTTTTGTTTGTTTGTTTTCCCTGTAGAAAAATTCCTCCTTTCTTCTTTTGTTTTTCCAAAGGCAACCAAACCAATCCTTTTAACTTAAAAGAGCTGATGTCCACACACAGTCCTTTGAACCTACGCACTCCCCTCTTGCTCCTCGACTGCGCTCCCGCTGGAGTTAGGTTGCACTGCTGCTAGAGCAGGGGGTGCTCTGCGTGCTGCCAATGCTGTGCGCGGCACTGCTGTTCTCGGAGGCTGGCGGCGACGTAGGGACCTGCTGTCTTGCCACTGCTTCCCCTGAGGGAAAGGGGAAAGAAAAAGTGGGGTCAAGAGAAGGGAAATGGAAAATGCTGATTGTCTTACAAAACAACAATACGTTCCTTCCCTGTCTTCCTCTTCCAGTGATTTATATTTCCACGTAATGTCTATCTCGGGTGACAGACCTCAGAGAACTGGTGAAAATGTCTCCAGACTTTGGCACCTTAGTCCTTTCAACACAGGGAAAATAATCTGCTGCTTTCTTAAGCACTTGAGAAGCAGCTGACAGTAACTGCCAGGATAGATACTGTCCATTTTCTGTTGCAAGCTGTCACTCACATGGGTCCCATTTCATAGAATCAGTCAGGGTTGGAAGGGATCACAAGGATCATCTAGTTCCAAACCCCCTGCCATGCCCAGGGACACCCTACCCTAGATCAGGCTGCCTGCAGCCTCATCCAGCCTGGCCTTAAACACTTCCAAGCAATGGAGCCTCAACCACCTCCCTGGGCAACCCATTCCAGTCTCTCACCACTCTCATGTTGAACAACTTCCTTCTCACATCCACTCTGAATCTCCCCACCTCCAGCTTTGCTCCATTCCCCCTAGTCCTGTCCCTACCTGAGAGCCTAAAAAGTCGTTCCCCCAGCTCTTTTGCAGGCCCCCTTCAGATACTGGCAGGCCACAATAAGGTCCTGTGGGAGCCTCCTCTTCTCCAGACTGAACAGCCCAAACTCCTTCATTTGAGTGATCCCACATGACTCAGACTATAGCTTTGCTGTTTCATGGGAAATGGTAAACAAAATGTAAGCATCACTACTAAAAGTGGAGCTGAAGACAATGTTCTTCAGTCAGCTGAATACCACATATCCTGAGGCATGGCTAGTTTTCTTCATGTAAAGAAACAACAGGCTACCCTGCAAGCTTGAGTTATTCTCAATATCATCACGCAGGAAGTTCCCCTATAGCTAAGGCTTATAATTTATAGTAAAAATAAGTCTTATAATTTCTGTTAATTGTTTATTGACAATAAATTAAAAGCCCTTTGTTACTTGGATTGCCAAACTAAACACCAGGCATTAAATCTAGATTCATGGTTCCTGAAAAAACCTAAGATTTTTGTCTGCTCTCTCTACACTTGTAGCTGGGATCCCCTGGAAAAAAAAAATCTCACCTAGCATAGAAGTAAAAGTTATACATGATGTAAATGCCAGAACGGTCATGAGGCCATGTTAGAAACCTTAACTCTGGCATTTTTAAATTGCAGCACTCCAATCTGCAACCACAGCAAAACAGTGCACTGTAGCTGCCCCCTCCCTTGAGCTCATCTTTCAGGATGTGAACCTGTGACCTCAGTACAGTAATAGGGACAGACTGCTGCTGCTGCTTGAGCTCCGGACCAACCGTGGCAGCCAGCTCCTAGTAAAGGAGCAAGAGGGAAATGTTGTCAGGATCACTGGCTAGAACTACTGGGGGGAAAAACGTAACAAAAAGTACTCAAAGGCTGGTACAGTTCCTGCCTCATACAGTTGTAGTGATGCACACATCTCCTGCTTCGCATTGCCCAAGGTCTGCAGAGTCCTATTTTTCTTCCCTGCTCAGGATTTTGTAGAGCTCGCATGCTTCAGTGACAGGGTGAAGGCCGGAGGCACAGCCTGCATCCAGAGGGTTATTACAGAGCAGGGATGAGCCAGCTTCCTCCCACGGGAGCTGCTCTGGCACATCCCCATGCCCTGTGCGCTGCTGCCCAACTGCCAGAGTCCCGAGCTCCTCAGGAATGTGGCCGCGGAGGAAGTGTGCCTTTAACACTTTGTATCTCAGGCCAGAAAATCTGCAGGCTGCTCTGCGTTCCGAAGTCTGCTATGAACAAGAGAGATCTGAGGATTTCTCACAGCAGAGGCTGCAAGTGCTCTTTGTAATGGAAACCAGCAGGTTTGCTGCTAGCTCACGCTGCAGCCACAGCTGTAAGCGCACAAAAGGCCCCACGACGCAGAGCTCTTGCCTTACATCCCACTGGTCTAGGAACAGGGAGGAAAGGAGGGACTGGACAGGACAAAACCACAACGAACTAAACCACATCATCCAGGAAGCCAGTTAAATGTTTAAAAAGAGAGGCCCTCAACTTTTTAATTCAGCACCCAATCCAAAAGTGACTCTTGCAAGAGATTTTGGTTCGGTTTTCCCAGTGTAAGAAATCACTATGGAGTTTGTCTGCCAGCAGCAGATTTCTGCTCACATGTGGCAAGTCAGCATTTACCTCCAGCCACCTGCAAAGTTTTGTCTCTAACTTGCAGCAGAACGGCACTTTGCAAGCCACCAGAGTAAATGGTATCAAATCAATGTCTGTGTCACCATGCTATAAAAGCTCTCCTAAGCCTTGTTTGGATGCCTTCCCCTCCCAACTTGCTCCCTCCTCCTCCCGTTGTTTGTGTACAAGTATCCCTTCCTTTTGTGCTACAGGATATCTTTATAAAGGCAGTGAAGGCAAACTGCCTCTAAGTAAAACAAAAGAAGCTAACACGTCATAAAGCAGCACGGAGGTGAACCCCAACCCTCGGCAGCAGAGGAGAAGCTGCTCGGGCTGCTCTGCTCCCCTGATGGGGCCCCCAGCCCCCACGCCCTCCCTCCTGCTCTCCTTGCAGCGCCGCTGTCACCCGTTTTACAGACCACACGATTACACAGAGCTTTGCATCAGACTCGGCACGGCAACGCAGTCTATATGCTTTTAACCAGAAATTCACTTACAAGCTAAACAGATGCTAGTTTTACTTATGGCAAAGTGACAAGCACGGTGCTGGAGTCCCCAGGCGAGCCCAATAGCTCACTCCTGCTGCCTCCTCAGGCAAACATCTCAGGAGGAACCTTCCCTTCCTGTAGGATGGGAGCCCCTGCCCCTCCACTGTGCCCCTGCAGCACTCCATTTCTAGAGCATGATCAGCAGGCTGATACAACAATCACTTGTTGAACAATAACCAATTCTTGATGTTCTCAAGGCAAAAAAAAAACAACCAACAAACCAGTCACAGTGACGCTATGAACAGTCTAACAACTACATCTGGACAGACTGATTTTATTTCCTCAATGCCTAGCTAATCCTAGTCAAGTCTTTTTTCAAAGAACATTCATTAAAAGGATGTAAAGAGATGTAAACTATCACCGGAGAGGCATTCCCCATCTGTCTTTTGTGTAAACAGCTTCATATAGCTCATGTTACCCAACCAGGACTATTCAAAATGGCCATGTCTCATCTATTGACAGTAAACAAGCTTTTACCCATCTCAATGCAACAGCATGCACTTTATTATTCACACTTAGGAAAGCTGCCAGTTGTACTCCCTGTCCAGGAAGTCTGAATGTTTGCTTTTCTATCTGCATTTGCCAAATATAATTGGTTGCTATGTCAGTTTATTTTAAATCGGATCCCATAAAAAAGAGAGAAGTGGGGGAGGAGGGATGCTTTTAACGTCTCAGATTTTGGAACATTTTATCCTCCTAACTTGCAAGACTGCCTAGAGGATGAAGTGGCTGATGTTCTCTGTAACACAGCTGACTTGGTTTAGCAGTCTCGTTTAATAGGACTCGTGCTTCCTCTTGTGCCTTCCTAAATGCAGTGAACGACTGCTAGGAAGGCAGGTATTACATTGATAGATATTTATATGGTTACATTTGGAAGGGTTTCTGCATCCATGCACACACGACAAGTTTTGCTCTTTTGTAAATTGGTTTGTGGCAAACCTCTGCTGCTTTCCCTTTAGTCTTGGGTTCTCTCTGGGCAGGACCAGCACCACTGTGGAAAGCTTTCACCCACCTTTCATGTCCTTAACTGACTGGAAAAATGATCAGAAGTAGAGACTCCTTTTGCAGAAAAGTCAGCTACTATTATCATAGAATGGTATCACAGAATCAACCAGGTTGGAAGAGACCTCCAAGATCATACAGCCCAACCTATCACCCAGCCCTATCCAGTCAACTAGACTATGGCACTAAGTGCCTCATTGAGGCTTTTCTTGAACATCCCCAGGGATGGCAACTCCACCACCTCCCTGGGCAGCCCATTCCAATGGCAAACCACTCTCTCTGTGAAGAACTTCCTCCTAACATCCAGCCTATACTTCCCTTCTTCCTCTGTTGCTATAATCCTAGCTTCATCTTTCTCTTTCCTTACTACTGGTGTTATTTTAGGACAACTGTACTCTATGTTGAGTTGTTCCAGAGAATCTAGAGTATCCCAAAGCACAACATTTATGCTTTGGCAGGAATTTTTCATTACTGAAATCAGCAAAAGACTTACATGAAAGAAACTCAAAACAACAATCCCTGTTAAATATTTGAAATGAAATTCTACTTAGTTCTTTTCTGTTACCAGTTGTTTGAGGTTTTCCTCTTAATGGCCTATCAAGATAGACAAAAGAACTCATTCATAATAAAGTTTCCTCTATGCTAGAATGAGTCTGCCAATAGAGACATGCTGATAAGAGCATACTGGCAAACAGAATCACAGAATCAGTCAGGGTTGGGACCACAGGATCATCTAGTTCCAAATCCCCTGCCATGCCCAGGGACACCCTACCCTAGATCAGGCTGCCCACAGCCTCATCCAGCCTGGCCTTAAACACCTCCAGCCATGGGGCCTCAACCACCTCCCTGGGGAACCCATTCCAGCCTCTCACCACTCTCATGCTGAACAACTTCCTACTCACATCCAGCCTGAATCTCCCCACCTACAGCTTTGCTCCTTTCCCCCTATTCTTGTCACTCCCTGATATCCTAAAAAGTCCCTCCCCAGCTTTTTTGTAGACCCCCTTCAGATCCTGGAAGGCCACAATAAGGTCACCTGGGAGCCTCCTCTTCTGCAGACTGAACAGCCCCAACTCTTTCAGTCTGTCCTCATAGCAGAGCTGCTCCATCCCTCTGATCATCCTCATGGCCCTTCTCTGGACATGCTCCAGCATCTCCACATCCCCCTTGGAATAGGAGCTCCAGAACTAGATGCAGTACTGCAGGTGGGGTCTCAGCAGAGCGGAGTAGAGGGGGAGAATCACCTCCCTCTCCCTGCTGGCCACACTTCCCCTGATGCAGCCTAGGATCTGGTTGGCCCTCCGGGCTGCAAGTGCACCTTTTTACTATTCACAAAAGTGCACTCTTTTGCTCTGTTGCACTTTGCACTGCAGCAACAAACTTCACATCCCAAGCTGCCATTCTGCACCAGCAGCTTTTGTTTGTGCTCTGAATATCACCAAAACCCATTCTTAGAATGAACTTGTGTTTTCCAGTCTTTGGAAAACCATGCATTAGAAACACAGTGCTGCTTGCAACAAAGTGTGATATCTCCAAACGTAATTCAGGAATGCATGTAGCCAGGTGGGGGTTGGTCTCTTCTGCCAGGCAACCAGCAATAGAACAAGGGGACACAGTCTCAAGTTGTGCCAGGGGAGGTATAGGCTGGATGTTAGGAGGAAGCTCTTCCCAGAGAGAGTGACTGGCATTGGAATGGGCTGCCCAGGGAGGTGGTGGAGTCGCCATCCCTGGAGGCATTCAAACAAAGATTGACTGAGACACTTAGCACCATGGTCTAGTTGCTTGGACAGGGCTGGGTGATAGGTTACTGGATGACCTTGGAGGTCTCTTCCAACCTGATTGATTCTATGATTCTATGAATTCCCTCATAGCAAAAGACATCCACTCTGTAGATGAAATTTAGCTTTTTGTTGTTTTTCCTACTAATCTTAAGTCTGCAGCCAGCTCTAAAATGTTTCCACTACGGGTGGATTATCTCATCTGCCACAGCAGTCATCCTCTAGGAGACTGTGAAGGCCAGAGCCTTCACTGCACTCTGCTCCAATTTCTGCTTTGTAGATAGAAGAAATAAGGCACAGAAACAAAAAACAACATAGGTTCATTTTCACAGTCCTTTGAAAACTGGAACCAGAACTTCCTAGATATTTCTTATAATTTCTGAGATTCTCTGATCTCAAGTTACAATGTCCCCTTCCTTTCTTTTCTTCTCATTTACTACTTCTCATCTGGTCTTTTTCTCCACTGACTTTCATTTCTCCAACACCAAACTAGAGCAGCTTGTATGTAGTCACTACAGTTGATGTACTATGTTAATGTAATTCTTTTTAATGGGGTTGGTCTAAGTCCTGTTGTTGCTAAAGGATTTATTTTATTGTTTCCACAGTGTTTCTCAACTACTGACACACAACATGTGTCCAGAGATGGTTCTGTATACAAGCAGAGATTGAAATTCCACAAATGCAAGACTAATGATACTAATTTAACAATTGTTTGTTAATAAAGGCCACCTCGTTGGAAATTACCATCCTAGCTCACACATTTGTTAATTGAAATTGCAATTAATTTTCCCCCACCATGTTTCAGTAGCATACAAGGCACGACTACACTATTTATACATATATTATCACAACTTTTAAGCTTTCCACATTTGCCTCAATTCCAAACAAGGAAGTTTCATACACAGCTGATGCACTGAGAAGTATTAAACTGCTTATACAAAGTTGTACTGCCAACTGTAAAAATAACCCTTGCAGGGTTGTTCTTATTTTTTTTCCAAATTAACATAAGCTCTTGGGTCATAATATTTACATAAGCTCTGATCTGACAGGGACGGATTTTCCCTCCTAAATAACTTGCATGAGGTTTTAGATCTTGAAAAATCCCTGGAGTGGGCCACAGGAGAATTTCAGTGCTCTGGAGCTGCATAGGTTTGGAATAATTGACCTCACATTCTCTCCATCTCCAAGAGATCTTGGCAATGTCTTCAAGGTCAAAAGTGGAACTAGGTGAGAGTCAAGCATGCTGTAGGGATGCTAAAATACCCCATAATCCACAAGCACTCAAGGTCAGGTGCTGCAAATCAAGACGCCCCCCATTATTGCCCAGCATTTGGTTGTATCACCAACAGAATCGTAGAATCAACCAGGTTGGAACAGACTTCCAGGATCATCCAGTCCAACCTAGCACCCAGCTCTATCCAGTCAAGTAGACCATGGCACTAAGTGCCTCAGTCAGGCTTTTCTTCAACACCTCCAGGGACAGGGACTCCACCACCTCCCTGGGCAGCCCATTCCAATGCCAATCACTCTCTCTGTCAAGAACTTCCTCCTAACATCCAGCCTATACCTCCCCTGGCACAACTTGAGACTGTGTCCCCTTGTTCTGTTGCTGGTTGCCTGGCAGAAGAGACCAAACCCCACCTGGCTACAGCCTCCCTTCAGATAGTTGTAGGCAGCAATGAGGTCACCCCTGAGCCTCCTCTTTTCCGGGCTAAACTCCCCCAGCTCCCTCAGCCTCTCCTCATAGGGTTTGTGTTCCAGGCCCCTCACCAGCTTTGTCACCCTTCTCTGGACACATTCAAGTACTTCAACATCTCTCTTGAATTGAGGTCAGAACTGGACACAGGACTCAAGGTGTGGCCTGACCAGTGTTGAGTACAGGGGAAGAATAACCTCCCTTGTCCTCCTGGCCACACTCTTCCTGATACAGGCCTCTTCCTCATCTTCCAATACAGTACTGTATTTCTGCTAATTTAGTTTAGTATGGAAAAAGGTCATATCTGAGGAGATAATGAAAAAGTATCTATGCATAAGGGCTGCAGCAATTCAGGCACATTCCTGCTAATCTGGTTGGATACAATGATGTGAGATTACATGTGGCTTCTACCAAATTAATCTAACAGTTGTTAGAATGGAGGAGAATTAATTGAGGCAAAATTTGTATGTAAGTCAAGGCCCAAGAAACACTTTCAAGTCTAGTTATATTCAGAACATATCTACATAAATAAAGCACTCCCTTATCCACTTGGCCCACTCCTTGTACTGGTCACATATTCCCAGTTATCATCAGCCCAACTTAGTGACTGCAAAAAAAACAACAACCCACAACAACTTAAAAAGGAGCATGGGAACCAAAAGGGATCCATTCAGTGAAATATTAACTAGATTCAAAATGCAGAAATGCTACCAATGATGATTCACAAGCCAGGAACATGCAGTTTTCCTCATGCCTCATGTGAGTTTTCCAGATTTATGTTTAAAATTATTTTAGCAAAATTTAAATCCTGTTCATAATGCATAACCACCTCCCTTTAGGGAAGATCAAGTTCCAATCTGCTGATACACAGCAAGAGGCTTACAGGAGGAGTTGCTGTAAAACTGTGCAGGGTTAACCCTCCTGGAGGAATGGTCTTGACTCTGACCCCAGGTGGTCTTGACCCCTCCCTGGGGGGTGGGTCTAAACACTACCAGGTGTGGTGGTCAGCCCACTCCCCTTTCCTGTCTAAGATCCATAAAAACAGGGGGACCTTCTGTTTGCTCACTCTTGCTCCCTGCCTCCCTGCTTACCAGCATCACCATCCATTTTCCTGCTGCTATTTAGTTTTACCATGTGGCCATCACCCACGAGGCAGACAAACCATTACCACCAATCTGGTTGTATTTACATATTTTGTACCTTGTTTTCCCTTCCCTATACCTTTGTAACTTCCCTACTTCATATACCTTTTATTTGTTGTTAAACTTTTCTTCTTTTAAGTTCCAAATCGGAATGAGATTATTTATTTGGGTGTGTTTACCTTTCCTCTCTCTACATCTAATTCCTTTTCTTTGGGAAAGAAGGGGGAGGAGGGAAAGGCATCCTATAAATTGCTATTGGCTCTATCAACTATATTTGAGTTTTAAATTTTTATATATATATATATATATATATATTTGAAATTTAAATCAGAAACAAGACAAAAACACTCCAGTTAAAGAGTAGAGAGAGAGGAAAAAAGTCCAGGGCGGCCACTGCTGGCCACACCTCCCCTTTTCCTTTCACCCTGCAAGAATTCAGCTGCATTTCCTGAGGTGTGATCTGCACAGAGGCCTGTAAGAGCCCTGCTGCTTACCTGTGTGTGAGTAGATAAACCAGAGCGCTCCTGTGAGCAGGGCTCCGATTACAAATGCTGCGAAGGCGATGCCCACGACAGTCAGCGTGTCCAGACCGTAGAACACAGCTACAAAGGTAAACACACAGAATAAAGATGTTTTACTTTCAGTAGCATTTTACAGAAATTCACCCTGAAAACCTTTCATGGAAAAGAGTTTGGTTTCCAAATTCATAGTTAACGAAGCACCATTTTGAAGAACAGAGTAGCAGATCTGCATCAAGGAAATAGAAGTGATGCTTTCAGAGATTGGCTTTGGTCCAACCAAATGTTCCACATCACAAAGCAAAACCCCAGCTCAGCACACCCAAATCTGGAAAAAGCTGCAAGATGAAAGCATTTTAAGTTGGCTGTTAATAACTTGCTTTCAATTAAATATCCATTTATCTTACAAATGTGTTTAAAGAGGGCTGAGATTTTTGGCAGAAGATGCTTTCCCTTTAAATGCCTCAACATTCAAGCAAACTCCTGCAAGTTTGGTCTGAAATCTAGGTGGAGAACGGAACTGCTATTAAGAGGGAAGAGAGGCCAGCAAGAAGTCAGCAAAAACGTAAATAGAAACAATTGTTTTTCACATTTGGCAGTGCTTTCGACAACTGAAATTAATTCCAGAACGCAAAAATAGAACCACACACACACAAATCACTTTCTAGGGGAGAGGCCCTTTGCAGTACATTTCAAGGTTCCTAGATGTATTGCCCCCCTATGTTAACCATCCATACAGAGAAACTTTCAGCTTGGCCTTTTTTTCCTTTTTGGTGATTAGCAATATTAAAAATAATTAATAATCACTCTCCTAGCAACCCCATGGGGAAATTTCTTCTTACAAAACTGATCTCTAAGTTCAGTGTTTTTGATGTTTTAGTGTGGACAAAATGGCTTTGACTAGTGAGTAACATTTCACTGACTAAGCTGGCCAGGAAAAGAGCTGACTGGATCAGTTCTGAAAACACAACCAGCACCCTCACTTTACACATTCCTCCATCCACCAGATACCCCTGTGGACATCCCCCAGCCCAATAGCTTCTGAAACCCTCAGGGCCATTCCGCTTTTGACAAATGCCTTCTCCAGCAGTTCCTTTTGGCAAGGCCCTAAGGACTCACTTCTGGGTGCCTGCAAGCAAGTTTTCATATACATCACTTGACAGATAGTGGCTTAGAAGGTTTTTCTCACATTTTTCTATGAGTCTTTTTCTGATTCCTTAGGCCACATCCATTCATTTTAAATACAAACAGGAAAGATGCTGCTAGACTCAACTGTTGTTTGGTTTTTTTTCCCCTACAAGTCATCAGCCAGTGTCCTCTCCTCTTAAGAGAAAACTTCATGAATAGGAGAAAGCCACATGGAAGTTGAAGTGGCAGAATCATAATTTGTCATTCCCTGTGCTATTTTGAGCTCATTTAGTCCCAAAGACATAGGGACAAAAGCAGAGGAAAAAAACTTTCTTTGCACTTCCTCTTTTAATCTTCCCTTTTCTCCATTCATTCCTGGTTTTAGCTACAAATCACCTTGACTTTCCTTGACTGTCTTCTAATGCTGCTCCTCTCCTTTTCTTCCCTTTCTGGGTCAATAACTATCCCTGGTTAATTCATTACACCCACCAACAAAGAGATAAATCCATGAGGTCAGTGATTTCACCTGCAGCATGAGCTCCAAGTGCTGGTGCCAGAGTACCTGGAGATGTGGGCAGCTGCAATGTAGGGCAAGTGAAGCACGGAGTAGGACACAGCAGCTCCCTAAGATGGCATTGCTGCTGAAACCCTAGTATTGGGAAGCAGTGGTCTCAGCAAAGAAGGGGAAAATAACACATACACAAATGAACCTGCTAAGGGTGAAGCTCTCAGTGGTGTTTTCCACCCATACAAAAGGTCTCTCTACATGCTGCTTGGAATATCTCAATCAGTAATACAGTCAGAATTCTGTTCTGTCCCAGAATTTAACACAAACACACACAAAAAGCTTGAAAATAATTTTCTTCATTGATCTAATACTTTCTAGGTTAAAAGAGATTGGTTTAAGAGTTACTTACGTGGCTGTCTCACATTCGGCTTTGGAAGGGCAGGATCTAATTTTACAAACAACAACAAAACAAAACAGAAACCACAAAACATTAATCAGAGTTCTACATACACACTACAAACTATGTAAGAAACCTTCAGGATTAAGACATGAACTGTAAATTTTACACACCAGGAACTTCAGGAAAATTGGCCTGAACTCAATAATCTTTCTCAGCTCAGAAAAATTCTATTTGGATATTGATCACTCCTTGGGGGAACAGATCTGCAGTATACTTCATGCATCATATATTCTGCTGGCAAGTACACTGCAGCCTTTCCCATCCAGACGTCACTGAGTCTGACCCACAGTGGTTATCCCTGTATGGAGCTCTCAAAAGAGCAAAGACTGCAAAGGCTGTTGTAAGGTGATTAGAGTCATCTGACTACACACTAGTCACAAACAGGAGATATCAGCCTGACAAATTACAAACAAAAAAATTAAAACCAAACATTGGCTATCACTTATATAGAGAAGTCAGTATCATGGCATGGTACACACTGCTTTGTCCAAATTGCGAGAGTGTGTGTTGATTCACACATTTTCCTGAGTCCTGTTTGGTGCTCTGCCTTGGAAGTTGGGTGTCTGGTGAGTTTTTGTTTGTTTTTTACTGCATTTAGGAAACAAAAGATCACAGCTAGTATATCAAAGCTGTTATTCTTGGCAAAGACGTAAATATTATCATCCTTATCAGCGTGTAACAGAAAGAGACAAGTAAACATACGTTTAAAAAAGGAAGAATTTTCCCTTCTTTAGCTTATATGGATTCTCTCATCTTCCTCCAAGAATGCCATCTCAAGCAAGAGAGCCAGAGATTCTGGCTTCAGATCCAAGGACCTGTTTGGTTAGCTGCAGTTTGTTTCTAGATTGCCCATTAACCTAGAGGTCTA
This sequence comes from Tricholaema leucomelas, assembly GCA_013400475.1. Classification (NCBI taxonomy): domain Eukaryota; kingdom Metazoa; phylum Chordata; class Aves; order Piciformes; family Lybiidae; genus Tricholaema lacrymosa; species Tricholaema leucomelas. Next base: position 21,155 of record WAAF01005049.1, on the reverse strand, counting down.
TCTGACCATGTTCACTGCAACAGCTATAAAAGGATTTGATAAGACAGTAACCTAACACTTGGTTTTGTATCTTTAGCAACTGAAAAGAAAATTAGTTTCATTACTATGTATGAATTTCTTAGATTGGAAAAGACCTTCAAGATCATCGAGTCCCATCATTAGTTTCACACTGACAAGTCCTTGACTAAACCAAATCCCTCAGCACAACATCTAATCACTATGAATTGCTATGGTTGGAAAGGACCACTGGGAACATCCAGTCCAACCTGCATCCCAGCATCCTTAATCACTAGACCATAGCCTCAAGCACCACATCCACTCTTTTTTTAAGCACCTCCAGGGACTCAAAAATTCTGAAAATAAATATATCTCAAGTATTCTTAAACCAAAACTATGCTCCTAACTTTTAAAATCTAAATGTCAACACTAAATGCCAGCAATATGCTGTAAAATCATCAGATTGAGATATAATGTGCCTATGATATCACAAAACCTGTATCATTCTTAAACTGCCTTATTGTCACTTGTCCTAACACATGAGTATCTCTTCCAGATCACTCATCAGACTGGTAGGAAACAGGTGGACACAGTATCAGGAAACAGGTGAGTATTTAGAAGGGAGTGTGTGCGTGCACTGGTTTACAGCAACAGCAACAGTCTAATTGAATGTAGGATTTGTGAGGAAGGCTGGACTGAAACCAGAGGACTGAACAGTACTAACGTGGGTAAGGGCACTATCAGATTGTCCAAACACTCCACTAGCATATCCCAAGTGCCAAGAAAATGCCTTCTGAGCTGAGGGAAGAATGAATTTTCCATGCTCATTCCGTCACTGGCCTCTCTACAGAGAATGACAGGCTGTATAACCTATTATCAATTCTCCCCAGTCATTCAGCCCTTATATGTATTTTAATGTGGTCTGCTCAGAGCAACAGGAGCACTAAGAATCCCTGAGGAAAAGGAAAAGCATCCCATTAAAAACCATCAGCAGCCAGCCCTTAGAAATTAGGATGATTTTTCTATACCTTTGTAGGATAGAGACACTTGTTAGCTGCTCACTTAACCTTCTTTCTATGACCTGTCTCCTTTTGCTGAAGAAATAATAATCTAAAGTTCCCACAAAATCTGAACAATGACACTGGCAGATTATTTCAACAGTATTTCCTAGTGCTTAAATGGGCATCCACATGCCTGTCATTGAAGTGAGGCTGAGCAAGTGACCTCATTGTGCCCTTCCAGTATCTGAAGGAGGCCTACAAAAAAGCTGGGCTGGGACTTTTTAGGCTCTCGGGGAGTGACAGGATTAGGGGCAATGGAGCAAAGCTGGAGGTGGGGAGATTCAGCCTGAATGTGAGGAGGAAGTTTTTCAGCATGAGAGTGGTGAGAGCCTGGAGTGGGTTGCCCAGGGAGGTGGTTGAGGCCCCATGGCTGGAGGTGTTTAAGGCCAGGCTGGATGAGGCTGTGGGCAGCCTGATCTAGGGTAGGGTGTCCCTGGGCATGGCAGGGGGGTTGGAAATAGATGATCCTTGTGGCCCCTTCCAGCCCTGACTGATTCTATAAATGCAAAGGAAAAAAAGTGTGTCGTGGACTTAGCTGTTAGACACTTCTATCAGAATCTACTACAAGTGCAAGCAACTGAGCTTGTACCTAACTAACAAAATTAGTAGGGAAGGTAGCAGGGAAGAGTTATTCTTGTTTAAATATACAGTTATGACTTCTTTTACAGTCAATGACAATCATAAGCTTATTTCAGAAGGAAAATGACAATGCCTTTGCAATGAGCAGGTTGTTCTGACTTTTGAGATGTCGAATGCACAGCTCCTACATGTGCTTGGAAAGAAGATCCAGTGACAGGAACTCACACTATATGGTTTACAGCAATGAAAGCTGGCTTTCATCACATGAAAGCAAATGAAGACCACCACCTCCAAGATGTAAATTTTCCTGTTCAATAGCACAATACAATTTCTTCTCCAATTCTTAGGTTATTGGCCAAGGATGGCATTTGGCTTTTAGAAAAAGGTTCCTTGATTCAGTGTGGAACAACTGCATACCAACAAAGCTATGTTGTTAATGTGCCACTTTGTATTACGTCTGATGCTGGTAAGATTTCCACCAAACATCCTACAATTAGACTAAATCACCCACAATGCAACAAAATGCTCTATCACACCGTTGTCTTGCAACTAATCTTTATAAATTAAGCTTGTCTTTGCACACTAAGACTTTGTGCCTCTGACAAAGACTACATTCTGAGTGAAGCCTGAGATGGGAGCACAATGCTCCATACATCAGAAGAGCAAGAGAGCTCAGAGTACAAGTCTCTTTATTGAAAGCTGAACTTCATTTGCAGGATTTGCTCATTGCCAATAACCAGACAGTGTTTCCAAAAAGAAAGAGTGCAGAATCAGGCCCAAAGCATGGCTTTAATGGACTGACAGATCAATTTAATTCATAGTGAATTTGAACTGTACCTAGAAATTTGTTAAAACAAACAAACAAACAAACCCAACCCTAAAACCTAAAGCCAGGCTGACCTGGAAGAGTTCAACAGAAGTAGTTGTATCTTATGTTCCCTAGCAATGGTGTGCGGTACTTCAAATTGTCCAAAGACTACAAAGCACATACTGTACAACAGAGTTTAAAGGACTTCTGATCTCCATTCTTCTGACACTCCCTAAAAAGAATTCCAAAGGGCAAACAGCCTTTGGACACAATTGGAGGATTCTGATGCATGCACGAAGCCACTGAAGCTTCAGATTAAAATCTCATGCTAATACAAAAAGGAAAAGAAAACACACTTTTGTTTTCTTATGTGAATGCATCAAAAGATGACAGATGCTGCTGTCAGAGAGATTCACTAAGAAAAACTCTCACATTAAATGGATCTCTGAAAGCAGTTCATAGTTCCCATCACTCTCAGGGCGTATCTGTAAGTTATAGTACACTTTCATCGTGCATTATCTCATAATGCTCTTCAGCTTTTCCAAGTCCTTCAACCAGTTACTAGCCACACTTGTGTTTATGTAATCATAAAGGTTACACAATCAAACAAGCCCCACCAAAGTGGAGCTAGAATAGCTTTACACATCTCATCTTTTGTTCTTTATAGTCAAAGTCCAATGAGTCTCTCTCCAGTGGCCACCCCTGTCCTTTATGATCACATCAGGCCTTACCATCCTTAATACTTTGTTATTCACAGAATTTCTCAGATTGGAAAAGACTTTCAAGATCATTGAGTCCAATCGTTAGTTTCACACTGACAAGTCCTTGACTAAACCAAATCCCTCAGCACAACATCTAATCACTATGAATTGCTACGGTTGGAAAGGACCAGCAGGATCAGCCAGTCCAACCTGCATCCCAGCATCCTTCATCACTAGACCATAGCCTCAAGCACCACATCCACTCTCCTTTTAAACACCTCCAGGGATGGTGACTCCACCACCTCCCTGGGCAGCCTGTTCCAGTGCCTGACCACCTGCTCAGGAAAGAACTTCCTCCAAACATCCAACCTAAGCCTTCCCTTGACACAACTCGATGTCACTTCCTCTTGTCCTGTCATTAATAATTTGGGAGAAGAGATTCCTCAATATATATTTAATAGCACAATAAGAAACCGTATGGCAGAGAGCAGACTGCTGCCTTTGGCCTAGGGCAACAAGAAGTTACTGGAAGTACACTGCTATATTCATACTTCTGACACCTATGATGTTGTGTAAAATGGTATTTCTGTCTCAATGCCTGGCAAAACCACATGTCTGGAGATCAACAACAACTGTAAAAGAGCAATAAATTACCTTGATGATTGCTAAAGAGCAATGAACTACCTTGACAATTGTTGCCAGGGAAATGTTTAAACAAGTAGCATCTTACAAACACAGTATCAGCACAAGATTATGCAATGCCACACACCTGGGAGTATTCCTTCATTTCAAGCAGCTGCACGTCACACAATTATTAAACAGTTCAAAATTCATTTTCATACCTTCTGGCTTTCCTTCATGTGTTATTACAACAAGGGGCTTAGTGAAGGTTTTCTTGTTGTGCATCATGGCCAAGATCATATTCACATTGAGAGAGGTGCAAGCTTCATCAGGGGGAACGCACTGTGAGTGAAAAAAAACCAGCGTGAAGTCAGAAAATCACCTGTCCACCAGCATGACTCTGCCAGCTGCTTCATTACTGGTTTTATTCTAAATACTCAGAATTATACAATCAGACCACAAGGATCATCTAGTTCCAACCCCACTGCCATGCCCAGGGACACCCTACCCTAGAGCAGGCTGCCCACAGCCTCATCCAGCCTGGTCTTACACAATTCCAAGCAATGGGGCCTCAACCACCTCCCTGGGGAACCCATTCCAGGCTCTCACCACTCTTATGCTGAACAATTTCCTCCTCATGTCCAGTCTGGATCTCCCCACCTCCAGCTTTGCTCCATTCCCCCTAGTCCTGTCACTCCCTCATAGCCTTAAAAAGTCCCTCCCCAGCTTTTTTGTAGGCCTCCTTCAGATACTGTAAGGCCACAAAAAGGTCATCTGGGAGCCTCCTCTTTCCAGACTGAACAGCCCCAACTCTTTCAGCACTTATCCTTGCCAGTTTGTTACATGTAGGTTGTTTTGAGGATCCCCAGGTTTTGTGGTAAATTCTTTGATGTGCTTTAGGACACGACTTAGAATCCTCTAACCTTTACAACAGTGTTGCTATTGGTCTCAAATGGTAGTAATTGTTTTATTTTAGGATAAGTGGTTTTTAAAAGTCTGGTAGTCAAAACTGTAGCCACCAGCATGTGTGTTGATCAACAATGACAAATTGTCTTTTAAATAAATACATTTTGAAGGGCCTCCCAGTATCTGAAGGGGACCTACAGGAAGGCTGGGGAGGTCTTGTAATGACAGGACAAAGGGTAATGGGGACAGACTGAAAGAGTTGGGGCTGTTCAGTCTGCAGAAGAGGAGGCTCCCAGGTGACCTTATTGTGGCCTTCCAGTATCTGAAGGGGGCCTACAAAAAAGCTGGGGAGGGACTTTTCAGGATATTAGGGAGTGATAGGACTAAGGGGAATGGAGCAAAGCTGGAGATGAGTAGGTTCAGGCTGGACATGAGGAGGAAGTTCTTCAGCATGAGAGTGGTGAGAGGCTGGAATGGTTGCCCAGGGAGATGTTTAAGGCCAGGCTGGATGAGGCTTTGGGCAGACTGATCTAGGGCAGGGTGTCCCTGTCTATGGCAGGGGAATTGGAACTAGATGATCCTTGTGGTCCCTGACTGATTCTATGATTCTAATGGGTTTAAACTTAAAGAGGGGAAATTTAAACTAAATGTTATGAAGAAGTTCTTTAGAGTGAGGGTGGTGAAACACTGGAACAGGTTGCCCAGGAAGGCTGTGGATGTTCCCTCTCTGGAGGTGTTCAAGGCCAGGTTGGATGAGGCCTTGAGCAACCTGTTCTAGTGGGAGGTGTCCCTACCTATGGCAGGGGGGTGGAGCTGGATGATCCTTGAGGTCCCTTCCAACCTAAACCATTCTATGTGCAGTACCCCACAGTAAAAATTAATTCCAAATTCTTAGAAAACATTCCTGAACACTTAAGATGCAGCCACTTCTGCTAGATATAAAGCAAAACTTGGTAATTCTTCTTTGTAGCAATCAGACTGCAATATTACATGACATTATCCATGTCTTTGCAAATTAAATCTAATCTTTTTTTGTGCTTTGGATGTGCAATGTGAGATGAATAGTGAAGATACATCTGAACCACTTCTGCAATAGAAAGCAATTTCTATTTATCCTACATAAGCACCTAAGGAAATTTAAACAGAAACTGTAAATCATGCAGTCAAAACACACAGCATCATAAGTCTTAAAGATCTTGAGCCTAGAGATACCATCTTCAATGCATCAATTCCACAGAAGATATTTTATTCACTTCAAATTAAAAAAATAATAATTAAACCCCCTATTTTCACCTAAATTACAAGTTTAGACTTTAATATATCACCAACCTTTGGCAGTCCTTCAGTATCTTTGTCTTTATTTGTACACAAAGTCAACTCGCAGTGAAGAAAGAGCAGTGAGCTGTTGAACATTGGTTTAAACACAAAGCTAAATCTTTTTTTTTCCTTCTGTGCATATGGTATTGGAAAGTTCACCTTCTCAATGCTGTAGAATTTAACAGATTCATCTTTAGGACAAATGTTTTCTATAATGGTGTAGTCAGACATTCTATCTGGATTTGAAAATGGGGAAACAAAGCACGTTTGAATGGCAAAACCCAAGGATCTGTCAGCTTTAGTCACAGACACCTGCAATGAAAGGAGAGAGACAGTAAGATCTCAGCTGTGACATTTTTAGTTCACATTTCATGAACATGCTCAATAATTTTGTAAAGCAATTTTCCAGGGCTACTTCCAAACTGAACTAAATGATAAGGGCAGACTGTTGAACTGAGGCAGAAAGTTCGTGGCTTCAAAACCGGCAGCTGTTTAACAGCATCAACAGGTATAAATTCAGCAATCTTGTACCTTTCCAAAGGCAGATGAAAAACCCAGTCCAGATCAGACAAGCTGGTAAAGACTGCAACTGCCACCTGAGATGGCACTGCTTTCCTTAAGCACACAGACTACAACAAAAGCTGTATGGAAATCAATTACTAATTCCACATCTCTGTAGCCATTTGAAAAAGGAAAGAAAAGAAAAAAAACAAACCACAAAAACTAAACCACAACCAACAACCAACACCAAAACAAAAAAAAAAGACAAAAAAAAGAAAGGAAAAAAGACAACAAAAACCTCACCAACACCTCCAAAAAATGCACCAAAACACTCCCCCAAAACCAACAATAACAAAAACAAAACAACAAACAGAACAACCCCAACAACAAAGCAAGCAACAAAAGCCCAATCAACAAAAGAAACCCCAAGCCATAACACATAAAGCCCCAGCAACAGACAGAACAGAGAAACTACCTCCAGCTACCAGAGGAATGCAAAGGCAGAGAGGAGGTCACGTTCTGACTTGTGGATGGCATTCCTGGACTGGGGAGTTGGGGGAGCCTCTTGAAAAAGCCCTGATCTCTTGTGAAGTAATCGTCTTAGTTTAAGTCTAAGGGCAACAAAGCTGGTGAGGGGCCTGGAACACAAATCCTATGAAGAGAGGCTGAGGGAGCTGGGGGTGTGCAGCCTGGAGAAGAGGAGGCTCAGGGGTGACCTCATTGCTGTCTACAACTACCTGAAGGGAGGTTGTAGCCAGNACTGGATGATCTTAGAGGTCTCTTCCAATCCGGTTGATTCTATGATTCTATTATTCTATTCTATGAAATTCATATTCTCTTATCAAAATAGAATCATAGAATCAACCAGGTTGGAAGAGACCTCCAAGATCATCCAGTCCAAAAAAAAACAAAAATCTTCCAGAGCAGTGATGTTTAGCTGGATTGAAATGCAGGCAACAAATGCTACAGAATTAATTAAGGGTGGGGAAAATGTGAATTTGTAAAAAATGAAGCATGTTGGTCTTAATAAACAACAGAGGTGTTGTGCCTAACCACTAATGCTGCCCAATGGAAATCTGTTTCACAAGTAATCATTTCCTTCTCAGAGGAGATGTGTCTTCAATGTGTACTTCATCCAAATATGCTGCATGCATATTTAAGGAAGAGCCTGCCTGTCAACTATGCAGTAATTTCTGGATGCTGTGAGTTGTGCATTTCTCATTTTTTCTCTCCCTTATGTGATCAGCAATCAAATTAGAGATGAAAGATCAAAGGAAGAAAGACCATTTTATAAAAAGAACATAAATGAATACTGATCAATGAAAGTCAAGGTGGAGATATCAACAGGTGAACAAGATGATGGTGTAAAATAGCCTAAAAAGGAGATTATGGCAAGGAGACCACACATACAAACTAAAAAAAATAAAAGAAAAAAACCCAGTTTCAAATAAAAGAAACCTTTTTAGAAGGAAAAGGGAGAGCCCTTACAGATTATGATCTAAGTAAAAACTTAAATACATTTGTATCCTGGAAGGCTAATAGGTCTATTAGATGTCCTGGCATGCCCCACCCTTCGGATGATGGGGGAAGCAAGGGAGGGAGGAAAACAAAGGCTTGGGCCATTATGTCCCCTGCCAAAGTGATAGACAGGTACCCACAGCAGTTTAGGTACTTGTTGGTGTCTTGCCCAAATAAGGGTGAGCAAGCTCTGGTTTCACCTAACATGGTCAGTTTGGCAAATGCCATTTTGATTGGTGAATCTCTGTGGCCAAAGGAGCCTTTGCACTCAGGCAAATAATATACATTGAGCTAAGTTGCAGAGCTGCTTCTGCCTAGTTGCCTCTGCCTCACTGTTCTTGGACAACGTGTTCTGCTCCATCTCATGCTTCAGACCAGCTTAGCCCTGATATTTTGGTCTTGGACTACCTGGAAACTTAAGCACCTCAAGTTTTCCAGGAGAAGGCATTTAAGTGCCTCAGGATGTGGCATGAAGTGCCACCAACATGGTGCTCTCTGCACATCTGCAAGAGATGCTGCCTGCACCTCTGCAAACCTCCATGCCAAGAGGAACTAGGATCAGGTCAGATATTGTCTGCCTCTTTCCCAGCACCCTGGGAAGATCTAGAAGCCTTTCAGTGACTAAGCAGTTCCAACACTGCCACAAAGGAGCCAGGGACTATCCTGCAATTCCTACTCCCCCGCAGTGAGTAGCACAGACTTTCCCTAGGGCTCCAGGGCTGCCTATTTATAAGTGGGGCAAAGCCATTTTGTGGCTAAACTTTCCCAGCTCTTCTGATTCCCCTAAGTGAATGAATTGCCCACAAGCATCCTTGTGAAGATTTCCTAACTGAATTAGAACCCAAATTTAACTAACTAGTATAGAGTTGTGGGTAGGGCTTTCTGGAAATAAAATTAACTACATCTTTTATAATTCCTGCCTTGATAATTGCCCCAATAAATCCATTTGCTAATAACAAAATATATGGAAAAAAACTCTGTGCTATCTAAAAATGAAGTCACAGAAGCTGAGAACTGATAGATTTTTCCACTGTGTAAGAAAGAGAAACAGATTAAAAACGAAACCACTTCTACCAGGAGAGGTGATGAAGAAATCAGAACATCTATATAGCTCCAGAACCAGATAAATCCAGAGGGCTCAAAGTCAGGGGGGGGGAAATTCATCCCACATCACTGCAGGAAGCAGCCAGTTTTATCCAAATGAAAAAAAGAACATGCATTTTACAAACATATAACTGTGACACATTTCCTTTTTGCTTCAAATGTCTTAAGTACTTTTCACTGTGTAGAGAATGAGACACAACAGACTGAAACAATGACAAAATGTCCACTGATATCATATGGACCACTGTACTCATGTGCAACGTGGGCTCACAAAGAGGAACTACCTCGTGCAAGAGAAACATTGCACAGCAATGCTTCAGTCAATATACTCATTTTCCTGGTCTTCCAAGCTCACCACTTGTGCTTTACTCATCTATAAACTGGTTTCCAGTGTTTGCTGCCATTTCAAATGTTGCATTTATTGATGCCTATTGTAATTTGAAAAACACAAAACTGTTTTCACATGACTACCTTTAGAAATACTGACTGTTTTGGTATGGAAGTCCACATATTTCACAAGTAGCTTAGCAACTCATAGGAGTATTGCCAGGTCCAAAATGTACCATAATTCAAGAGTACCTGGCTGTTAACATTGCTGGCCTTTTTTATCTAAAGCTGTTAGATCTTGTGTGACAGCAGTCAAAAATACTGTAACTGATGTTTGTAAGTGGATCAAGGATAGATCAGAACATGGTCTAGTTGATTGGACAGGGCTGGGTTGTAGGTTGGACTGGATGATCTTGGAGGTCTCTTCCAACCTGGTTGATTCTATGCTTCTGTGTGTTATCTTTGTAACCCCAGCACATTAGCATGGGGAAGACAAAAGATCTGTAATCAATTTCTGCATGTATTCAGACGCAGTTCAGCCACATTACCCAATAGTTCAGAGCAAAAGCTCAGAGACTACCATTAAGTTCTGAAGTGAAAAGCAGATTTGGCAAGAATGACCAATTTACCTCACAATTAAATTAATCTGTTTTGCAGGAATCCTTTGGTTTTGACCCAAGACATCATCCTGCTTCTTACCCCTCTCTTCTCTGCAGTCATTGAGATATCTACCTGTCTGTCTAAGGCAATGGCACAATGAAACCTTTCAACTAACAAGAACAGCTCTGGCTCAGGTACATGGCCTTGGCAAAGCATTTCCATTGATCTGTTTTTCAGTTTGTTACCTCTACGTATATTGGTCCATTCTCATCAACAGAGAAGAGTCCTTGGGAGGGAGCAAGAAACAGGTCTGTTTTGTACAGCTCCATGTTGAAGGTCACATTGGTGATGTGTGGTTCAGGAGGCCAGAACATGCCTCTGTCATCCTCTGGCTGATGCAGTGTGCAATTGAACTGAAATAAAAAACCCACAATACAATAACACCCTGAGTCAGGAGTGGTAGCTGGATAAGGAGAAATAGGGAGCATAGAATAGAGGCCTACTCATGCTCTGCCTCCTTAGTGCAACTCTTCAATGGGGTCACAAGAAATAGATGTGAGAAGAAATATTGTCAGAAGACAAATTAATTGCTAATACAATTAATGCAATATATGTGAAGTGCCTATTACAACAGGCATCTCTCTGTTGTCAGGTGCAAACCCAAGAGCAACATACCGCTATTTCAGGCCAGCTTGAGAACACAGCATCTCCCTCATCGGCATCCCCTGGAAATCCATTATCACCTGATTCCATGTCATCATCATCAAAGCCGCTGCTTTCAGCTGGTGATGACAGCTGAATGACAATCTGCACAAAAGGCATTGCAAACACACCGGATTAGTTGATAACGGAGCTCTCTCTTTTCGGGGTGGTTATTTTCTTCTGTCTTCAGAACAATGCAAAGGCCAAAAGAAGTGCAGGAGCTAAGCAGATGGTGAAAGCACATCTTAAACAACCTTGTGCTGAGCGTGTAAGACATGTAGGCTATATTTAGAGAACGCTCCTTAGTTTGCCTTCCAAGCTTCAGAGCCAGAAATGACACCACTCTGGGTGCTGGTGTCTGAATGAGCAGCCTAGCATTTCCATTCTATTTCTGGTATTTCCGTGACCAACAGTGAAAAAAGAAATTGCTTTCTAAAGTGGTTTTTTTGCAACTAACAATTCCCATAATGCACTCACAGAAAAATCACCAAAAGTGTTCAGGTCACTAAAGGATTTTCTCTTAGAATCATAGAATTATAGAATCGGCCAGGTTGGAAGAGACCTCCAAGATCATCCAGTCCAACCTAGCACCCAGCCCTAGCCAAACAACTAGACCATGGCCCTAAGTGCCACAGACAGGCTTTTCTTCAACACCTCCAGGAGTGGCGACTCTGCCACCTCCCTGGGCAGCCCATTCCAATGCCAATCACTCTCTCTGTCAAGAACTTCCTCCTAACATCCAGCCTAGACTTCCCCCAGCACAACTTGAGGCTGTGTCCCTTTGTTCTGTTGCTGGTTGCCTGGCAGAAGAGACTGACCTCCACCTAGCTACAGTCTCCCTTCAGATAGTTGTAGACAGCAAGGAGGTCACCCCTGAGCCTCCTCTTCTCCAGGATAAACGCCCCCAGCTCCCTCAGCCTCTCCTCACAGGGCTCTGTTCCAGGCCCCTCAGCAGCTTCATCACCCTTCTCTGGACACATTCCAGTATCTCAAAATCTCTCTTGAATTGAGGAGCCCAGAACTGGACACAGGACTCAAGGGTGGCCTGACCAGTGTTGAGTACAGGGAAAGAATAACCTCCCTTGTCCTCCTGACCACACTGTTCCTGATCCAGGCCAGGATGCAATTGGCCCTCTTGGCCACCTGGACACACTGCTGGCTCATGTTCAGCTACTATCTAACAGTAACCCCAGGTCTCTTTCTGCCTGGCTGCTCTCCAGCCACTCTGTCTCCAGCCTGTAGCACTGCTTGGGGTTGTTGTTGCCAAAGTGTAGAACCTTGCACTTGGCCTTTAGTAATTTACATATTTTTTTCAGAGCTGTACACCTGAAAACACCATGTCCATTTCTTATTTTCCCTTCCTTCTTCTCTGACTATCTACTGAAATTCCCCCCATCCTCCTTTCCACATGTCCCCATGTGTTTGCCTGAAAATTCCCAGTTTTCCAGTGTGCTACACTGTGCTTCAGTATGCCCTGTAGCTCTTCAGCTAGTCCCCTCCCTTACAGGACTTCACCATTTTGGTTTTGCTTGGACACAGAGCAACTCTTAAGAAGTGATATACACTTGTTGAGACTCAACATGTGGGTTTTGTTTTTTTAGGAGAAATGATCCCAAAATTCATTGAATCACAGAATGTTAGGGTTGGATGGGACCTCCAGAGATCATCCAGTCCAACTCCCCTGCCAGAGCAGGATCACCTAGGGCAGGTCACACAGGAATGTATCCAGGTAAGTTTTTAAAGTCTCCAGAGAAGAAGACTTCATGACACCTTCGGGCAGCCCATTCCAGTGCTCCAGCATCTGCACCATAACGATGTTTCTCCTTGTGCTGAGGTGGAACCCCCTGTGTTCCAGTTTGTACCTGTTTTACCTTGTGCTATCACTGGATACCACCAAAGAGAGCCTGGCACCTTCATCCTGACACCTACCCCTCAGATATTTATAGATATTGATAAGGTCCCCCACAGCCTTCTTTTCTACAGACTAAACAGTCCAAGCCCTCTGCAGTCAGCAGGGACCATACATGACTCAGAATTCCAGTGAGTATCCAAGACTATTAAAAGAGATGGTGAAGAAAGAGGCGGCAAATACCCATTTTAGTTCGGGTCATAACAGAACAGAGACAATGACAGTATTTAGCTCCAGACACGTGCTATTCTGTAGTTTGGAAATGTTTCCATCCACAGCCTTGTTTTGGGATTTTTCCTACAGTTAGGTACTGCAGCCTTGCCAGTACTGAATGATTTTAACCAGGCAAGGTCAGATTAGATTGCTTTAGCTGTGTTAGGGTTGGATCAGAGGCTTTCCATCATTTGCCAAGGTTACTTCTATGTACTGGAAAGCTCGGCATGAGAAATGTGTCATTACTTTCCAAGCCAGATTAGCTGCACTGTACTCAAGCTCATAAACTGAGCCAGTCTGGAAGCAGTCTCTCCAAAACCAACTAGGCTCCTTAGCATCATCACTCATACATATCTACTGGAGTCCCTTTATCACATACATCAACTGATAGCAGATACAAATCCAAATTAGAAGAAAGAAGCATTCACCAATTTCTTTCCTCACATTTTGAAAGCCTTCTTCCACACACACTTTTGGAAGAAAACAATTCCCTTAAAATAACTGAATGTAAGAATTAAATGGTATTGCTTTGTGCAATCATAAAGCTTCATTCCTATTTCTCCTTGATCTATAAGGTCCCTCCCAACTGAAGCCATTCTATGATTCCTTGCAGCTATGTAATATTGCTTATGTATGGTGTGATGGTTTGGGTGTTACCTACCTCCCCCACTTAAGAAAATCACCCAGACTAGACTCAGCTGAGCTGGAAATTAAAGAATGAAGCTTTATATTTATAGCTTAGCACAATATACAAGCAGGTATTTACAATATGTGCAGCTATAGACAGAAATATACAAGTTAAAAAGTAATACAGAAACACAACAGCCCTCCCAGAAACAAGAGTCCCCAGGAGGGGCTCCCAACCATCCTTCCAACTCTTTTCCACCCCTCTACCTTATCCCACACTTTGCCTTACATTTAAGTGAGTTTGGAGAATCAGCCAGGGGGGTTAGGAAGCAGAAGGATTAGTTAGACAGCAGGTTAGGGAGAGAAGTGCATGCAGCCAGAGCCCAAGAGCAGCTGTGTTATCTATGTTTGTGTTCCTTTTTTAATCCATCTCAGCAAGCCTATGAGTGCAGTAGACATCAGCACTGTTTCCTTTTCACAGCCTATAATCTAATTCCTCTCACTAAAATATCCCAGCTAGGCTCAAACTAGCACATACAGGTCATCAAGGTTACATAGGGTAACCTGGTAGAACTTCTGAGACTGGTGCAGATGGTCCCCAAAGTGCAGTTTTTAAAAAGTATTTAATTGCAACTCCTCCTTTTTCCCCTTTGGGATACTATCAGAAGCACACTGAATGTGCAGCCTTAATACCACTCCCTGCATACAAGTAAACACTGTAGCTGCAACTAGATTGGAGCTAGACAGGAAAAGATCAGGATGCCTCCTTTTTGCTAAGACTAAAGCTAACTACAATCATCTGCAAACTAACTACAAACTAGCTAAGACTAAAGCTAACTACAATCATCTAGCTGCCACTAGATAGGAGCTAGACAGGAAAAGACCAGGGTGCCTCCTTTTTGCTAAGACTAAAGCTAACTACAATGGCTTCCTTGTACCACTATGATGTGCAGTGAAGAAGGTGATATCCATTTTGTAACATACTCACAGAGTTAAAATAAATGATCTTGTTGAAAATATATGCTGTCCGAGTCCCACATTCGTTCAGCAAAGACTGCAGAATGAAATGGGTGCCATTCATCCTGGCTTTGCAAGAGTGATCCAGCAGTGAGAGCTCTGTCCTTGTGTAGCCGCTAGCCTGAAACAAAGGCGCTTTGTGAGTGGCTGAAACACAATTGTGTTGCTCTTGCTTCAAGTGCAGCTCAGAATACTGTTCATGACTGCTGACAGGAGGAAGTGAAATTCATTGTACTGACATCCAGGGAAGGTCACTCTCTAAATGCTGTTACACATGACAGATGGAGTAAATGTAACATGGAACAAAGGAAACAACAGGTTCATTATTAATCTGCTGATTAATAATGCTGACTCCAGTCTGAAATGAGCTAAAATGGCTGTCTGTATCAGGCTCTTTTCCACAATGCACATGGACACCAGTAACCTGTCAGCTGGTGGATGGTAAAGACTGATCTATTCTGCTCTCACACAGCTATCAAAAGCAGCCTCTTTGTGCTCCAGAGATTAAAAACTCCAACTGATGGTTGAGTACAGTGATTTTTTGACAAAAAACAACCCTGCAAGGCTTTAATCAGAAATCCCTTTACAAAATACCAGACTGCTGGGAAGAGGAAACATGACCCTGAGTATAGTTCCCACATGAAACTGATTTTTGGTGGGGTTGGCTGGTGATGGTGATGCCTGTAGATCTTAGAATGTTTAGTTTCTCCATCAAGGTACAAATAAAATTATCTGGAAAAATAGAAGTCTGCCCAAACATGAGAAAGAGAGATGACACCAACCTGCAGAGAGTCCTTTTCTACAGCTACTGTCATGACTTTATCATCACACTTTATCGACAGGGCCACATCAGCACTGCCCTGGACCTCTTCAGGTTCTTTTTGTTTTGAGAGGGAATGCTCAAAGTCATGATTAATTAACGTATCCACTGAATCCTTGGATGGGAAGATTCCTTCTCCCACTGTGTCATGTCTTCCTCTGTTAATGTGAAAAGGAAATGCCAGGCCATCATTTAATGCAGGATTCTTTGGGACAGGCAGCGGGTTAGCACCCAGCAATTCTGTCAGCTCTGGAGGAATAGAATGGTCTTCTTCATCATTCATCTCTTCTGGGGGAAAAAAAAAGACAAGACCAAACAAAACAAAAGAAGAAAAAAAAGAGACCATTAGATATTTTTCCTATGCAGAAATGAAGCACTTGAAGAACATCCAGAGTAGTATTTTTCACGTAACTGGCCACAATTCCTTTCCTAAGTGTTTGTTTGTTACTGAGGCATCAAATCCTAGCATATTTAGTTTCTATTAGACATCTGCCCCCCAGCAAACACACCATTTTAGTGCTGCTAAAAATAACCTAAATGCAAGTTATTGTGTGAAATTCTTCCTTTACCTGTCCCATCACAAACAATATTTTAGTGGTTAGAATTCAGAACTAGTGCAAAAGCAGACGCAACTGCTTTGCACATTCACATCAGCAATGACTTCAGTTAAATAACTAATTGGTGGAGATTTTTTCATGGTTGCATTTATTCCACTAGCTCAGACTCTTATGGTAAGCCAGCTTTGTCTCTAAAACAATTAAGAAGTTTATTTAATTGTCAAGGAAACACTGTGCTCATACTTTGGAAGGAAAAGACGAAGAAAACCAAAGCTGGGTTTGTTAACTGATGTGACATCCAGTTGCTGAAGTCCATTCCAGTGAACACTGAGCATGGTTGGCTGCAAGAGTTTGTGAGATGGATAAACTATAACTGTTTAATTCCATCAACATTTCAGGAAAATGCACAATTTGCCTGGACTTAACTAATCAAACCCCCAGATTCTGGTTATGTTTTTAAAGCAACACTCATCAATATTACCAGTGTTCTTGATGACAGCAGACAAAGTATAGAAGCACAGAATCAACCAGGTTGGAAGAGACCTCCAAGATCATCCAATCCAACCTATCACCCAGCCCTGTCCAAGCAACTAGACCATGGCACTAAGTGCCTCATCCAGGCTTTTCTTGAATACCTTCAGGGATGGCAACTCCACCACCTCCCTGGGCAGCCCATTGCAATGCCAATCACTCTCTCTGGGGAGAAATTCCTCCTAACATGCAGCCTGTATCTCCACGGCACAACTTGAGACTAAGTTCTGTTGCTGGTTGCCTGGGAGAAGAGAACAACCCCCACCCCCAACAATAGAGCTTCAAACCTAAGAAAAAACCTTTCAAATCATTGTATTCCTGGAAAGATACCCCTTTTTCTGTATGTGAAAAGCTTCAAGCTTACCTGTATCTTCAAGTTGCAGATGGAATCTGTTAGCAACAGGGGCTTTTGTGTAAGAAGTAACTGGACCATAGTTATGCTCATAAGCCCACTTGATCAAACTCTCATGTGATGAGGGAATATCAGGTATTATTGATTTACTCATAGTCATGGATCTTTCTGTTTCTTTTCCAAAACCAACACTATTTGATGTCTGCAAACAAAGAAAATCTTGAGATATTATCTACCATATCAGGATACTTAAAATCTAATAGTGACTAACACGCTTCTTTTTTAAGTAACAGTTAACTGAGAACACACATGAAATAACCCACACTTTGCCATCTTCCGCACAGAACTGCTGCATACATGGAGAAAAGACCCACTCCTTCCTCTCAGACTCTGCCCAGAGCACAGTAATCAAAGTAGCCAGAAAGAAATTTTTCAGCCTTTTATATAATGCCATATATAATGCTGAAGCATGTCCAGAGAAGGGCCATGAGGATGATCAGAGGGCTGGAGCACCTCTTCTATGAGGACAGATTGAAAGAGTTGGGGCTGTGCAGTCTGCAGAAGAGGAGGCTCCCAGGTGACCTTATTGTGGCCTGCCAGTATCTGAAGGGGGCCTACAAAAAAGCTGGGGAGGGACTTTTTATGCTCTCAGGGAGTGAGAGGACTAGGGGGAATGGAGCAAAGCTGGAGGTGGGGAGATTCATAGACTCATAGAATCATAGAATGGTTTAGGTTGGAAGGGACCTCAAGGATCATCCAGCTCCAACCCCCTGCCATAGGCAGNCAGCCCTCTGATCATCTTCGTGGCTCTCCTTTGGACCCGCTCCAGCAGTTCCATGTCCTTCTTGTATTGGGGGCTCCAGAACTGCACACAGTACTCCAGGTGGGGTCTGACGAGAGCAGAGTAAAGGGAGAAAGCCTGGACGTGAGGAAGAAGTTGTTCAACATGAGGGTGGTGAGAGGCTGGAATGAGTTGCCCATGGAGGTGGTTGAGGCCTCATCCCTGGAGGTGTTTTAAGGCCAGGCTGGATGAGGCTGTGGCCAGCCTGATGTAGAGTAGGGTGCCCCTGGGCATGGCAGGGGGGTTGTAACTAGATGATCCTTGTGGTCCCTTCCAACCCTGACTGATTTGATGACTTTCTTCAAAACTGCTTTCTGAGGGAAGGTGAACCCAAGCTGACAAATGATTTTTCAAATATCCTGTTAGTTTATTTGACTGGAACATAACTTCAGCTACATAAGGGAAAACCTTTGCTCAAATGAGCATTACTAAAAAAAGGCAAAACCTAGTATGCTTATGAAGCAGTGCTGATACCAGCTAATGCTTTAAATTCAGCTGGCACTGAGGACAGTTTGTGCCTCTCTGATTGAGCTTCATAATAGAAATGTTGTGTGCCTCCTGCAAGACGATGAGTAGGTTAAACAGGAATGAATTAAATGCTTATCAGAAGGGTAATAGAAGGGTATGCTTAATAGAAGGGTATGCTTAATAGAAGGGTAAGTGACAGCATACATGTTTGTGCAAGGCAAAACTACTTAAATGGCAGCATATACTTTCTGCATGTAAGATTTAAATCTTAATTAACAATATAAGTTTTACACATTGATACTCTTAAATGCACTTGCCAACCTCTTAGTTTTGTTATTAAGTAATTACAAAGAACAGCTTGTCAAAGATGGCCATGGAATACAGATGAATCGTGCCATCAGTGTGCTCTTGTTTTACTCTAAGTGTTTTGCAAGGTTCCAAATCGGAATATAGAAGTCACCTCTAGCTGTGAGAGGGGCTGATAGAAACCTCTCACTGGTATGACCCTTTAACTTGCTTTTAATTGCTTGGCATCTTAAACATGTATTCACACAAAGCTAAATACATATATCTTTACTTTTACATTCACAACATTACTGTTATCACTGTAACAATCACATCAATGACTAAAGAACAAGCTGAACACACACAGAGCAGGAAGAGCATAACAATCTACTTCTTAATGACTTCTGCAATGCAATTGAATTGCACTTTCTATATGCAGACGATACTACTGAAAACTCCACCACAAACACTTTCATTTCCATGCTGCATTGCTTTCTCCACAATGCAGACTGCATTTATTGTTCTTTAAAATCCCCACTGGTTTTCCTCAATGAGAACAAATCTTAACTCTTTGTCCTGGTAGGGCATAAATCCTGCCCGGCAGGTTTAACCCTGGCTCTCCTCCTGTCTTGCAGGGGTCCGGGTGTGAGTAGATTGAGCAAACAATAAGGGTTTGGCCCCAGCAAAGCCTTGAGGGCTGGAGGGCTTAGCACCACGTGTCAGGTGTCTTGTGCTGCCCTCAACGTGCCTGCATGGCTAAAGGAGGCAGGAAGCTTTGAATTCATTGGCCAGAACATGGTGCTAGTGCCTATTGGCCAGTTTGATTTCAAAATCGGGTATATAAAGGGGGATGATTCAGAAAATCGTGCCTTTCTACATTTGCCTTTCTGCAGTTAGCTTTTCTACAGCTGCCTTTCTACCTGTAGCCTTTCTGCACCCTGTCTGCAGGGAGCATCTCCTCGTTTGCGGCGTGTTTTACAGCCAAACAGAAAGGGATCTGGGGGTGCTGATTGATACCCACCTGAACATGAGCCAGCAGTGTGCCCAGGTGGCCAAGAGAGCCAATGGCATCCTGGCCTGCATCAGGAATGGTGTGGCCAGCAGGAGCAGGGAGGTCATTCTGCCCCTGTACTCTGCACTGGTTAGACCACACCT
>WAAF01005048.1:90913-113672 GCA_013400475.1 Tricholaema leucomelas | reverse complement strand
CCGGGAGCAAGGAGAGGTGCTGGGGTGGGGGGGGGGCTGGGAGCAAGGAGCTGAGCCAGGGGCCAAACCAGACTGAGACTAGTTGTGGGCCCAAGAACAAGAAGCTGAAGAGCAAAGAGCAAGAGGATGATGTGGGGGCCAAGAGCAAGGGGTTAGGTTGGGTTGAGCTGAGGGCCAAAGAGCAAGAGGTTGACCTGGGGGGCATGGAGTAAGGAGTTGAGTTGGGGGCCCAAGAACAAAGAGCTGAGTTGAAGGATGAAGAACAGGGACTGAACTGAGCGGTCAAGAGCAAAAGGTTGAGTTCAGTTGGAGGCCAGGAGCAATAAGCTGAGTTGTGTTGGAAGGCAAAGAGCAAGAGGCTGAGTTGAGGGCCAAGAGCAAGGAACTGATTTGAGGCAGCAAGAGAAAGAGGTTGAGCAAGGAGCTGAGTTAGGGTCCCAACAACGAGGAATTGAACTAAGACTCAAACACAAAGAATTGAGGGTCCAAGACTGAGGAGCTGAGCTGGGGGAGACCAGAAAAGGTCTGTGCAGCTTCCAGAGGAGCTTTGGCACCATTTCCACTTCACCACCTTAGCTGAAGGTGGATTTGCTCCTCGAGAGCTGTCCTGGAGGTGCCTGCACCACCACCCCGCCACGGACAGCTGTGCCCAGCTCGGAGCAAGCTCTTACCGTCAGAGGAGTACCCAGTGAGGCCTCCAAAGATCACCAGCACGTAGCTGACATCCAGCTCCCTCATGATCTCGTAGGCTTTCTCCTCTGTTGATGCCATGGCCTGGAGAAGACAGCATCAGGCAGACCGCTCGGTGCCCCGGAAGGGCTGGGCAGGGCGGTGGGCCAGGGAGGGACCTACCTGCCCGACGCGGGAGATGTGAGTGTTGTTCCAGGTGTTGTTGTCCACCAGGATGGTCCGGTTGGCCATGGCCGTTATTTGGTACCCATAGTCCCACCAGGACATCACCTTGGCATCCTGCACCCAAACACCAGAGGCTCCATCAGCTCCTCAGCGGGCAGCCTCGGGTGCCCCCCACCCTGCCGACCCTGGGCACCTCGGGCGTGTTGTGCCGCAGCCAGTAGTAAGCTTCCCTGAAGTCGTCAAAGATGATCCTGCTGCCGTCACCCCCGCGGGCAGACAGGACGATGGAGGGGGAAGAGTAGGCCTCGCTGGTCACCCAGGTGGAATGGAAGGTGTAGGTGATCAGGAAGAAAGCCATGACCAGGATCATGCCACTGGCAACCTGGGGGAACAAAGGAAGGTCAGTGCCGGAGGGCAGAGGACGTCGGCCTGCAGCCCCCTCCCCAGCGGGACAAGATGCCCGCTCCTTGCCCAGCTGCCCACCACCCACTTCGTTCTTGATGGGGTAGGTGGAGTCTTGCTGCTTCTTGCTCTTCTTGTCGGGCCGGCTGATGTCCAGGTTCTTCATGTAGGTGGAGAGCACCTGCGAGACGCCGATGCCCGACAGGATGCACATCACCGGCGCCAGCACCAGCATCAGCCGCACCTGCGGGCGGCAGCGAGCTCAGCGCAAACCCGCGCAGGACCCCAGGGCAAAGGGCAGGCAAGTCCCAGCCCCAGCTCGGCTCCTCACACCCAACCTCCAGCTAACCCCACGGCTGAGGGCTTTTGGTGGGTGCAGACTGCGAGCTGCCAGCGTCCGCAGAGTGCCAGGCTGGAAGAGCCCCCAGGGGTCATCTGGTCCAACCCTTCTAGGCGATGGTGGAGCTGCGGTGAGCTCAGCACCCTGAGCCCAGGGGAGGACAATCCACTGCTTCCCTCGGGAGATGATTCCAACTCCTCACAGCTCTCACAGAGAAAAACTTTCTTCTGGATGCCCAACGGAATCTCCCCTGAGGAAGTTCTTGAAGGCCTCAAAGCTGGGCCAAGGGGTGGGAGGGACCTTGTGATTTAACAACCCTGGACAATGCCAAGGGTCAGTCGATGCCTCCAACCAGATGGCAACACCCATTTAGGGCTTGGGGTGGTGCAGCAAGAGTGGAAAGGAGCTGAGCAGCAGCTGGTGGAGGAGCAGCTGGTGGAAAGGAGCTGAGCAGCAGCTGGTGGAGGAGCTTGTTTTGGGAGCTATGGGAGACCAGTGGCGGCCAGAAGGGAGTGAGGGACACCAAAGCCAAGGAGTTCTGCAGTGCCACACTGCCCCGGCCTGCTGAGGAGCCAGCTGGAAGTCAGGGAGAGAAGCCTCATGGATGGTTCAACCACCTCAATGCTGAAGAACAATCAGGAAGGAGCTCAGGAGGAGAACCTTCTGGTGGCCCTCACCATGACAGCAGAGAAGTACATGCTGGTGACCCCGTACATGATGATGAAGATGCGAGCATCCGACAGGTTGCTGAAGCAGTAGTAGAGACCCACTGAGGAGAGCAGACAGAAACAGGTCAGGGGCACCTCAGCAGCCTTCTCCTCCAGCTCAGGCCAGCTGCTGGAGGCAGGTGGAGCTCTGGTATGGGAGTGGGGGGCAGGTGATGACCTCGGGGCTGAGCTCACCTGGGAACATGAAAACGAGAAGCTGGAGGTCAAAGTAGTAGGAGGACCAGGTGGTGGGCTGGTGCTCGGAGACAGAGGCGATGATGGGGATGTTGTTCTTGGCGTAGGAAGGATCCAGCAGGGAGTAGAAGCGTCCTGTCCACGGGGAGATCTTCCCTGGGAAGCAGCAGGAAAAGCCCAGCACGTCAGGGGCCACCAGAGAGCACCCAGAGGGGTCAGAGTGTCTCACATCTCCTGGCTGCCACCCAGCAGCTCGCAGCTTCGGCAGCCCCAGCTCAGCAGCCCAGCAGGTGACCTCCCCTCAGCTGCTTTAAGATCAGGGAGTCCAACCATGACCCCAGCAGTGCCAGGGCAGCACCAAAACAGGTCCCTCAGCACCACCTCTCCAGGGCTTTGAAACCCCTCCAGGGATGGGGACTCCACCACTGCCCTGGGCAGCCTGAGCCAGGCCTGGACAACCCTTTGGGGGCAGAAATTGTTCCTCATGGCCAACCTGAACCTCCCCTGGGGCAACTTGAGGCTATTTCCTCTTCTCCCAGGGAATAAGTAGCAGAACAAGGGCCCAACCCCCACCTGGCTCCAGCCTCCTTGCAGGTAGCTGCAGAGAACAATGAGGTTCTCTCTCTCAACCTCCACTTCTCCAGGCTGAACACCCCCAGCTCCCTCAGCTGCTCCTCCCCAGCCCTCTTCTCCAGCTTTGCTGCCCTTCTCTGGATGTGCTCCAAGATCCTCAATGTTCTTCTGGCACTGAGTGGCACAAAACTGAACCCAGGATTTGAGGTGCAGCTTCAAGGTGACTGCTGCTCCCAGGAGAGAACAGATTCCAGTCCCCTCACCCCAAGCCCAGCTGCTGGATCAGTATTTTCTCACTCACAGCACAGACAAGACCCTGGCTGGACAATAAGGAGCTTCTTGAAGCAATAGAACAAGGCAAAGTGGAAAATGCTCCTCCACACCACCACCTTGGCCTACCTGTGAGCATCAGCACAGCCCCAATGGTGAGGAGGAGGAAGCCCACCAGGGAGATGACACTCCTGAAGAGGACCTCGAACTGCTGGGGGTTCAGCTTGCTCCGGAGGTAGTCAACGAAGGCATGGATCTGACACAGGCCAAAGACTCCCAAGGCAGCCATGTGCTCTGAGGAGAGGACAGGCTGCAAGCAGGAGAGAGCAGAGGTGGAGGAGAGCAAGAGCTGCCTTGGGCCTGAGTGTGGTGGAGGTTATCAGCAGCTTTCAAACTCATCCAGCACCTCCAAAAGCCAAGGCAAGAAACCAGAGCCACCACCCACATACAATGGCAGTGGTGAAGACAAGAAGAGAAGCCAGGTGCCAACTGGCTGCTGTGCTGCTATGCCCAGACAGCAACCCCCCCGGTCTGCAAATCCTTCTGGTGCCCACCTGGAAGCCAACAAAGGAAATCTGCATGGAGAGGATGGTGCCCAGGCAGTAGACAGTGCAGTAGGCTACGTAGATGCGGTGTGAGAAGCGTCCTGTGAGCATCAGCACAAGGACGTGCAGGGGGATGAGGTTGATCAGAAAGACATAACCCCCCCAGGAGGAGACCTGCCAGGGGAGAAGAGACAAGACCCATGAGTGCCAGGGCTGCACAGGGCACATGTAGCAGCTTTGCTTCTCCTGGGACCATGGATAGGTTGGAGGAGATCTCTGGAGGAGATCCAGTCCAAGCCCACCCCTAAAGCAGAGCACCCCCAGCAGCTTGCCCAGCAGCACAGTGCCCAGGGGGGTTGGAAGCTCTCCACACAAGGACACTGCACAGCCTCTCTGGGCAGCCTGCTCCAGGCCTCCAGCACCCTCACAACAAACAACTTTCTCCTCCTCTTCACAGGCAGCCTCCTGCCTGCCACTCTCTGCCCCTTGCCCCTTGGCCTGCCACTGCAGGGCACCACTGGCAAGAGCCTGGCCCCAGCCCCTTGCCCCCCACAGCTCCTTCAGCTCTTGCTGAGCACTCAGCAGATGCCCTCTGGGGCTGCTCTCCTGCAGGCTCTCAGCCCCAGGGCTCTCAGCCTTTGCTCCTCACACAGCTGCTCCAGGCCCCTCAGCAGCTTCCCAGCCCCCACTGCACTCTCTCCAGCACTTCCCTGCCTCTGCCCCTGGGCAGCACACAGCTGGAGCCAGCACTGCACAGGTGGCCTCAGCAGGGCACAGCAGAGGGGCAGCACAACCTCCCTTGCCCTGCTGCCCACACTCTGCTCCATGCCCCCCACCACACCTTTGGCCTTCTTGGCCCCCAGGCCACACTGCTGCCTCCTGGCACCTTGTTGTGCCCCCAGCACTGCCAGCTCCTGCTCCTTGCAGCTGCTTCCCAGCAGGTCCCCCCTCAGCTGTGCTGCTGCAGGAGGTTGTTCCTCCCCAGGGCCAGGACCTGCCCTTGCCCTGCTTGACCTCCCTCAGGTTGCTCTGCCCCAGCTCTGCAGCCTGCCCAGGGCTCACTGGGTGCCAGCAGAACACAAGACCCCACTAAAGCAGATCCCTGCTCCCTTTCCACACCAAGCCCTTTGCTGCAGTTCCAATCCCCAGAAGAACAGGACAGGGGAAGGTGAGAGCAGAGCTGTGCTCCTGGCTGCCCAGCAGCACTCACCATGTAGAAGTAGGCAAGGGCACACATGGCAGCCCAGTAGATGGAGCCAGTTTTGACAGCTTTGATCCACATGTAGTAGGTCAGGAGCATGCAGAATATGGCAATGCCTGGTTGGGAGGAGACAGAGAGCTCAAAGCCAGGCCCCAGACCTCAGTTAAGATCACCTCTGAGCTGCACCAGAGCTGCCTCCAGCACGCTTGCAGATAAGCTTTTGTGGCTGCATCAGAGGCTGACCAAAGATTGAAGCCTGGATGGAAACACCACAATGTTGTCCTGCTTAGGTGACAGCTCAGGTGGCTTCCTGCAGCCACACCTCAGCCGTGCCCAGCTCTCACAGCTCCCCATGGGCTGCTGTGACCCATGGGCAGCACTTGGCCCTTGGCTTTGCTGCCCTTCACCCAATGAGCCTTGGCCCTCACCTACCCAGACCCCACAGCAAAGCTTCCCTACCCTCTAGCAGATGGGCACAGCTTGGTGCCATCTGCAGACTCTCTGAGGGAGCCTCAATGCCCTCACCCAGATCCTGGATAAAGACATTCAAGAGCACAGGGCCCAGTGCTGAGCCCTGGGGACATCACTGGTGCCAGCCCCAGCCGGGTTTAGCATTGCCCAGCACTCTGTACCCAGCCAGCAGCCTCCTTTTTATCCAGAGGGCACTGAGCCAAGCCCTGTGCCAGGAGCTTCTGAAGGAGAACACTGGAGGGCAGCCTCCTGCCCTTGCCAGTCCCAGGGTGGAGATAAAAGTGTGGGGGAGAGCTGCAGCAGCTCTGATACCAATCAGAGTCTGTGGAGGTGGCAAAGCCCTCTGTGATTTGGAAACAAGGACACTGAGGGCTGAGAAACTTCCTGCTCCCAGCCACAGAGCTGAGAGCAACCTCCAAGCAGTTGGGTTTGCAAGCAGAAGGCTCCTCTGGGTGAGGGTGGATCCTCTACAGTCCCTGCAGTGCCTCTGCCATCATTGCCCAGCACCCAACAGTCTTCAAATCATAGCCTCATGGCACAGCTGAGGTTGGAACCTCAGAGCTCTTCTGCTCCAACCCCCTGCCACAGGCAGGGACAGCTCTCATCTAGACTCAGCTGCTCAAGGCCTCATCCAGCCTGGCCTTCAACACCCCTGGGCAGAAGGCATCCACAGCCTC
This sequence comes from Tricholaema leucomelas, assembly GCA_013400475.1. Classification (NCBI taxonomy): domain Eukaryota; kingdom Metazoa; phylum Chordata; class Aves; order Piciformes; family Lybiidae; genus Tricholaema lacrymosa; species Tricholaema leucomelas. The sequence continues at coordinate 107,436 of WAAF01005048.1, read as the reverse complement.
CCTGGGCAGCCTGTGCCAGGCTCTCACCACCCTCATAACTGAAGAACTTCTTCCTCAGCTCCAGCCTAACCCCACTCTGCCTCAGCTCCAAACCATTCGCCCTTGGCCTGGCTCAGACATCCTCAGGAAAAGTCTCTCTGCAGCCTTCCTCCAACTATTGGAAGGCAGCTCTGAGGTCCTCTGGAGCCTCCTCTTCTCCAGGCTGTTTTGGGTAGGACCTCCCAAGGCCACGAAGTGAGCAGGGACATCTGCACCTACAACAGCTTGCCCAACCTAGCCTGGAACACAGCATCTGCTGCCTCTGTGGGCAACTTGTGCCAAGGCTTCCACACCCTCGGTGCGAAGAACTTCCTCCTCCTCCTCCCCAGGCTGCCTCTGCCAGGGGCCAGCAGAGGCTGCCCTGCCCAGGCTCACCTTCGTTATCGTAGGAGCCGGCGACGGAGCGCGAGATGTAGCCTGGCACCACGGCGATCATGGCGGCGGCCAGCAGCCCTGCCCCCGCGTCCTGCAGCGAACGACAGCCACGGGTGGGCATTTCCCCAGCCCGCAGGGACAGGGAGCCCAGCCCAGCCCCTGCTCCCCCGCCGCGGGGCCTTGCCTTCAGCTCCTTGGTGAGGTGGTAGGTGACGATGGTGGTGAAGGAGGAGAAGAGCGGCGCCAGGAAGACGCAGACGTTGCGGATGTCGATGGTGACGTGGAAGAAGTGCAGCACGTGGTAGATGGCTGCAGAGGTGATCATCAGCCCTGCAGAGCACACACACCTCTCACTGGGGGGCTCCTGGGGGGCTCCTGGCCTGCTCCCAGCCTTCAGCCTGCCCTTCACACTCACAGAACGGGCTGGGTTGGCAGGGAGCTTGAAGCTCATCCAGTTCCAACCTTCTGCCATGGGCAGGGACACCTCCCACCAGCACAGGTTGCTCAAGGCCTCATCCAGCGTGGCCTTGGACTCCTCCAGTGACGAGGCATCCACAGCTGCCCTGGGCAACCTGTTCCAGTGCCTTACCACCCATTAGCAGCCACAAGCCTTGCTAGGAAGGAGCTGCAGCCCAGGACACCTCAAGGACATCTCCTGCTCTCCCAGCTGGCACTCACAGCTCTGCTCTGCTCCCAGATCCACCCCTCTCCTGACTGTCCCTTCCAGGAGGGACGTTTTGGCTCAGCAGGAGCCCTCCAGCCTACCTGGGTAGATGGTCCCACCAATGATCCTGCCCAGGGGGTACCATGCTCGGTCATCAAACCAGTTGTGGAACTTGTAGAAGCCCTCCTCGGCCAGGAAGCGAGTGGTGCGGTAGTTGAAGTACCTGTGACAGCAACCAGCACTAAACATCTCCCCAGCTCACAACAACCTCCTCAAGAACCCTTGGGGAACCAAAGCAGCTTCCTTGGAGTGCTGCAGAGGCTCATTTCTCCTCCTGGGGAGCTCAAAAGTGGGACTGCAAGGGTGAAGCTCTCCCTTGAGCCCAGAACGTGGGTACAAGCAGGACCAGGAGCACTCTCTCCCGTTCCGCGTGTCCCAGCAGAGGGCAGCTGCAGGGGAATTGCTCAGATCCAGCCTGCAGAAACAGTCCTGGGAGCTGGGAATTGGATTTGGGGTCTGGAAGAAATAAAACTGTCTGCAACCCACCCCAAAGCTGAGCAGGGACCGAGCTGCCCCCAGGCAGCAGCAGCCCGAGGCACTTACGGATCGAACTCGTGGATGACGCTTTCGAATCTCAGGACGGAAAAGAGCCTCGTGGAGAACGCTGGAGCAGGGGGGAAGGCAGAGTGAACCACAGCACCTGCACAGCTGCAGCTCAGCTGAGCTCTGGCAGCTGCTCTGAGGCACTGAAACCTGTTTGTGCTTTCTACTGCTCACTGGGAAGGTAAGAGAAGGGAGGTTTCGAAGGGAAGGCAGAGAAGGGGTGAGAGCCTTCACCTAACCCCGACAGGAGCTTCCCAAGGGAAAAGGAGCAAAAGCAGAGTGGCTCCTTCCTGAGGTCCCCCTCTGGGGGCACGAGCAGCAGGATGTGGACTTACAGAGCACAGCTGCCATGGAGAGGATGAGGAGCTTGAGCAGTGTGTCCTGCTTCTCGTAGGAGAGGCGCAGAAAGCCCAGCTTGGTCATCTTCACAGCCGAGGGCAGCCTGAGCACCTTGGAACCCCTGCAGACCAACGAGGAGGATGCTCAGGCACTGAGCCAGCTCCCAGCACCCCCACACCAGAGCCTAAGTGCCCCCTTCCTCTACAACCCCACCACCTGCTTCAGCCACCCCCAGTCTCCCTTCCCTCCCACCCTCACCTGAGCAGTTGCCTCAGGTCTCAGCTGAGGTTTTCCTTTCACAGAGACCACAACTTCTCCAGGGCTGTAGGTGCCTCTGTTCCTCTGCAAGCCAAAAGTCAAACATCAGCTTCCAGCAAAACCTCTTAAGTGATGCAGAAAAACAGACCCCATGGAAATCCCAAGGACCTGCTGCTGCTCTCGGACACACAGCAGGTTTGGATGGCTCCCTGCTCCCTAAGTATTGGAAATACTTCTGTTAAAAGCTGGTTTGCTAACCTGGGCCAGCAGTAAATCAGCTTTGCTTGCACCTTGGCTCTTTACCTGAACCTCCCTGCTTACAGAGCCAGCCAAATCCTGGTGCTGGACACCAAGGAATGGGATAAAGTCTTTCTACTCCTGCAAACGCCCTTGATTGCTCCACTGCTCCCCACAGGCTCAGACCCACAAGTGGTGGCTGAACCCTCAGCTCACATCTCTGAGCTGCAGCACCGGGGAGGGCAGAGCTGGCCAGGCTGATTTAGAGAGAACATCCAAGCCAGGCCTGGAGAGAGCTTTTCTGTGACCCAAGCGGTTCTGATTCGCCTGTGTGGCACCAGGCGGCGCAGGAACAACCCTGGGCTGCAACTCTCTCCTGGTTCCCCTGGGGATAGAACTGCCACCAGCATCTCCCCTTGGCCAGCTCTGGCAAGCACCTCCTGGGGTGCTGGGGACACCCAATAACGCCACAGGTGAGGAGGAAGAGCTGTCCTCGGGCTGTGGTCCACGGCCTCGCTCTCACCAGCAGCCCATCGGAGCTGCTCTGTGCCCCTCACAAGCCTTCCCTGTGCTGCATCCCACTCCCACCACACCACATGGCTCCAGAAACTCTCGTCCCTGCCCCTCAGCTCTGGGCACTCCCAAGCCCACGGCACCCCACAGGTCCACATCCCCCAGGCTCCTCCAGCCCCTGAAAGCAGCAGTGCCTCACTCACAAAGCCTGGCAGCCCAGTGCATGGGTCAGCCCAGCTCCAGGATCCTGCAGACCTGGGCACCCTGCAGCTCCCTCACTCTGATGATGTGGGCACCCAGTACCCTACAGCTCCCTCACCCTGCCGATGTGGGCACCCAATAACCCCGCAGCTTCCTCACCCTGCCGATGTGGGCACCCAGTACCCTGCAGCTCCCTCACTCCACAGGCCCAGGCACTCCATAACGCCAACAGGCAACCACCCCACAGGCCTTGGCACCTCAGGACCCCACAGGCCCGGGCACTCGGTAACTCCACAGATCCCCCGCTGCGCAAGGCCCACTCCATAATCAAACAGTGCCCTCAGGCCTGGCCATTCTATAACCTCACAGAAGCCCAAGACTCTCACCCCACAAGCCCCCACCCACAGGCCTGGGCACCCCACAACCTCCTCACCCCACAGGCCTGAGGGCTCCACAGGAACCCACTTCTCAGATCGCGGCCCCGCGCGGCACCGGACAGCCCCCACCTAGCCCGGCACCACCCGCCCCGGGCCGCGGCCCTCACCCGGGCGCCGCTCCGGGCCCCGCCGCCCCGGCCATTCGCCCCGCGCAGCCGCCCTTGCCCGGCGCCGTGGCTCCCACCCGCCCATTGGCTCCCACGGACGCCACTCCAGGTGCGGCGCCGCTCACTGGCCGCTGCGTCCGGAGCTCAGCCGATAGCTGGGCGGGACGCGGTGCGCACGGCGCCTCCTCATTGGCGGAGGGCAGGGAAGGCGGAGCCGGCCGCGAGCGAGCCATGACGTGTCCGTGCAGGCTTGGGGGGTCCCGGGTCACGTGAGCGGATGCGGAAGCAAGGCCGGCCCCGCCACGTGGGTGGCGCCACGTGGGCACCGCCCCGGTAAGGCAGCGGCAGTCTGGAGTTGGGGCAGGACCTGGGGACTCTCGACCACCCCCCCAGCGGGACACTGGCGGTGTTTTGACGTCATAAAAGCTCCGAGTGGCCCCCAGCGGGGCAGGCGCAGGACAGCTGCGAACCGTGATTTCTCCGTTTAATGCTTCCGTGTGAAAATACTAGAGAAAAGTTGATAAACCGGCCCAAAAATCCACGGAGGGTCCGGGTGGGGACGTCACCGGCGGCGTCACCGGTTACGCCATCGGCCCTAGGGTACATGCACGGAGGGAGGGGTAGGGGGGAGATGGCACGGGGCAGGCGTCATAGAAAAGAGTCCGCTAGAAAAGGGGCAGCCGGCTCTTGGGGACGGGCAGGGGGTGACAAAAACACCGGGTTTCCCCCCAAAATCTCCACCGCGGGAGGGTGGAAAGAGACAGAAATGACGTCGACGCCCGGGCGGGTGTCGCCTCTCCCCGTGGCTGCGTAAGGACTCAGTGCCCCGGAGCAGCCGCCATGTGCTTGGCAGGGGAGGGCTGGGGGGAGAGAAGGCGCTCGGCCGGAGGGGAGGAGGCGGAGGAAGAGCCGCCGAGGGCAGACTGCAGGTAAACGGTCTTGTGGAAGAGACGGTTGCTGAGGAAAACCACCAGGGAGAAGAGCCGGAGCTGGAAGTGGCTGGAAGGAAAGAGAGTGATCAGCTCCCGCTGCCGGGAAACAGCCTTGTAGGGTGGGGTGATGCAGTTTTGGGGGAAATGGGGGGGACTGGGTGGATACTCACTAGGTCTTGCTGGGGGTCCTCGCTTCGTTGGCGCTGATGATGAAGAGAGGGAAAAGGATGGAAAAGAGGCAACCGCTGGAAGGGGAATATAACAGAACAGCTGAAAAGAGCTGAAAATGCCATAGAATACCATAAAATGTAATGTAGGAACATGAAGGAACATGAAAGTGCAGAAAAAAAACCAAGAAATAAGATAACAGAACATAAAAGAACAAAATAACACAGAAGAACATTAAAATAATTCAGTTGTAAGATAAACTAACAGAAAACCTCATAAAACAACAACTTACAACGGTAAAATAGCACAAAATCCCATAAAATAAACTGAATTCACAACCAAACACAAACCTGTGAAACCAAATCAACACTCAGTAACACAAAGTAACTTACAGCCCCAAAGGAAACTTAAATGAATTCAAAGAGTCACCATAAATTAAGAAATTAACGACATAAAAACTGTAAAATGCTTTACAAAGTAACAGAACAAAGCCTGAAATTTATGAGGTAGTAAAATTAAGAAAAAATAGCAAAATAAACAAACAGAAGTTAACCAAAGCCCAGCAGAAAATCACCAAATAACATAAAACCCCATAAAATAAATTGAAGAAATTACAGCAACATAAACCCCCAAAATGCAAAATAAACCTCGTAAAGTATAATTAACAAAAGCCCATAAAATAGCCTAACAATTTAAATTAGCATCAATAACCTATTTAAAACTAATTAAAATGATTTCAATTCATTTGAAACAGCCAAATGTAACCAACTTACAACCGAAAAAAATACCAAATTGAAAATAAGCCAAAGAAAAGTAACAAAATAGTCCCCTCAGATTGAGAGAAATTAAAATGACAAAATAAAAAGACCTGAAGAATGTAAAAGAAATGAAAATAACAAAAGTCACACCATGAAAATCTCATTGAAATAACAGGAAACAAAACAGCATCATAAAAATAACAACGGGATGACAGAACATAACAAAATAGTAGACAGAGCAAAAGAAGGGTACAGAGAGAGGCAAGGAGGGGCTCTGCCAAAGAGGGACAAAGGGAGAGCCAAGGAGGGGAACAAAATGCCATTCATAAATAAACCAACCCAAACTAACCCAGAGAGAGCCAAGGAGAGAGCCAAGGAGAGAGCCAAGGAGGGGCACAGAGAGAGCCAAGGATAGAGCCACGGAGAGAGCCAAGGAGGGGTACAGAGAGAGCCAAGGACAGAGCCACGGAGGGGCACAAAACACCATTAATAAAGAAGCCAACCCAAACCAACCCAGAGAGAGCCAAGGAGAGCACTAAGGAAGGGCACAAAACACCATTCATAAATAAACCAACCCAAACTAACCCAAAGAGAGCCAAAGAGAGAGCCAAGGAGAGAGCCAAGGAGAGAGCCAAGGAGAGAGCCAAGGAGAGAGCCAAGGAGAGAGACAAGGAGAGAGACAAGGAGGGGCACAAACCACCATTAATAAATAAACCAACCCAAACTAACCCAGAGCGCACCAAGGAGGGGTTCTGCTGGGGAGGGGCACACAATACCATAAATAAATAAACCAACCCAAACCCAATGAGAATGAACTCAGCTGAGCCAAACTGCAGCCCGGGGAAGGGTGCTGAGCCCACCCCGGGTGCTGGCAGGATCAGGCTGAGCTCAGGCCTCACCTGATGATGTAGGATGACTGCATGGCGGTGAGGAAGGCCAGCGGCAGGCCGAAGCCGAAGTAGTAGGGCCAGTTCCTCTCGATGTTGGAGAGCCGCTGGTGCATCTCGATTCCTGGTGGGGGGAAATCCATTGGGAAGGAGCACAGGGAGGGCAGCAGCCTGTCCCCAGTTCCGGCTCGGTGCTCCCGGCTCACCTTTGTTGAACCAGCGGTACTCGAAGCAGTAGAGGGAGTAGAGCAGCGACATGTGCAGCAGGCTGACCAACTGCCCCACCAGGTCGATGGGGAAGAGGCTGACGATCATTCCCTGCGGATACCAAGCAGGGAGAGGCGCTGGGATCGGGAAGGCGGCGCCCCGCGGCCCCCGGGCTGGCACGGGTGGGAGCTCACCTGGATGAGGAAGAGCGCCTGCAGCAGCAGGTTGAAGAGCATGTCCGCGATGATCTTGCTGACGCTGGGGAAGGGATGAGGCTTCCTGCCCGACACCTCAAACGCCAGGTCCGCAATGTCCTGGGGAGAGACGGGAAGGGCTTGAGGGAAAGGGAACTCCCTCCAGAGAGGGAAATGTGGTCGAGGAAAATTCTAAACAGACTCTTGAGGGAATGGAAATGAGGAGAAATGAGGGATTGAGTGGGCCGGAAATCTAAAGAGGAAAAGGAGCTTGAGAAAAAAGAATTCCAAAGAGGAAAAGCGAATTCAAGAGAAGTGAGGCTTGAGAGGGCTGAAAATCCGAGGAGAAAAAGCTCCAAAGGAAATTCCAAAGAGGAAAAGAAACTAAGGAGAAATGAGGGCTTGAGGGAGCTGAAATTCCAAAGAGCAAAAAGGAGTTCCAAAGAGGAAAAGGCGTTTGAGGGAATCACAAAGCAGGAAAAGGGTCAAGGAAAATGAAATCTGAAACAGGAGTTTGGTGAAGTGCCAAAGAGGAAAAGGGGCTTGAGGGAAATGAAATTCCAAAGACAGCAAAATCTCAAAGAGAAAATTGGGCCTGAAGGAAATGAAATCCCAGAGTAACAGGGAATTGAGGGAAAGGAAATTCCAAAGAGGAAGGGGAAGAGAAAAATCCCCTTCCTACCTGAAACCAGATGGCGTTGACAACCTTGCTGAGCACAAAGAGGGGAAGGACCCAGAGGGCACTGAAGATGGAGGTGAGGATGAACTCCAGCCAGGACCAGACATCACCGTGCAGGGAAGGGTCACCTGGGATGGTGGACAGGGAGAAATGCATCAGGAAGTGGTGGAGGAACCTCCTCATTTCACTTCCCAATGTGGCTTCTCCACACCATGGGGAGTTCTGATGAGGAGAAACATCAAACGCCAACCGTTGGTCTTCCAAAGAACATTCCCACCCCAAGGGCTCTGCAGCACCCTGGGTGATGCCAGCAGGAGGTACTCACCGATGATCTGTGCCGTGACCGACTGGAGGACTGGGATAAACACTCGGTAGAACAGGAAGAGACTAAGCTGAGGGGAAAACAACAACGAGGGGCTGGGGAGATTTGGGTGCTTGGCTTTGGGTCTCCTGGAACCACCCAGCAGAAGGCAGTTCCAGGGTTACACTTCCTGAGGTTCCTTCACAAACACTGAGGCAGCAATCTCTAAAGCCCAAATCTACACTTAAGCATTTCCTGCTGTGCTGCAATATCCAGAGGGGTTTGGATTTTCTCTAGAGCCTGATCCCTTCCCTGAGACCCAGAAACTCAGCGTGGGCCTTGGACAGGTCAGAATCCCAGCATGATGGGGTGGGAAGGGACCTCTGGGGATCATCCAGACCAAGCTCCTGATCAAGCAGGGCACCTCCAGGAGCTTGCCCAGCAGCACAGTGCCCAGGGGGATTGGAAGCTCTTCACACAAGGACACTCCACAGCCTCTCTAGGCAGCCTGCTCCAGGCCTCCAGCACCCTCACAACAAACAATTTTCTCCTCCTCTTCACATGCAGCCTCCTGCCTGCCACTCTCTGCCCCCTTGCCCCTTGGCCTGCCACTGCAGGGCACCACTGGCAAGAGCCTGGCCCCAGCCCCTTGCCCCCCATAGCTCCTTCATCTCTTGCTGAGCACTTAGCAGATGCCCTCTGGGGCTGCTCTCCTGCAGGCTCTCAGCCCCAGGGCTCTCAGCCTTTGCTCCTCACAGAGCTGCTCCAGGCCCCTCAGCAGCTTCCCAGCTCCCACTGCACTCCCTCCAGCACTTCCCTGGCTCTGCAACTGGGGAGCACACAACTGGACTTAGGACTTCATATGTGGCCTCACCAGGGCAGAGTGGAGGAGGAGAAGAACCTTCATTGACCTGGTGCTGCCCACACTCTTCCTCATGTTCCCCAAGACACCACTGGGGCCTTCATGGCCACCAGGAAACATTGCCGTCTCATGATGAACTCATGACACTAGCACTGCCAGTTCCTCCTTGGAGCTGCTTCCCAGCAGGGCCCCCCTCAGCTCAGCTGCACTCCCCAAGGGCAGGACCTGCACTTGCCCTGCTTGAACTTCATGAGGTTCCTTCACAAGAAGCCATCATAAAAGCAGCAAGTCTGCTCCCATACTGGGTTCCAGTAGAGCCCAGGGACTGGGAATTCAGTGCCTGGCACCCAGTGCTGCTGGCAGAAGTTGGCTTTCCTGGGTTGAGGGCAGAAGCAGAGCAGGCACTCACCCAGAAGACACCTCCATTCCAGGCACAGCACTGAAAGATCCGGCTCACGATCCGCGGTTCACTGACGCAGGAGAGGGGGAGACACACGTTAAGGTCCTGGACAAAGGGCCCCTAATGAGTGCCAACTGCCTCTGTTCCACACCTTAGGAATGTTGCAGCTCACCAGCGACCCAGCACAGGAATGCCAGAAGCAACACCTCCCAGGCTGGCACTATGTTCCAGTCAGTGCAAGCCTCCAGCCCATTCTACACCAGGGAGACTCTGAACCTTTATTAACTGCTCATAGTTGCACGGAAACTGAGCAAAAGCAAATCTGCATCCCAACTTTTAAGTATTTATTGGAGGTCTTGGGCTGTATGCTCCTCAAACTCTCACCCCAATAAATTCAGGATGTTTCAGGTACTTTTTGATCTATGAAGAAGCTCTATCAGTTCAGGGGGGCCTGGGCTTTTCTCTTTTGGCAGCCTATCATGGACATGCAGCAGTGTGGGACTTTCCCAGTTTTCTGCTCCCAAAGGGATAGAGCTCCAAGGAAAACCATCAAAATACAAACATTTGGTCCCCCTCAAAGACAAACTGTTCCTCAAGGGAAGCTGCAGGCACCTCTGGGGAGGGACAAGACACTCACTTCTCTTGCTTCTTCTCTTCCATGTGAAACCTCCGCTGGGCCAGTGCGCTGTTCGCTCTCCTCCGCCTCTGCTCTTCCCTCTTCTGCTGGATCCTGGCATCCAGCTTGGAGATGGTGCAGATGCCCCAGATGGAATCCTTGATTCCCTGTGCAAACCAGGAGTAGCCATCACGTAGGGAGAGGAGGATGTGGTCAGCCCAGGCCACCAATACCCTCCCCTAGCAAGTCAGTGATGCCAGAGCCCAGGTCGGAGCAGCTGCACCACTTATTTCCCACAGCCCACTGCCCTAGATGCGCAGAGACCTTCCAGCACCTTGAGGAACATCGGCATGTGCTGGGTGTAGAAGTGTGACTCCTCATCCAATCCCCATTATTTATATCCCTGGCAAGAACCAGAGAGCCTCCCTCAGCCTTTTTCCTGTCTGGCAGGAAGCCCTCCCTCCATGCCCTGCCAGCGGCGTTATGGCCAATAATGTGGAATTCTACGAAGTATCTCAGCTGTGGCCCAGACACATCCTGACACCAACCACAACCTCCTGCAAACCTCTCAGGAGGGAGGTGTCTGGAAGCCTTTTCCTTACTCCTCAATTTAAAAGCCTCTAGTAAAAGTACTCCACAAACAGCTGTGTGCAGCTCTAGATGAGGTCGCAACCACAACTGCCACAATTTCACTTCAAAATGATGACCAGAGGACACCAAGCCAAGTGTCCAGGTGTGAGCCAGGATGGTGTCACCACCCTAGTGACCCACATGGTGCTCCAGTGTGTGCAGTTCTAAACCAAACAGCAGCAATTATCATAGGTTCACAAGATGGTCTGGGTTGAGAGGGACTTTAAAGACCAATTCCAACCCCCTGCCATGGGCAGGGACACCTCCCTAGCAACCAGCCCAGGTTGCTCAAAGCCTCGTCCAACCTGGCCTTGAACACCTCCAGGGGAGTTGTGGATCACAGGATCACACTGTGTGATCCACAACCTCCCTGGACAACCTGTGCCAGTCTCTCCCCACCCTCACTCTAAACAATTTCTTCCTCATCTCCAGTCTCAATTTCCCCTCTCCCAGCTCAGAGCCATTGTCTCTTATCCTGTCACTCCCAGCCCTTGTCCAAAGTCCCTCCCCAGCTCTCCTGCAGCCCCTTTCAGGCACTGGAAGGCTGCTCTGAGGTCTCCCTGCAGCATTCCCTTCTCCAGGCTGAGCAGCCCCAACTCTCCCAGCCTGTCTTCATAGAGAAATTTTGATGCCAAAGGGGTGCCTGAAATGGCAGAGCAATGCTGAGCCCTCTGTGGCAGACACAACAGTCAGCTCGGGGAGGGGTGAAACTGTCCCACAAAATACTCGGGGAGCAACACACCCCACACAGCCACATCAAATGTGACCAAGAACTGACCTACTACTACCTCTGCTTCACAAAACACTCTCAGGGCCCCTTTTCCTGCTTTGATTTATCTCCAGGACCCAAGCAGGAAGCAAAGGAGGAGCTAGGTCACGAAGACTCACCCTGACGAGGTCATGAAGGAAGGTTTTCACGCTGTCTGCCATCTTGACTCCAGCATCACCTCTGCTTCCCAAACTATCAACTACAGGGAGAGGGGAAAAGCCGACCCCAAACCTCTCTCATCCTGGAGAGATGGGAAATGGATGGAGCCTGTGGAGAGAGAAAACACCAGGAGTACAGCAGGCATTACAGCACCGCTCGGTTAGGAGCACAACCTCAATCAACACCCTGGAGATTCTCAGCAGACTTCCTGACCATCCTTTGCTTCCCACCAGGAAACAAGCAACCAGAGAAAAGCTCCATTCTGCTAACTCTTTTGCCCAAACACTGCTTTTAAAGTGCCACAGAAGTAGAAAAAATAAGAAATCAGCAGCTAATAAAGCCCAGGGAAGCTTTTCCAGCAGCATTCCAACTGCTCCAAGGCTGGAGCTACCTGCTCGGGAGCTGGCTGCTGTCACAAGCCCTGACATGTCAGCATTGCTGCTGCTCTGCACCCACTGCACAGGACACAAACAACTAAAAACAACGGCTTAAAACCAACAAAACCCAAGAAATAAAAAGGGGATAGTTTGGTTACTCCGAGATAAAAGCTGCTGGGGCACGAACTGTGCTCTTGCAGAGGAGTGACTGCCAGGTCGGCTGAAACACAAGGGAGCAGAAGTGGCCTCCAGCTTCATTAATATTGGCTTTAATCACCCTAAAATCCAGCCTTGGGGAGGCAGAGCCTCGGCAGAAACAAAAGGCAGAAAGGAGCCTTCTCTTTGTTCCAGGCAGCTGCTTCTCACTACTCACTACCCTTCAGGCTGGGAAACATCTCTGTTGAACACAGCAAGACCTGGCTGCCATATGGTGCTGGCTTCTGCTGAGCCCTGCCTGGTTACTGTCACCCATAGGCATCCCCCACCCAGGGCTGGGGGTCACTGGGCGAGGTAAGGATCATCACAGCACCCCAGGATCCCTCTGCAACCAAGGTACCTCAGGGCTGCCCCTCGTACTTAAGTTTACCTCAGGACTGCCCCACAGATCCCTCCGGCCCCCAAATTGCCTCATGGTTACACCACATACAACCCCAGACCCCAAATTACCTCACGGTTTACCCACAGATCCCACCACCGGACCCAAAATTACCTCAGGGTTGCCTCACAGATCCTTCCAGATGTAAAATTACCTCAGTTGTTGCTCCGTAGATACTCCCGGATCCACACAGATCCTCGGTGGCCCAAAACTATCTCAAGGTTGCCCCCAGAGACCCCTTCAAGACCCAAATTTACCTCAGGGCTGCCACACGGCTCAGAATCGCCTCAGCGTTGCTCCATAGATTCCTCCGAATCATCTCAGGGTTGCGACACGGATATGCCCAGAACCAAATTTATCTTGGATACCCCCACAAATACTCTCGGAATCAAATTTGCCTCAGGGCTGCCCCCACAGATGGCTCCGAACCCGAAATTACCTCAGGGTTTCCTCTCGTACCCCAAATTACCTGAGAGTGGCCGCACTGACCATACCGAACCTGAATTTGCCTCAGGGTGCTGACATGAGCAGCTGCTGGCCCAGATTTACCTCAGAGCTGCCCCACGGCCCACAGCTTCCTCAACACTGCCCTCACAGCTGCCGGCAGTGACCCCAACGATCTCCCCAGGCAGAGGGGCGCACAGTTCTCTTGGGCCGATCCCACCCTGGCCCCACGGCTCACATTCCCCTCCACCCCCGCCCGCCCGCTCGCTCGCTCGCTCACTCACCGGCGGCTGCGGGCCGGGGGCGCAGGGGGCGGCAGGCGAGCCCAGCTCCCGCCGGCCCGGCCGCCACTGCACGGCGCATGCGCCCGGGGCGCTGCCGAGGCGCAGGCGCGGCACTGCCCCCCCATTCCCGGCCACTGCGCATGCTCTGATGTGCGCCATGCCACTGCGCATGCGCAGCGCTTCAGCCTGCCGGCAGAGAACAAACCACCACCACCCCGTCACCGCCAGAGGGCGCCAAAACGGGGACACTGGGGGTGATGGGGACTAGTGGGGAGCCTGGGACAGAGGGGACTGGGGACACTGGGGGTGATGGGGACTAGTGGGGAGCCTGGGATAGAGGGGACTGGGGACACTGGGGGTGATGGGGACTAGGGGGGAGCCTGGGATAGAGGGGACTGGGGACACTGGGGGTGATGGGGATACTGAGGTGTCAGCGGGGGGTAATGGAGGCACTGGGGCTGGAGGCAGTGGGGACATAATGAGACACCAGGACTGGGGGCAATGGGGGGAACAGCAGCTAGTGGGGACACAACATATAGCAACAGGAAATAGTGGGGGACAATAGGGGACCCTGGGGTGGTAATGGGAACCCATAATGGGAGGGGACACTGGGGTGGTAATGGGAACCTATAATGGGTTGGAAGTGACCCAAAGAGCTCATCGAGTCCAAGGCCCCTGCCAGAGCAGGGCCATCCAAGCTAGCTCAAGTCACACAGGAACACATCCAGACAGGCCTGGAAAGGCTCCACAGAAGGAGACTCCACAACCTCTCTGGGCAGCCTCTGGGACCCTTCCAGGCAAGAAGTTCCCCTTGTGCTGAGCTGGAACCTCCTGTGCTGCAGCTTCCATCCATTGCTGCTTGTCCTACCCCAGGGAGCAGTGAGCAGAGAGCAGAGCCTGTCCCCCCCTCCTGGCCCCCAGCCCTCAGATAGTTACAGACATTGATTCAATTCCCTCTCAGTCTTCTCTGCTCCAGACTCTCAGCCCCAGGGCCCTCAGCCTCTCCTCACCAGGCACTGCTCCAGTCCCCTCAGCATCCTCAGAGCCCTCCCTTGGACCCTCTCCAGCAGATCCCTGTTCCTTTGCAACTGGGGAGGCCAAAGCTGAAGGTAGTACTTGAGGTCTCAGCAGGCAGAGCAGAGGGGGAGGAGAACCTCCCTTGACCTGCTGGACACACTCTGCTTAATGGGGACAAGAGGAGGCTCCCAGGTGACCTTCTTGTGGCCTGCCAGGATCTGAAGGGGGCTACAAAAAAAGGCTGGGGAAGGATTTTTCAGGATACCAGGGAATGCCAGGACGGGGGGAAATAGAGTGAAGCTGGAGGTGGGGAGAGTCAGGCTGGAGGTGAGGAGGAAGTTGTTGAGCAGGAGAGTGGTGAGAGGCTGGAATGGGTTGCCCAGGGAGGTGGTTGAGGCCCCACGGCTGGAGGTGTTTCAGGCCAGGCTGGCTGAGGCTGTGTGCAGCCTGCTCTAGGGTAGGGTGTCCCTGGGCATGGCAGGGGGGTTGGAACTGGCTGCTCCTTGTGGGCCCTTCCAGCCCCGACTGGTTCTGTGATTCTGTGACACTGAGGGGATACTGGAACTGGGCAAGTAGGGGGGGAACTGGGAGGGTCCTCATCTCCCCCATACAGCCTCCAGCACACAGCAGTTGTCCATTTTATTCCTGCAGGGCAGCAGCACCGCCCTGGGATGGGCGCAGGAAGGGGTTGGAAGTGGTTGGGAAGGTGGCAGAATAGGGTCTGGAAGAGGTCTGGGAGCGGACAGGAAGGGGTCTCGAGGTAGTCGAGGAGAAGGCAGGACGAGGTCCTGCTGCCACGTCCAGTTCCTCCAGCAGTGTGTCCCAGCCGCAGTGCAGGTCACCACTAGGCCAGCCCCGGCCACACCATGGCCCCGGGTCACCACTAGACCAGCCCTGGCCACACCACGGCCCTGGTCACACCATGGCCCCGGGTCACCACTAGGTCAGCCCTGGCCACACCACGGCCCCCGGTCACCCCTAGGCCAGCCCCGGTCACACCACGGCCCCGGGGCACCACTAGGTCAGCCCTGGCCACACCTCATCCCTGGTCACACCACAGCCCCGGCCACACCACGGCCTCGGGTCACCACTAGACCAGCCCTGGTCACACCACGGCCCCGGCCACACCACGGCCCCGGGTCACCACTAGGTCAGCCCTGGCCACACCTCATCCCTGGTCACACCACAGCCCCGGCCACACCACGGCCCCGGGTCACCACTCGACCAGCCCTGGTCACACCACTGCACCGGACACTCCATGGCCCCAGGTCTCCACTAGGTCAGCCCAGGCCACACCTCATCCCTGGTCACACCACAGCCCAGGTCACACCTAGGCCAGCTTCGGTCACTCCACAGCCCTGCTCCCCTCGCACCCCCGGTCCCCCCAGGCCAGCCCCGTTCACCCCACACCCCCGGTCCCCCCAGGCCAGCCCCGTTCACCCCACACCCCCAGTCCCCCCAGGCCAGCCCCGGCGCCCCGCAGCCCCGCTCACACCACACCGTCCTCCTCCAGCGGGCTCCCGTCCAGCAGCCGCTGCCAGCCCAGGCGCTGCAGGTCCAGGCTCTGGTAGCGGCCCTTGAGCAGCAGCTCGGCCAGCGCCCGGCCGGTGGCGGGGGCGTGCTGCAGGCCGTGCCCGCTGAACCCTGCCGCCACGAAGAGGTTCTCCAGCCGCGGGTGCCGGCCCAGCACCGCGTTCCGGTCGAAGCAGTTGTAGTCGTAGTAGCCGGCCCAGGAGGCGCGGGGCCGCAGCGCCGAGAAGGTCGGGACGCGGCGGGCGAGCAGCGGCCACAGCCGCTCCTGGAAGAAGTCGTGGTCCACCGACAGGTCTGCCGCGTCCGGCTCCTCGTCCTGCGTGCGGCGGGGGGGCGGTGAGAAACGGGGGGAAGGGCACATGGAGGGGGCAAATGGTACAGTGGGGGGTTAAAGGATACACTGGGGGGCAAATGAGATATTGGGGGGGTTAAAGGATACACTGGGGGGGCAAACGAGACATTGGGGGGTTAAAGGATACACTGGGGAGGGCAAATGAGACATTTAGGGGGGGTTAAAGGATACATTAGAGGGTCAAGTGAGACATTTGGGGGGGTCAAGTGATAAATTAGGGGGGTTAAATGATACAAGGCAGGGTCAAGTGAGACATTTGGGGGGTCAAGTGATAAATTAGGGGGGTTAAATTATAAATTGAGGAGTCAAATGATAAATTAGGGGTTAAAATGATAATTTGGGGGGGTTAAAATGATAAATTGGGGGGGTTAAAATGATAAATTGGGTTAAATGATAAAATTAGGGTGTTAATAAATTGCAGAGGGTCAAGTGATCGATTAGGGGGGTTAGATGATAAACTGGGGGGGGCAAATGATAAATTAGAGAGCTGAATGATAAATTGGGGGGGGCAAATGATAAATTCAGAGTGGGTCAAATGATAAATTTGGGAGTTAAATGATATTAAATGGTAAATTGGGGGGGGTCA
>WAAF01005048.1:26221-90854 GCA_013400475.1 Tricholaema leucomelas | reverse complement strand
AAAGTAATATGCGAGGAGCAAGATAAAAAATTAGGGGGGGGGAAACAATTTGGGGCAGTCAAATGATAAATTGGGGCAGTCAAATGATAAATTTGGGCAGTTAAAGGCCAAGGAGCTAAGTAATAAAGAGTCAAATAATGTTTGGGGAGTCAAATTTGAGGGGTAAATAATACAGAGTCAAACTGGGGGGGGGAATAATAAAAGGGTTAAGTAATAAAGTGAAAGGGTCGAGTAGGGATTGGGGGCAAATAACAAAGGGGTTAACAAGGAGTTAATAAAGCAAATGGGGCAAATAATGATGGGGGCAAATAATAAGAGGTGGAATAAAGAAGGGGTTAATAACAAAGTGAAAGGGTGAAAGAGTGATTGGGGGGGAGGTAAGTAATAAAGGGGTTAAGTAATAAAGGGGGCAAGTAATAAACTGAAAGGGCCAAATAATGATTGGGGAGTTAAATTAAGGGGTCAATAAAGGGTCAAGTAATGATTGGGGCAGCTAAAGGCCAAAGAGTTAAGTAATAAAGAGTCAAATAATGTTTGGGGAGTCAAATTTGAAGGGGTAAATAATAAAGAGTTAAATTAGGGGGGGGTGGTGAATAATAAAAGGGTTAAGTAATAAACTGAAAGGGTCAAATGTCTGGGGTGGTAAATAATAAATGAAGGGTTTAATAATGAGGTGTTAAGTAATAATGGGTTCAGTAATAAATTAAGGAGTCAAGTAATAAACTGAAAGGGTCAAATAATGCTCTGGGGAGTAAGTAAAGGCTTAAGTAAGGGGTTAAGTAACTCAGAGATTACATAATAAATTGAAAGGGTTGACTAATTTGGGGGGGGGTAATAAGAGAGTCAAATAATAAGAGGTTAAATAATAAGATGAAAGGGTTAAGTAATTTGAGGGGTGATATAACAAGGGGTGATATAAAGTGGAAAGGTCAAATAGGGATTGGGGGGGGTTAAATAATTAAGGGGTTAGATAATAAACTGAAAGAGTGAAATAGTAATTGGGGGGGGGTCAATAATAAACTGAAGGGACCAGAATAAGAATTTGGGGTTAAAAAAATTAAAGAGTTAAGAAACTGAAAGGGTTAAAGGGGTTCGATACTAAGGGGTTGATAAAGAGTCAAATAATTGGGGGGGGGGGGGGGTAAAGAATAAATGAAGGTGAAATAATGAAAGGGTCAAGTAATAATTTGAGGGGGACAACGTAATAAATTGAGTGGTTAAATAAGCTGAAAGGGTCAAATAATGATCTGGGAGGGTTGAATAATAAACTGAGAGAGTCAAAGAAAGAAAGAATTAAGGGGTGTAATAATAAGGGGTCAATAATTAAGGGGGTAATAAATTCAGTAGTAATAATAAGGGGTAAATAATTAAGGGGTGTAATAAACTAAGGAGTAATAATAAGGGGTAAATAAGGAGCAATAAGAAGGGGTAAATAATTAAGGGGGTAATAAATTAAGGAGCAATAATAAGAGGTAAATAATTAAGGGGGGTAATAAATTAAGGAGTAATAAGGGGTAAATAATTAAGGTAATTAAGTAATAATAATAAGGGGTAAATAAGGGGTGTAATAAATTAAGAAGTAATAATAAGGGGTAAATAAGGAGCAATAAGAAGGGGTAAATAATTAAGGGGGTAATAAATTAAGGAGCAATAATAAGAGGTAAATAATTAAGGGGGGTAATAAATTAAGGAGTAATAAGGGGTAAATAATTAAGGTAATTAAGGAGTAATAATAAGGGGTAAATAAGGAGTAATAATAAGGGGTAAATAATTAAGGGGTGTAATAAACTAAGGAGTAATAATGAGGGGTAAATAAGGAGCAATACCAAGGGGTAAATAATTAAGGGGGTAATAAATTACGGAGTTCAGTAATAAACTGGGAAGGGTTAATAATTGAAGGGGATTCACACAGGAGGGCAGATAACAAACTGAAAGGGTTAAGTGATTAATTAGGAGGGAGATAATAAGTTGAGGGGGGTAAATAATTGAGGCTTGGGGGCTCACCTCGGGGGGGCTCAAGCCACCAAGGTAGTTGCCAGCGATGCCATCGCGGCGGAAGTAGGCGCCGGAGGTGTCGACGACAAAGGGGCAGGAGAGGCCAGGACCATCCGGGCAGTGGAAGGAGAACACATACCTGGGGGGCCCGGGGGGGGGTCAGGGTGCACACCCCCCTGACTGTGCTATGTGGAGGGGGACAGGGATGGGGGCTTGTGCCCACCGAAGAATGGCACAGAAGGGTTAGGCGTCAGCTTGGAGATGGGTGGTGGGTGCTGGGGTGTGACCCCCCCAGCATGACACCCCAAAAGCCAGTACCAAGATATTCACCCCCCCTTGGAGATGGGTGGTGGGTGCTGGGGTGTGACCCCCCCCCCCAGCATGACACCCCAAAAGCCAGCACCAAGAGATTCATCCCCTTGGAGAGGAGTGGTGGGTGCTGGGGTGTGACCCACCCCCCATGGTCCCCTCGAAGTAAAGCACCCAGGGGTTCACCCTGACTGGTGCTGGATGGGGGTGGGTGCTGGGGTCCCCCCACGAAGAGCACTGAGGGGTCTGTCCTTTGAAGGTGGAGGGATGGGTGGGATGTGACCCCCCCCACACTGTGACCCCCCAAAAGGCAGAGGAGGTTTGCCCCCCCCCCAACCCCTGCCGATGTCTGGGACAGGATCAGAGTTGTTTGCGCTGGAAAAGCCTCAGAGACCGCCGAGGCCAACCCCAGCCAACCCCACCGAGGGCACCAGACCATGGCCCCAGTGCCATGGCCACACAGTTCTGCAACACCGCCGGGGTGGGGACTCCACCACCTCCCTGGGCAGCCTGTGCCAGTCCCTGACCACTCTGGCAGCAATGTTCCTAATCGCCAACCTGGCCCTGCCCTGGCACAAGTCCAGGCCATTTCCTCTCCTGTCCCTTGTTCCCTGGCAGCAGAGCCCAACCCCAGCTGGCTGCAGGCTCCTGGCAGGGAGCTGCAGAGAGCAATGAGGTCTCCTCTCAGCCTCCTCTGCTCCAGCCTCAACACCCCCAGCTCCCTCAGCTGCCCCTCCCCAGCCCTCTTCTCCAGACCCTTCCCCACCTTCAATGCCCTTCTCTGGCCCTGCTCCAGCTCCTCTATGTCCTTCTGCCACTCAGGGCCCACAGCTGAACCCAGCACTCAAGGGGTGGCCTCAGCAGTGCCCAGCCCAGGGGCACAATCCCTGCCCTGCTCCTGCTGCCCACACCACTGCTGAGCCAGGCCAGGCTGCTGCTGCCCTTCTTGCCCACCTGGGCGCCCCCTGGCTCATTTCCACCCATTGTCAGCTAAGGTCAACTCCAAAGTCATCTTGCCCACCCCCTGCAGCCTGCAGGGACATCTCAACTTGGGCAGGCTGCCCATGGCCACCGCCACTCTGAGCTTCAATATACTGAGGGTTGGGGGCTCAGCCATGTCCCTGGGCAGCCTGAGTGTCTCACTACCCACATTGTCCAACCTAACTCTGCCCTGCTCCAGTTTCAAACCACTGCCCTCACCCTGTCCCCACAGGCCCTGCTGAACAGTCCTTGCCCAGCTCTCCTTGAGCCCCTTCAGGCACTGGCAGCAGCTCTGAGCTCTGCCTGCAGCCTTCTCCTCTCCAGGCTGCACAGCCTCAGCTCCCTCAGCCTGTGCCCACAGCAGAGCTGCTCCAGCCTCTCATCACCTCTGTGGCCTCCTCTGGACCCTCTGCAGCAGGTCCATGTCCCTCTGGTGCTGAGGTGCCCATGTCTGGCCCCAGCCCTGCAGCTGAGCTCTCCCCAGAGCAGAGCAGAGCACAGGGGCAGGATCTCCTCTCTGCAGCTCTGCCCACGCTGCTGTGGATGCAGCTCAGGCTGCCCTTGGCCTTCTCTGCTGCCAGTGCCCACTGCTGGCTTCTGCCCAGCCTCTCCCCCCCAGCACCCCCAAGCCCTTCCCTGTGGGGCTGCTCTCTCAAACTGTCCTTTCCTCCCGAGCACACCCAAAGCTCTCTGCCCAACCAGGACCTTTCCCTGCCAGCTCAGCACTGGGCACTCAGGGCCTGTCCCTGTGCCTTTTGGACTTCCCTCGAGCAAGGTCCAACCTCCCTGCACTGCTCAGACCTCCAACTTGCCTGCCAAGGCACTTTGCCCACCATGCTCCCAAGCAGGCCAAGGTCTGCCCTCGTGACCAGGTGGCAGCTCTGCTGACCCCTCCCCGGTCACAACTCTGCCACTTCCCACCTGCTGGGTGGGAGCTGCTGGGAGCTCCCCCTCCATCAAGCACCAAGGGGTTCACCCCTCCAGCCCTGAAGATGACTGATGGGTGCTAGGATGCAACCAACCACAGACTATGGCACCCCAAAAATCAGCATTGGCAGGTCTCCCCAACTTGATAGGGGGTTGGTAGATGCCAAGATGTGACCCCCCCCCCAGACTGTGACCCCCCAAAACCCAGCACTGAGTGGTTCCCCCACCTTGATGGAGGGATGGTGTCTACTGGATGCACCCCCCCGACTCTGACAGCCCAAACCCCAGCACCAAAGGGTTCACCCCCACCCTGGAAGACGTATGGTGGGTGTTGGGATGTGCCCCCACGCCGTGACCCCCCCAAATGCCCCTGCTGACCTCTTCCTGGGCTGGATGGGGAGGGGAGGCTGCCGCAGCCCCTCTGGCACCCCAGACTCCTCCAGCAGCTTCCCAGCCCAGGCGCCCGCAGCGTTGATCACGATGGCACAAGACACTGGCTGGTACTCCAGGCTGTCCGGCATGTGGATCTGGGGGGACACACACAGGGGACACCGGGGGGGGTCAGGGACACTCGTGGGGACCCCCCAGGTGTGGGGTGAGGGCCAGGCAGGCACTCACATGGACGTAGTTGATGCGTGCGAATTGTGAGGATGGTCCTCCTGGTGTCAAGTCCTTAGCTGTGGTGACAAAACCTTCAGGGGGGGTGAGCTGCGGGGTCCTGGGGGGGTTGGGGTGGGGGCCACACTAGGGTACCTCTCCCCTCCTCACCTCGCACCTCCCCAGAGCAGCTGTGGACCCCCAGGGCTGTGGCTTTGCGGCGGAAGGCGTTGAGGAGGGTCCAGGGGTCAAACCAGCCTTCATCCTCCAGACCTGGGGGAACCACAGAGTGACCCCAAAACACCCCCACGGGGGGGGCTGGACCCTCCCTCCAAGACATAGAGCTGGGATAAAGGAGTCCTCCCCTGGGGATGGGACAGGATGGGACGAGAAGAGGATGAAAATGGGAATGAGGGTGCAGATGGGGGGAGGAGGAGGAGAGGTTGGAAGGGGGAGATGGAGATGAGAATGAAGAAGATGATGAGGAAGAGAACAGGGATGGGGATGAGGGTGAAGACAAGGACGAGAAGGAGAGAGAGGACAGGGATGGGGTGGTGATGGGAAAGAAGATGAAGATGGGGATGAGGAGAAGGATGGGGATGTGGATAAAGAAAGGGATGGGGAGGAGCAAGAGGATGGGGGTGAAGGTGGGGGTGGGTGCTGAGGGGGTTCCCCTGACAACCCCCCTACCATAGGAGGCCACAGCCACCCCCTCTGTGTCTATCCAGGGGAACTTCTCCTTCAGCTGGGCTGGGGACAGCAGAGCCACTTGAACCCCCTCCTCCCTGGGGGAAACAGCACACAGAGGGAGGGTCAGGCTGAGACTCCCCCCCAAAAAACCCACACCGAGTCGGGGGTTCTGTGTGTCCCCCACCTCTGGAGCTGGACGAGGGCCTCCAGCCTGGCAGCAGCTTCTGTGGGGGCGAGGAAGAGGTACCCCGAGGGCTGGAACTGGATGTCGATGGGGGGCTCGTTGGGCACCCCGAGGTACTCCTGAGAGGGGAAGGGGCAGTCCGGTGAGCGAGGCTGGACGCCCCCCCAGGCCCCCTCCCCCCAGAAGAGGCACCCACTGACGTTGATGTCGCGCAGGAAGGCGGCGGAGAAGCGAGACATGCGAATGTTCTCGGGCAGCGAGAACTGCTGCCGGATCCCCCCCACCGACAGCACCGTGGAGGCTTGCGAGTACTGCGGGAGAAGAGACCCCCCCGCGTCAGACGGGGCCCGGGGCCAGAGCCCAGACCCTGCCCAGAGTCAAACGGGGCTCAGGGGCAGGAGGGGGCCCGGGGCCAGAGCCCAGACCCTGCCCAGCGTCAAACTGGGCCCGGGGGCAGGAGGGGTCCCCATGGCCAGAGCCCAGACCCTGCCCAGCGTCAAACGGGGCCCGGGGGCAGGAGGGGCCGGGGGCGGCGGCAGCCCGGGCCGGGGGTGTCTCACCGTGGGGTCCCGCTCCACCACCAGCACCTTCATGCCGTGCTGCTGCCCCTCCAGCGCCTTCAGCCAGTAGGCCACCGACCAGCCCACCACGCCGCCCCCCACCACCACCACGTCGGCTTCCTCGGGCGGACGCGGCCCGGAGGGGATCCCCGGGGGGGTCCAGTTCCCCCACCCCCCCGGCCTCAGCGCCGGCAGCTGATCCTTCAGGGTCTGACCGATGCGCCTCAGACCCTGTTCCAGCTCTGCTGGTATATGGGGGGCTGCCAGGCCCGAGCGTGGGGGCAGCAGAGCCGGCAGCCCCCCGCCCAGGATCCCTCAGGACCTCCCCAGTCACCACGGGGACCCCCCCAGCATCCTCTGCAGCCCCTGGATTTCCCCCAGTTCTTGGAGTGCCTCCCCAGTGCCTCTCTGGGGCCCCTGCCCAGGGTCCCCCAGGTCCTCTGCAATCTCCCAGCACTCTCTGGGACACCCCCAGATCCTCTGGGATCCTCCCTGGGCCCTCCTGGGTCCCCCCAGTCCACCTTGGGGATCCCCCCAAGATCTCATTCTAGCTGCTGAGTCGTGACCCTCCTCCAGTTCCTTCTGGGACACTCCATGGCCCCCACTCAAATTTCCCCTGGACCCTCCCCAGTCCTCTCAAGGACCCCCAGGCCTCCTGCTGCCCCCCAGGACACCTCTCTGTCCCCTCTGAGAACTGCCCCACTTCACAGGGACCCACTCCAGCCCCTCTGGAACCCTCCATGACCTCCCCCCAGTCATATAACCCCCCCCCGGTTCCCAGGCGCCCCACCCAAGCCCTCCCACGCCCCATTTCCCACGGTGACCCCCAACGTTCCCTGGGACTCCCCAGACCCCCACAGAAATCCTCATTCCCCCCATGACCCCCAGTGACTTCCCTCAGTGCTCCCCAGAGCCCCCAGTGATCGCCCGCGACCCCCACAGACAGCAGACACACACACGACCCATTCCCCTTGGGACCTCCCACTGCCCCTTGGGACTCCCCCAAATCCCCGCAGACACCCCCACGGCACCCCGAGAACACCCAGTGACCCCTCTCAAACACCCCACTAATTCCCTCCAGAAACCCCCAGTCCCCCCCAGAATCCCCACAGACCTTCCTCCAGTTCCCCTCAAGACCCCCCCACTTCCCGCACTGCCCCCCCAGAGTCCCCCTCAGTTCTNGTACCCCCAAAGCGCCTCCCGCCCTCCCGTGGCGCTCGATTCCCCCCGCCAGCCCCAGATCCCCCTTCCCCCCGGCCGCATCCGCGAACCCCCTCCGCCCCTCACCGCGGAAGATGTCAGTGCGGAGCGGGGCTGCGGCGCGCAGGGCCCGGCCAGGAGCACTCCTAGGGAGCGGCGACCCCCACAGGGAGCCCCCCGGGGGCACCCCGGCTCTGGCGCCGCTGAGAAGGCACCGAACGCAGCCCGAGCGCAGCATGCGGCGGCTGGACAGGACCCGCGGCCAGACACGGCCCCGTGGGCTGGACACGGCCTATGGGCTGGACACGGCCCCGTGGGCTGGACACGGCCTATGGGCTGGACACACCTCCCACTTGCTAGGCACGCCCCCTGCGGCCTGAACACGCCCCCTACCGACTGGCCACGCCCATCAACCATCGGCCACGCCCACTCACAGACCGCCTGCGGGGGAGGGGTTGGAAGGGACCTGCTGAGATCACCCAGGCCAAGGCCAGGGCAGGGGCACCCAGGGCAGGGCACCCAGGACACCTCCAGGGGGCTCTGGAAAGGCTCCAGTGCAGGAGACTCCACAACCTCTCTGGGCAGCCTGCTCCAGGCTCCAGCACCCTCACAGGGACAAAGTTTGCCCTCCTCTTCCCCTGGCACCTCCTCTGGCCCAGCTTGCCCTCAGTGCCCCTTGTGCCACCCCTGGCCAGAGCCTGGCTGCATCCTCCCCACACTGCCCTGCACATCTTCAGCACAGCACTGAGGGCAGCCCTCAGGCTGCTCTGCTGCCAGCTGCCAGCCCCAGCTCCCTCAGCCTGGCACCACAGGAGATGCTCACTGCCTGCAGCAGCTTGGGGGCTCTGGGCTGGGCTCTCTGCAGCACTTCCCTGAGCTGCTTCTGCAGCTGAGGGGCCCAGAGCTGGACACAGGATTGCAGCTGTGGCCTCAGCAGGCAGAGCAGAGGGGCAGGAGAACCTCTCTGCCCTCCTCACCACAGCCCTTCTGACCCACCCCAGGCTGCCCTTGGCCTCCTTGCCCACCAGGGCACATTGCTGGCTCAGGGGCACCCTCCTGCCCACCAGCACCCCCAGGGCCCTTTCCCCTGCACTGCTCTCCCCCAGCTCAGTGCCCAACCTGCACTGCCCCATGGGGTTGCTCTCCCCCAGCTGCCAGGCCCTGTCCCTGCCCTTGTTGGGCTCCAGTCCATTTCTCCCCACCCTGCTCTCCAGCCTGGCCAGCTCTGGCTGAATGGCAGCACAGCCTGAGGGCTGGCACCAGTGCTGCCAGCTTGGTGTGCCCAGCACACTGCCTGGCACTGCCCTCTGTGCCCTCTGCCAGGTGGTTGATGGAGATACTGAACAGGACTGGTGCCAGCTCTGACCCCTGAGGGACTCCACCGGCCCCAGGCCTCCTCTCTCCGCCTCGGCCCTCCCCCGCCATAACCTTGCCCCTCCCCCTCTCCCTATTCGCTGGCAGCAGCCCCGCCCATTTCCGCCCCCTCCGCCAATGGGCGGTGATTTCCGGCGGAAGCGCTGGGGGCAGTGCGACGTGTGCGCGGAGCCGGGCCCGGCGCCGCCGCCGCCATGCTCGACTTCTTCACCATCTTCAGCAAGGGCGGCCTCGTCCTCTGGTGCTTCCAGGGCGTCCGCGGGCCTGCTGCCGCCGCCACCGCGCCCGTCAACGCCCTCATCCGCTCCGTCCTTCTCCAGGTCCGGGCGCGGCTGCTGGGACCGACGGCCTGTGGGAGGGGGAACACCGCAGACCGGCTGCTTGGGAACGGGGATGGGGGCAACTGGAAGCGTCGGTCTGGGAAGCGGGGACGCTTGGGGACGGCTGGCTGGGGAGGGGGCGGTTGGGACCCTCTGACTGGGGATGGACGAACGGACAGGACCATCTGGTGGGGGATCCAGGCAGGACCATCTGCTTGGGCGCGGGGGGCGGCTGGGAACGTCTGCCGGGGAACGGGAGCAGTTGGGAACATCGGGAACGGACATAGCTGAGAACCGTCTGCCGGGGAACGGGAGCAGTTGGGAACATCGGGACCGGACATAGCTGGGACCGTCTGCCGGGGACCGGGAGCAGTTGGGAACATCGGGACCGGACATAGCTGGGACCGTCTGCCGGGGAACGGGAGCAGTTGAGAACATCTGGCTGGGAACGAGGATAGTTGGGAACAGCTGTTCGGGAAGGGGGCAGCAGGCAGGACCATCTGCCTGAGGTCGGGAGGCAGCTGAGAACCTCTGCCTGATGGGGGAGACAGGCAGGGAGGAGCACTTGGGACCACCCTCGTGGGATGGGGCAGTGGTTGGAAGCATCGGTCCTGGGAGGTAAGTGGTTGGGACAAGCTGTCAGGGACGGGAGGCACTTGGAGCCGTCCAGCTGAGAAGGCAGCAGTGGGCACCATCTGCCCGAGGAAGAGGGGGGGAGTGGGCACCACCTGCCTGGGGGAGCAGAGGTGTGGGGGGCAGAATGACCCAGCTGGGGGCAGAGCCTGGAGGGGATCATCTGCCTGGGGAGACAACTGAGCCGTTTTGGAGAGGAAGGATGGGACCACCTGTCCCGTGGGGAGGGCCTGGGCTTGAGTTCCTCTAAGGGCTGCTGGACCACGTTCTGTGGAGAGGGGAGTGGATGGGGAGGGGAGGTTCTGCTGCTGGCACCCCTCTGCTGATGGCTGCTCTCCCTTAGGAGCGAGGCGGCAACAACTCCTTCACCCATGAAGCCCTCACGCTTAAGTACAAGCTGGACAACCAGTTTGAGCTGGTGTTTGTGGTGAGTGACCTGCCCCAGCCCCACGGGCACGGGGTGGGGGGATTGCCCCCCAGAAATGGGCTCTGGTGGTGGGGGTGGGAAGGAACCTGCCTGGTACCTTTCCGAGGGGCTGCGGCTCTCAGCTGCCTTCCTCAGCCCCATGGGCAGCGGCCGCGGACGTGGCACCTGGGCAGAGGAGCAGCAGCGCCTGCGTGACCTCCAGAGGCTCTGCTTGGCACCTTGGCTTCTTCCTCCCTGTGCCAGCAGCTGCCAGCATCAGCATGGCTGGCGTGGGGCTGGCTCTGTCCTCACCAGAGAGCTGGGGAATGGCCTGAGGGGGGTGGTAGGACAGTGCAGAGCTGCGCTGGGGGCACCTCGGGGAGCTGAGTGCTGACCCCGGCGTGGCCAGGCTGGGGGGGGTGTGGTGGGGGGGTGTCTCTTGGTGGTGCCAGTGGCTTTGGTCAGCTGTGACATGACTAAATCCCATTAGAACTATGGAGTAGATTGGAAAAGCTCCTGGAAGCTCATCCAGTCCAACCCTTCTCTAGCCTTGCCAAGGCTGCTGCTAAGCCATGGCCCTCAGCACCACAGCTCTGACTGCTAATCCCCTCCAGGGATGGGCATTCAGCCTCCTCCATGGACAGCCTGGGACAGGCTTTGAGAACCCTTCCAGGGAAGAAGTTTCTTCTCATGTCCAACCTAAACCTCCCCTGCTGCACCTTGAGGCCACTTCCTCTTGTCCTGTCCCTTCTTACTTAGCAGCAGAGCTCAACCCCAGCTGGCTGCAGGCTCCTGGCAGGGAGCTGCAGAGAGCAATGAGGTCTCCTCTCAGCCTGCTCCAGCCTCAACACCCCCAGCTCCCTCAGCTGCCCCTCCCCAGCCCTCTTCTCCAGACCCTTCCCCACCTTCAGTGCCCTTCTCTGGCCCTGCTCCAGCTCCTCAATGTCCTTCTGCCACTCAGGGCCCACAGCTGAACCCAGCACTCAAGGGGTGGCCTCAGCAGTGCCCAGCCCAGGGGCACAATCCCTGCCCTGCTCCTGCTGCCCACACCACTGCTGAGCCAGGCCAGGCTGCTGCTGCCCTTCTTGCCCACCTGGGCACCCTCTGGCTCCCCTTCAGCTGCTGCCACCCAGCACCCCCAGGGCCCTTCCTGCTGGGCACTTTCCAGCCACTCTGCCCCAGCCTGGAGCCTTCCTGGGGCTGTTGTGCTCCAAGGGCAGGACCCAGCCCTGGGCCTCGTTGAACCTCATCCCATTGCCCTTGGCCCATCCATGCAGCCTGGCCTGGTCCCTCTGCAGAGCCTGCAACCCTGCAGCAGAGCACAGCCACCCAGCTTGGTGCCATCTGCACACTGCCTGGGGGAGCCTCAATGCCCTCACCCAGAGCATTGCTGAAGACATTAAAGAGACCTGGCCCAGCACTGAGCCCTGGGGACGCTCCCTGTGAGCAGCCCCAGGGGAGCTGACTCCATGCCCCAGCACTCTTGGGGCCTGCCCAGCAGCTGTCTTTTACCTCCCAGCAAGGCCTCCACTTCTGTGTCGTTAGGGACCATTTTCCTGCTCTCCCTGTCAGCCTCCCCATCCCTTATCTGCGTCCACACAAGCCGAGATAAGGGCACAGCTGTGCTGGTCCTACCTGGCTTGGTTGCCGCGACACAGACACCTGCCTTGTTTGTCTCTGCTGGAGCTGGGGCAGGTTGGGCTCTCCTTTGGAAGAGCATTTTAAAGGGCAGTGGGGATGGAAACAGCCTGAGGGCTGCTGAAGGTTAGAGAGAGGTCCTGTGCCCTTCGAGGGGAGAGGAAGCTTTCCCCCTGGCTCCCTGGGGGTAGGGAGGGGTGAGGCTTTCCCCCTGGCCCCCTGGGGGTAGGGAGGGGTGAGCCTTTCCCCCTGGCTCCCTGCGGTAGGGGGGGGTGAAGCTTTCCCCCTGGCTCCCCGGGGTGGGGGTGAAGCTTTCCCCCCGCTCAGCTGCCAGCCGCGGCGATGGGCTGGGCTGCAGAGCGCCCCCTGCGGTGCCTCGCAGGTAGGCTTCCAGAAGATCCTGACCCTCACCTACGTGGACAAGTTGATAGACGACGTTCACAAGGAGTTCCGGGACAAGTACCGCAACGAGTTCCAGCAGAAGGGCGCCCTGGGGCTGCTCAATGGCACCTTCGACTTCAAAGAGGACTTCCTGCGCCTCCTCCGGTACCTGCCCTGCCTTGCCTCTGCCATCTCCGCTCGGCCTGGGGGAGGGCGAGGGCGGAGCTGGGCTGGAGCCTGAGGGGTGCCCTCTCCCCAGGGATGCGGAGGAGAGCAGCAGAGTTCGAGCTCCCACGGTGATGAAGACGTTTGAGCAGTCTCTGAAGTCCCAGAAGACTGTCAAGTGTATGATAGAAACCCGAGGGGAGAAACCAAAGGAGAAAGTCAAGAACAAGAAGAACAAAGGTCCCAAGAAGGAGGGTGAGTGGTGGGGAGGACCTCGGGGAGAGACAAGAACTGTCCCAGAGCTCCTGTCCTGGCCTGTGCTTTCCCAAGCCTTCTCCTAGCACTCAAACCCTGCTCTCACCTCCCCTGGGGCCTCCTTCTGCCAGGGACTGAAGCTGTCGCAGCACCTGGGAAAGCATCGGCAGGTGACAAGCAGCCCTCTGCAGCTGGGGACAAGGAGGAACTGACCAAGGATGAAATCCTGCAGAAGAACCGGGAGGAATTCTTCAGGAGACACAAGAAGGCTGGGGAGAAGTCCAGGTGGGTAAGGAGGACGGGGCCATGCCTCCTGTGCTTCGGAGCAGCTTCTCCTGCTGCCCCTCAGCCGCAGCTCAGTTGGGTGACTCCTGGAGGCAGTCAGACCTGGACTCCATTTCCCTTTCCCTTATGTCCTTGCTTGCTGGGAAGACTGGGAAAAGGGTCCTGGAAGGGTAGCGGAGAGCGATGCCTTCCCTGGGAGACTGAGAAACCCAGCATGGGCCTTGGAGAGCTCCAGATCTGCTTCTGACAGAACCCAGCATGGTGGAGTGGGAAGGGACCTCAGGGGATCATCCAGCCCAAGCCCTGCTCCAGGAGGGCACCCACAGGACACCAACATCTGGCTTGAGGGAAAGGCTTCAAGCTGGGAGCAATGACCCCTGCAGACAGACTCAGCTCTGTTTGGCCTCAATTTCTGCCTCCTTGGGGCATCTGTGTGGGCACTTCCACTGCATCCCAGGGAGACCACGGCCGTGGCCTCCCCACACTCAGCAGAGCCTGCTCCTGCTCTTCTGTTTCAGCAAATCTCCCAAGCCTGAGGCACAGAAGGAGAAGGGGAAGAAGCCCCGGGTGTGGGACCTGGGCAACTCTAATGCCAAAGTGCTGGATTACAGCAACTCTGCCACCAACGGCAGCGCCGAGGCTGCGCCGCCCGAGGAGTTCGACCGCGACACGGTGAGTGGCTGCGGCTGCCCTGGCCCCATCCTCTGGCAGCAGCTGGGTACTGCCTGGGCTCCTGGGCTGGCTCAGAAGGTGCCAGGCAGTGGCCTAGGCAGGATCCTTTCTCCAGCTGACTTGCAGGATGTGACTTTTGCCCTCTGGCAGGCTCTGGGGGATCGAAATCGGGAGCCTGGCCGCCTGTACGACCTTGAGTACGAGAGCGATGACGAAGCTGAAGAGGAGAAGGTCACTCAGAACCCTTCCAAACCCAGGTTAGAGCCTGCTGCAGCCTCATGGTCTTGGTGTGTCTCAGGGCTCATCTTTCAGTCTAACCAGTAACATAGCTGGGAAAGCCTGGGGCCGTGGTGGGCTCTGACTGCATCTGGCTTCTCCTCTGCTTCTCCACAGCACCAAGAAGGGCAGTGCCCTGGGGGGCATGTTTGGCATGCTGAAAGGCCTGGTGGGCTCCAAGAGCTTGACTAGAGAGGACATGGACCCCGTTCTGGAGAAGATGAAGGATCACTTGATTGGTATGTCTGCACCTGTCAGCAGGGTGGCTTCAGCTGGTTCCTTAAGCAGGGCCTGGTGTGGGGTAGCAGCCATGGTTTGGGCCATTCTCGCCTCGGGGAACCGTGGTGGGTTCCTGTGCCCACTCTGGGAGAGCCCAGCCAGATGGGGCCAATGGTCTGCTCTGCTGGGGTCCTGCACGGTGCCTCCCTCCTCCCCTTGTTGCTGCTCAGCAGCTCTAACTCCTCCCTCCCTCCCCTGCCTCCTGAAGCCAAAAACGTGGCAGCCGAGATCGCGGTGCAGCTGTGCGAGTCGGTGGCCAAGAAGCTGGAAGGGAAGGTGATGGGAACCTTCACCAGTGAGTGCCCTCCTGCCCCTCCGCCTGCCGCCTGCACTGCTGGCGTGCTCCCCAGGTGCCCACAGCTCTTCCCTCTCCTCTTCCCCAGCCGTGACCTCGACGGTGAAGCAGGCCCTGCAGGAGGCCCTGGTGCAGATCCTGCAGCCGCAGCGCCGCGTGGATGTCCTGCGCGACGTGCTGGAGGCGCGGCGGCACCGCCGCCCCTACGTCGTCACCTTCTGCGGCGTCAACGGCGTCGGCAAGTCCACCAACCTGGCCAAGGTAGGGCACGGAACCGCTGTCACCAGGCTGCCAATGCCAGGCAGGGGCTGCTGAGGCTGAGCCGCTGCCGCCCGCAGATCTCCTTCTGGCTGATCGAGAACGGCTTCAGTGTGCTGATCGCCGCCTGCGACACCTTCCGTGCCGGGGCGGTGGAGCAGCTGCGCACCCACACGCGGCGCCTCAACGCCCTGCACCCGCCGGAGCGCCACGGCGGCAGGACCATGGTGCAGCTCTATGAGAAGGGCTACGGCAAGGACGCCGCCGGCATCGCCATGGAGGCCATCTCCTACGGTAGGGGGGCGGGCGGCGGCGGCAGGGCTGTGCTAGCCTGGGGCAACCGCCTGGGGCAGCCACCTGCTTCACGCTGCCCCCTGCCCGCTCAGCTCGCAACCAGGGCTTCGACGTGGTGCTGGTGGACACGGCCGGGCGCATGCAGGACAACGCCCCCCTGATGACGGCGCTGGCCAAGCTCATCGCTGTCAACGCTCCCGACCTGGTCCTCTTCGTTGGGGAAGCGCTGGTGGGGAACGAGGCTGTGGATCAGCTGGTGAGCAGCCAGCTCTGGGGGCCGAGGTGCCTGAGAGTGGGGAGGAAACAGTTCTGTTCGGCTGGGGGCAGGTGCCCTCTGCTGTGCCTGCTGAGACCTACCCTGCAGTGCTGGGGCAGCTCTGGAGCCCTCAGCATGGACAGGGACCTGCTGCAGCAGGGCCAGAGGAGGCCACAGCAGTGCTGGCAGGGCTGTGCTGGCAGCTCAGGCTGGCAGAGGTGGCCTTGGGCAGCCTGCAGCAGGAAAGGCTTCAGGGAGCCCTTCTGGTGTCCTTGCAGGGCTTGAAGCAAGCTGGGCACAGAGTTTGGAGCAGGACCTGTTGGGCCAGGCCAAGGGGGATGGGTTGGAAGTGCAAGAGGGAGCTTGAGAGTGGAGAGAAGGGAGAAGTGTTTGGCACTGAGGGTGTGGAGAGCCTGTGCCAGGCTGCCCAGAGAGCTGGGAGCTGCCCCATGGCTGGCAGCACTGCAGGGCAGGGTACTTAGGGCTGTGAGCAGCCTGCTGTGAGGCCAGGCTGGGAGAGTTTGGGTTGGTCAGCTTGGAGGAGAGGAGGCTCCAGGGAGCCCTTCTGGTGGCCTTCCTGGATTTGAAGGAGAGCTGGAGAAGGACTTCAGACAAAGGAATGGAGTGACAGGACAGGAGTGATGGCTTCAGGGAGCAAGAAGCTGGGCTTGGACTGGACAATAGGAAGAAATTCTTCACCATGTGGGTGCTGAGGCACTGAACAGTTTGCCCGGGGTGGTTGTGGAGACTCCAAGCCTGGAAGTGTTTAAGACCAGGCTGGATGGAGCCTTGAGGAACTCACTCTAGGGGGAGGTGTCCCTGCCCGTGGCAGGAGATTGCAACTGGATGAGCTTTAAGGTCCCTTCCAAGCCAACCCCCTCCACGGTTCGATCATCTGGGCAGTGGCAGCACCACAGACGTGGTTCTAGGCTCCATTTGCTCCCTCAGGTCAAGTTCAACAAGGCTCTGGCTGACCACTCCATGGCGCAGACCCCGCGGCTCATCGATGGCATCGTCCTCACCAAGTTCGATACCATCGATGACAAGGTAAGGAGGGCACCAGGGGGAGCCCTGCTGGGCCCCAAGCTGGGAACTGCCGCACACGGGGCACTGCTGTGCTGTCCCAGCTGCTCTCCTCTCGGCTTGAGGCCAACTAAAACAAGAGCAGCTCCGGAGAGCAGGCGCTGGGCTGTGGGGGGCTGTGGAGCTGGCTGCCGGCCGCGGCGCTCAGGGGCTGCGCTGCCCTCCGCAGGTGGGCGCTGCCATCTCCATGACCTACATCACGAGCAAGCCAATCGTCTTCGTGGGCACAGGGCAGACCTACTGCGACCTGCGCAGCCTCAACGCCAAGGCTGTGGTGGCAGCGCTCATGAAGGCCTAGGGCAAGCTCCAGCCCATGGCTGCGTCCCGGCAGACCTTGCTTTACCCCAGCCCCGCCTCGTCCTTCCCGGGTAGTGCAGAGCAGGGTGAGGGAACAGCAGCACGGAGGAGGCCTCTGCCGGGATAAAATCCCTCTGCCCTGCCTTCCCTCGCCCTGGCTGAGCTGACGCCGGCTCCCTGTGGGGGGTGAAGCCAGAGCTTTGTATTGTTCCTGCTGCACAGGGTGGGGTGGGCAGAGCAGGGATCTGCTGGGCTTGGGGGGGGGCTCGAAGGCATTTCTGAGCTGCTTGGAAGGTTTCAGAGCAGAGCAGGGTGGGGATGGCTGTCGGGGGTGAGCAGGATTGGTGCTGCTTGGCGGCAGCCCTGGCTCTGCCTGTGCAAACTGCTGCTGCTGGCAGCTCCACCCTCGCCGAGAAACCAAACCTGGGAGCTGCTCAGTTGCCTTAAGGTCCCTGTTCGTCAGCGCTGGGACTCTTGGAGCAGCCTTTGGGCAGGAGCTGGAGAGCTGCACCTGTGTGCTCTGAAGCAGGGCAGCATCCTCCTGCCTGCTGGCCTCAGTGTAGCCTACTGCTCCAAAAGGAGACAACCCCCCCAGTTCATACTGGAAGATAGTGGTGGCTGCTTGCTGCTTTCTTGCACCCTTTCTCCCCCCTCCATCAACCTTCTTGAGTGCCTCTTGAGCCCAGCCAGAAGTGCTCCACGGGACAACACCAAGCTCTGCTGCCCTGGCTTGTAGCTGTGTGCCGCGGGTGTGCTGCAGTGCAATAACCCCAACCCCGCCCTGCTGTCTGCTCCAGACCTAATTTATACCCAAATACACCTCGGAATTTGTGCTCTGTGTGCTGCTGCTGCTCCTTGTAATGGGTGGGGGAAGGGGCCCCTGGAGATCAGCGAGTGCAGGGCACCCCCAGCAGCTTGCCCAGCAGCACAGTGCCCAGGGGGGTTGGAAGCTCTCCACACAAGGACACTGCACAGCCTCTCTGGGCAGCCTGCTCCAGGCCTCCAGCACCCTCACAACAACCACCTCTCCCCTCCTCTTTACAGCCCGCCCCCTCCCTGCCCCTCTCTGCCCCTTGCCCCTGGGCCTGCCACTGCAGGGCACCACTGGCAAGAGCCTGGCCCCAGCCCCTTGCCCCCCACAGCTCCTTCAGCTCTTGCTGAGCACTCAGCAGATGCCCTCTGGGGCTGCTCTCCTGCAGGCTCTCAGCCCCAGGGCTCTCAGCCTTTGCTCCTCACACAGCTGCTCCAGGCCCCTCAGCAGCTTCCCAGCCCCCACTGCACTCTCTCCAGCACTTCCCTGCCTCTGCCCCTGGGCAGCACACAGCTGGAGCCAGCACTGCACAGGTGGCCTCAGCAGGGCACAGCAGAGGGGCAGCACAACCTCCCTTGCCCTGCTGCCCACACTCTGCTCCATGCCACCCACCACACCTTTGGCCTTCTTGCCCCCCCAGGCCACACTGCTGCCTCCTGGGAACTTGTCCCGCAGCAGTGCCAGGTCCCTCCCCTAGAGCTGCTGCCCAGGGGTGGGGGTGGGGCGTGCGAGGCAGGCGGCGGCAGAGGTGGGAAGGTTTAATGCCAGGTTCCCGTACAAAAGCTGTAGAAAGGCAGGGCTAGAAAAGGGAAGAGCTTCAGTAAAAAACGAGTTCTGGAGTTCATCCCAAGTACAAATGATCCAAGCACGAGGAATGGGAGCAGAGGAGGCTCCCGGAGGGACCCCCCTGCACCTCCAGAAGAAGATTGCTACATTACACCAAGTGTCCATCCCAGGAGCTCCTGGCTCTGGCCTCTGGCACCCCTGCTCCGTGTGGCTCTGGGCTTCCACACTGGCCTGGAACCTGCTCCGGGTTAGGTCCATCCCAGGGAGTCCCCCGCGGTCCTCGGCTGAGACCACGCTCAAGTGGTGCCTCCTGCGGGCAAGCAGAGGCTGCTGGGAGGCGGTGCAGGGCAGTGGCTGTGACTGCTCTGGCAGCTCGGGAGGCTCTCACCTGCCATCTGCAGCTCGGTCTGGGCGCTGGCAGAGCCGTTCAGCTGCTGGCCCTCCCTGGGCACACCTAGGGAGAGAAGAGAGCTGGTGGGGTGCTGGAAAGGCCCCTCCCAGGTGCCACAGGGACACCACGGGTGAAGAGCAAGAGCCTGCACTGACTCATCTCCCACAGTGCCCTCCTGGCTGGCTGACCCTCAGGACAGGGGAAGCTCTGCTGAGCAAACTGCATTCTTTGCCCGACTGCTGTGGTTTATGAGTGAGGTCCTGAGTATGCTGAAACTCAGCAGGAGTCCTGTGTCCTGGTGAGGCCATACCTTGAGTGCTGGGTTCAGTCCTGGGGCCCTCACTACAAGACACTGAGGAGCCACAAGGTTTTTCCTAACCAAAATGATTGCATGAACACTGCTCAGGCTGCAAGGGCTGTGCTGGCCCAGTCATGAGCCAGGTGTGTGTGACAGGATGCCCAAGTGGGCAAGAAGGGCAGCAGCAGCCTGGCCTGGCTCAGCAGTGGTGTGGGCAGCAGGAGCAGGGCAGGGATTGTGCCCCTGGGCTGGGCACTGCTGAGGCCACCCCTTGAGTGCTGGGTTCAGCTGTGGGCCCTGAGTGGCAGAAGGACATTGAGGAGCTGGAGCAGGGCCAGAGAAGGGCATTGAAGGTGGGGAAGGGTCTGGAGAAGAGGGCTGGGGAGGGGCAGCTGAGGGAGCTGGGGGTGTTGAGGCTGGAGCAGAGGAGGCTGAGAGGAGACCTCATTGCTCTCTGCAGCTCCCTGCCAGGAGCCTGCAGCCAGCTGGGGTTGGGCTCTGCTGCTGAGGACAAACCTGCCCAGGGCAGTGCTGGAGTCCTCATCCCTGGAGGGGTTCCAAAGCAGTGCAGGTGTGGTGCTGAGGGCCATGGCTTGGTGGTGCCCTGGCAGTGCTGGCTAAGAGTTAAGACTCCATGAGCTGACTGCATCGAAGGCCCTGGCAGGAGCCTGAGCTGTGTGGAGCTGGTGGTGCCCGTGGGCAGCCAGCCCAGCGCTGGGTACCTGCTTGCCCGCGCAGGACGATCTCCCCTGCCAGCCGCTGCAGGTACTCGGGCAGGTCCGCGTAGGCGTCGCCGTAGGAGATGACCTTGATGCCCTTGTCCAGCATGTTCTCACGCAGCTTCTTGAACTCCTCCACGTCTCCCCTCCGCACCAGCATGAAGTGCTCCAGGTCTGACTTGTGCTTGACAGCCTCTAGAAACAGGGCCTGAAACGTGGTGTCATCAACAGTCCAACCACAGCCCAAGAACAGGAATGATTTATTCTCATAGAGCTTCTGAATCTCCCGCTTGAAGAGAGGGAAAGAGCTGCTTAGTGACGGCCCCGGGGCAGCGCTGCTCACACACAGCTGCCTCTGCACCGCGGCTCCTGCGGGCTCCCCACGCCCACGGACGCAGGAGCCGCCGAGAGCGTCCAGTGGGGGCTGGTAAGCTGAGGGGGGTCCTGGAGCAGCTCTGTGAGGAGCAAAGGCTGAGAGCCCTGGGGCTGTGCCACACCCCCGTGCGGGGCTTAGTCTGTGCCTGGCTACCTGCGAGCCCTGCAGGGCAGTGAGACATTCCCCAACCCCAGCACGGTGAAGTGGAAGTGACCTCTGGGGATCCTCCAGCCCAAGCCCTGCTCCAGCAGGGCACCCCCAGCAGCCTGCCCAGCAGCACAGTGCCCAGGGGGGTTGGAAGCTCTCCACACAAGGACACTGCACAGCCTCTCTGGGCAGCCTGCTCCAGGCCTCCAGTACCCTCACAACAAACAACTTTCTCCTCCTCTTCACAGGCAGCCTCCTGCCTGCCACTCTCTGCCCCTTGCCCCTTGGCCTGCCACTGCAGGGCACCACTGGCAAGAGCCTGGCCCCAGCCCCTTGCCCCCCACAGCTCCTTCAGCTCTTGCTGAGCACTCAGCAGATGCCCTCTGGGGCTGCTCTCCTGCAGGCTCTCAGCCCCAGGGCTCTCAGCCTTTGCTCCTCACACAGCTGCTCCAGGCCCCTCAGCAGCTTCCCAGCCCCCACTGCACTCTCTCCAGCACTTCCCTGCCTCTGCCCCTGGGCAGCACACAGCTGGAGCCAGCACTGCACAGGTGGCCT
This sequence comes from Tricholaema leucomelas, assembly GCA_013400475.1. NCBI lineage: Eukaryota > Metazoa > Chordata > Aves > Piciformes > Lybiidae > Tricholaema lacrymosa > Tricholaema leucomelas. Next base: position 70,161 of record WAAF01005048.1, on the reverse strand, counting down.
CAGCAGGGCACAGCAGAGGGGCAGCACAACCTCCCTTGCCCTGCTGCCCACACTCTGCTTCATGTCCCCCAGGACACCATGTGGTCCTTCTTAGCCCCCAGGCCACACTGCTGCCTCCTGGCACCTTGTTGTGCCCCCCAGCACTGCCAGCTCCTGCTCCTTGCAGCTGCTTCCCAGCAGGTCCCCCCTCAGCTGTGCTGCTGCAGGAGGTTGTTCCTCCCCAGGACCTGTCCCTGCCCTGCTTGACCTCCCTCAGGTTGCTCTGCCCCAGCTCTGCAACCTGGGCAGTTCTAGCTGGTGAGAGCAGACCCTGCCCCGGGTGTGGTGCCCAGAGGCATTCCAGGGGCAGGTTCAGCTCTCACCATCACCTCGGTGTTGCGCAGCACGTTCTGGTAGCCAGCAGGGTGCAGGACGATGCCGCTGGGGTTGGTGTAGACGCCGTGGATGTGCAGCACACTCAGCTGCCTCTTCTCCTGTGCCCACTCCAGCACCTGCACGACACAGACCCCTCCAGAAATGTCACCAAGTGTACGGTGCCAGCTGCCAAACGCTACCAGGAAGCCACTCAGCCTGTTTGTTAAGACTCCAGAGCTGCATTCCTCGGCCACTCGAGGCTCTGGGGAGCTCTGAGTGACCTCAGCATGTGACCTTCCCTTGGGAAAGCCACTTCTGGAGCTCTCAGCTTCCTTCTCACAGACCTGAGCTCGTTTGAGCTTGCAGGAATTAGAACCTTTATTTGTAACCCTGTAAGCACCTCCAGCCGTGGAGATTAAGAGGTCAGGCAGGAAGCACCAAGGCAGACATGGCTCAGGAGGGAGGAGCAGAAGCTGCAGGGCACATGGCTCAGATGCAAACAGGACCAGATCCTGTGGGCAGAGGTGGGCAGGGGGAAAGGGTTCTCAGCCTGGTTTTGTGCTGAGTGGGGCAGAAGGAGGCAGCCGTGTGAAGGGAGCTGCAATCCCAGAGCATGGCTGAAGGAGCATGGGAGTCACCCAGCAGGTGCCACCAGAAGTCTTAGAAGGGTCACAGGCTGAGAGGGAAGCTTTGAAGGCTGCAGCCTGGAAACCCCCCGACGGAAAATGCAAAGGGCAGGTCTGGGTCTGACATGGAGCCTCCTGCATGGGATGGAAACACCTGGGGTGGGAGTGAGGCTTACGGCACCTCAGCAGAGCCAGGCCAGGAGCTCCAAGGACAGGGATCAAAGGGACACCAGGGTGGAGGGCTCCTCCTGAGCCATGGTGGCAGCCAGAGAGTTCAGGGCTGCAGGAGCAAACCTTCAGCTGCACTTCTCTGCTGGCTGCCATCAACCTTACAGCCCCCGCTGGGACTCACCACTGAGAGCCAGGGAATGGCTTTGGGTGGAAGAGATCTTTAAGGTCAGCTCCAACCACAAACCGAGCACTGCCAGGGCACCACATCCCCAGGGCAGTGACGCCACTCCAGGGGTGGGGACTCCACCACTGCAGCCTGGGACAGGCCTGGACAACCCTCAAGGGAAGAAACTGTTCCTCATGGCCAAACAGAAACTTCCCCCTGGGCCAAACTGAAGCCATTTCCTCTTGTTCCTTGGCAGCAGAGCCCAACCCCAGCTGGCTGCAGGCTCCTGGCAGGGAGCTGCAGAGAGCAATGAGGTCTCCTCTCAGCCTCCTCTGCTCCAGCCTCAACACCCCCAGCTCCCTCAGCTGCCCCTCCCCAGCCCTCTTCTCCAGACCCTTCCCCACCTTCAATGCCCTTCTCTGGCCCTGCTCCAGCTCCTCAATGTCCTTCTGCCACTCAGGGCCCACAGCTGAACCCAGCACTCAAGGGGTGGCCTCAGCAGTGCCCAGCCCAGGGGCACAATCCCTGCCCTGCTCCTGCTGCCCACACCACTGCTGAGCCAGGCCAGGCTGCTGCTGCCCTTCTTGCCCACCTGGGCACCCCCTGGCTCCCCTTCAGCTGCTGCCACCCAGCACCCCCAGGGCCCTTCCTGCTGGGCACTTTCCAGCCACTCTGCCCCAGCCTGGAGCCTTCCTGGGGCTGTTGTGCTCCAAAGGTAGTACCCAGCCCTGGGCCTTGTTGAACCTCATCCCATTGGCCTTGGCCAATGTGAGCAGCTCAGTTCCCTTACTCAGAATGCCTCCCACAGCCACCAGTGTCCTGCCTTGTCCCACAGAATCACCACTTCTACCTTCTTCTCATCAGTCAGGTCCAGTGACTCCAGGTGCTTCCCCTGGTGTGCGGCATAGAGCTCCAGCAGGTTGTCAAAGTTGGTGGTTAGGACCAGAGCTCCTTTCTCCATCAAGTGAAGCACAGACTGCAGCAGCTGCTTGCCAGCATCCTCCATCTTGGACTCCAGGTCATCAAAGACCTCATACAAACAGTCCTTGAAGAAGGTGGAGCGGACGTTGCTCGTGCGCTGAGGAGAGGAGACAGCTTCAGCCTGGCCTGGCTCAGGGCTGGGTGGAGAACCACCCACACCTTCCTCCAGCTCCTCCCCAGTTCCTCTCCCCCAAAAGCAGAGTGAAACGCCCCAAAGCTGGTGTCCATGGCAGAGCTCACAGCTCAGGGCTTGGAAGGGACCTCTGGAGGTCTTTGAGCCCAAGTCCCTGCCAGAGCAGGAGCAGAGAAGCCAGCACAGGGCACACAGGAACACATCTAGGCAGGGCTGGAAAGGCTCCAGGGAAGGAGACTCCACAGCCTCTCTGGGCAGCCTCTGCCAGGGCTCTGGGACCCTTCCAGACAAGAAGTTCTTCCTCATGCTGAGGTGGAGCTTCCTGGGCTGCAGCTTCCATCCCTTGCCCTTGTCCTAGCCCAAGCACAAGTGAGCACAGCCTGTCCCTGTCCCTTCCTTCCTCATCTCCAGCCCTCAGCTATTGATAGACATTGCTCAGATCCCTCTCAGCCTCCTCCTCTGCAGACTCTCAGCCCCAGGGCTCTCAGCCTCTCCTGCTCAGGCAGTGCTCCAGGCCCTGCAGCATCCTTGCAGCCCCCCTTGGGCTCTCTCCAGCAGATCCCTGTCCCTCCTGAACTGGGGAACCCAGAGCTGGATGCAATATTCCAGGGCAGAGTAGAGGGGGAAGAGAACCTCCCTGGATCTACTGGACACACTATGCTTGATGCCCCTCCGGGACCCCATTGGCCTTCTTGGCTGCCAGGGCACATCTGTGCCATGCAGAACTTGCTGCCCACCAGCACTGCCAGGTCCTCCTCCATGGGGCTGCTCTCCAGCAGATCCCAGGCTCACAGATGTCAGGGGTTGGAAGGGACCCAAAGAGCTCACTGAGTCTAAGGCCCCTGCCAGAGCAGGACCACCCAATCTAGCTCAGGTCACACAGGAACCTCCCAACCTGTACTGCTGCAGTTTTCATTCCCTCCCAGGTGCAGGACTCTGCACTGATCCCTCTTGAACCTCATCAGGTTCCTCTCTGCCCAGCCTCCAGCACACCCAAGTCTTGCTGAATGGCCACACAGCCTGCAGGTGCCAGGAGCTAGGCCTCAGCAGGCTGGCACAGCACTTGCAGAAGATGGAGGCCGAGCAGAGAGCTGAGCCCAGGCTCAGGGCACAGTGCCGGAGGTGTCCCTGCAGCACTCACCGGGGACAGCTTCTGGATGAGGTCGTGGGCAAGGTGAACCAGGTTCTTGTCCTCATGGAGACACTGCTGGAAGCGTTTGCTCTCCTCCTCCTCCAGCAGGTCAAAGTCGATGGCAGCATCCAGGAGGGCCTGGATGAGGCCCTTCCAGGACTTGAGAGCTGGCACCTGGGGAGCGACTGCTGCACTGATTCCTGTCCCAATCACCAGCACAAGCTCCTGAGGCTTCTTGGTTTTGAGGCTTGGCAACAGCTTCCTGCAGGAGGAGAAGGGGGCACAGATGGTGCCATCATAGGTCTGGGGCATGGGAGATGTAAAGTGAGGACAAGGAGGGCACCCTCTGCCCATGTACTGAATGGAGGTGTCCACTGGGGGCCTCAGGCTCCACGGATCAGCAGCCCAACGGCCTGTGCCTAGAACCTCTTTGGTGGTGGAGGCAGCTTCTGGGGATCAGCTGCACCCTGGAACACTCCTGAGCAAAGCTCCCCCAGTGCCAGCTGGCATAAGGGAGGCTTTGCTCCCCCTCCTGACCAGGCAGGCAGCAGAAAGGCTCGGGCTGGTGGGCAGCACTGGCTGGCACAGGCTCACTCCCTATGGCCTGAGCCATCCACACAGCAGCCCCAGCACTTCTCCTGGCTCAAAGGAGGTGCCAGAGCCAGCAGCCCCAGTTACCCCAGCACAAAAAGAAGGAAGAGAAGGTTCCTCCTGCCCTGGAGAAGACTTTTCCCACCTCCAGGCCCTTCTGAAAGCCCTCAGAACAGTTCCCTTGCAGAAATCTCATCCCTGTTGCACCTCCAATGCAGGCTGCATTCCAAAAGGAAGCCCAGATAATACCAGAGCCTCCTGAAGGGGGTGCATGGCTCCCTTCTCCTTCCTCCTCCTCATTTTCCCACCCTCAGAGCCCCACAGTGCCTTTAACCTGGGGGTTATGACTCAGGGAGCAGCCAAGCCCTGCCTGGTGCCAAGCTGCTCCTCTGAAGCAAAGACAGCAGAGCATGGCAGCAGCAGCCCAGGGGCAGCTCCTGGGCAGGGACTGGGTTTTTCTCTGCCAACAGCCCCACCCAGCTGGAGCTTTGCTCTCCCTCAGCTCCACAGAGGAGTGAACTCTTCCCCTGAGGAGGTGATGAATGGGTTTGGTTTGGGCCTGCAAGCCTCAGCACCCACAAAGGATAAATTAGTGTTCAGCCTAACGAGCTCATTAAAGCCACAGGAAGAGGACAGACAGAAGAGCTGAGGCTGGGAGCCCCAGTGCCAGCTCCCTGGGGACACCTCTGGCAGGGACCTTCTGTTCCCACCCTGACACCGAAGCTGCTTCTGCCCAGAGATCCTGAGCAAGGGAAAAATTATCTCCCAGCCTCTCCACTCCTCATTGCACAGACACAACCCAACCTTCAGACCTGGGCTCCCACCCAGAAGCTCTTCTGCAACTCTCCAGCGGCCAGAAATAAAGCAGAGCCCTGATTGCTGAGCCTGAGCTGCCAGAGCAGCCGCAACAGGGAGCAGGCAGCCTGGGCATGAGCATGGGCAGGCTGCAGAGTGCAGTTCTTTAGCCTTGCAGGGCACCAAAACCATCTTAATTAGTGCAGCAGGGGCGGGAGCCCCCACCCGGCTCAGGGGAAGGAGCACAGAACCACATCCCAGTGCCCCACAAGCTGGGCTTGGCACTGACAGCAGAGAGAGAACTCAGCTCTGCACCTCCTGCCCGAGGGGGTAACGAAACCCAGCAGCAGAGTACCTCTGGTCACGGCCAGAGACAGCTTGTCTGGGGCCAGCCTCCAGAGTGGCTGCTGGGCAGGGTGCCCAGGTACCAGAGTGGCTGCTGGGGAAGGGTACCCAGGTACCAGAGTGGCTGCTGGGCAGGGTGCACAGATACCAGAGTGGCTGCTGGGGAAGGGCAGGTAACAGAGTGGCTGCTGGGCAGGGTGCACAGGTACCAGGGTGGCTGCTGGGCAGGGTGCCCAGGTACCAGGGTGGCTGCTGGGCAGGGTGCGCAGGTACCAGAGTGGCTGCTGGGGAAGGGCAGGTACCAGGGTGGCTGCTGGGCAGGGTGCCCAGGTACCAGAGTGGCTGCTGGGCAGGGTGCACAGGTACCAGAGTGGCTGCTGGGCAGGGTGCCCAGGTACCAGAGTGGCTGCTGGGCAGGGTGCCCAGGTACCAGGGTGGCTGCTGGGCAGGGTGCCCAGGTACCAGAGTGGCTGCTGGGCAGGGTGCCCAGGTACCAGAGTGGCTGCTGAGCAGGGTGCCCAGGTACCAGGGTGGCTGCTGGGCAGGGTGCTCAGCCTCCTGCCCTCGCAGGGCCAACGCAAGGTGCTGGAAGGAGATGCAAGCAGCTCCCCGAGGACGGGGGGGGTTACCTGGGCTTCTTGGCAGGGGGCAGCCCATCTTCCAGCAGGGTGTCTCTGGGCAGGCTCACCGTGGAAGCCATCCAGTGTCTGCAGGGCACAAGCAGCACAAGCAAAGTCACTGCACATGTGCAGCAGGAGCAGAGCTGCACCCAGCCCTCCCCGTGGCGGGGTCTTATCTTTATGAGATCACCTCTGGGCTGGGAACTGCACTTTTGGGGCTCTGGACTTTGTCCCAGGCTCTCAGCAGCTTTCTTGGTAGCTGGAGGAAAGCACAGAGATGGGTGGGGCAGGGCTGTGGGGGGCTGGGTGGGCTGCGTGGGGCAGGGCTGGGCTGAGTGGGGCAGGGCTGGGCTGAGTGGGGCAGGGATGGGCTGAGTGGGGCAGGGGGGGCAGAACTCAGCTGGGCTGCGTGAGGCAGGGCTGGGCCACAGCCGCCCCCATTTGCTGGCCATGGCAAACAACCTCTCTGGGCAGCCTGCTCCAGGCCTCCAGCACCTTCACACCAGCTTCACCACCCCCTTCTCTGGCCCTGCTCCAGCTCCTCAATGTCCTTCTGCCACTCAGGGCCCACAGCTGANACTCAGCTTCTCCAGAGGATGCTCCAGGTGAGCACCCACAGCCTGCCCTCACCCACTCACTGCTCACCTGGTCCTGGAGGAGGTCAGGTTGGTCCAGCAGGACCCATGCTGCCTGGCACTGCTGCCCTGCCTGTGCTGGCTGTGCCATGGTGACACTCCAGAGGATCTGCTCCAGGACCTTTCCCCCGCAGGCAGACTGCAGCCACTCTGCCCCCAAAGGCAAAGCCTTCCCATGAAGGTAAAACCTTTCCCGAGCTCTCACTTCAGTATTTATCCACCAGTTCTCCTCTCAGCCTCCTCTCTGCTGCCCACAACTCCACTGTGAGGCCTTCTCCTGCTCTGCTGCACCTGAGCACCGCTCCCAGCGCCCTCCACACTCCTGTCCCTTGGAACAGCAGGAGCTGAGTCCTTCACTTAGCTTCTAAGGACCTCTGAAGCTCTAAAACTCATTTTGAACTCAGAAAATTCCACTTCTCACAGTCAGGTACCAAGATCTGGCTGTCTGCTCCCACGAGCTCCACCCTGCAGTGCTGTTTGGTGCAGCCAGGCACAGAGCCTCTGTGCAGCTTCCTCCCATGCCTCTGGTGACCAAAACCTGGAGATTCAGCCAAGAAACCTGAACCTGCTGACCTGGGGGGAGCAGCTCTGCTCTGCAGGGGGACACAGCTCAGCTTCACCTCCCAGCCTGGCACTGCCACTGCAGGCACAAAGCCTCTCTCCAGTCCTCCTCCTTCACACATTGGGAATCACAGAATGGTTTAGAATGGAAGGGACCTCAGAGCTCAGCCAGTTCCAAACCCCTGCCATAGGCAGGGACACCTCTCACTGGAACAGGTCGCTCAAGGCCTCATCCAGCCTGGTCCTGAACACCTCCAGGGAGGTCGTGGAGCACAGAAGCACCCAATGTGATTCAAGATCTGTGCTCCACAACCTCCCTGGGCAACCTGTGTCAGTCTCTCACCACCCTCACTTCTTCCTCACACCCAGTTCCAATCTCCCCTCTGCCACTTCAAACCCATTCCTCCTCCTCCTCCCATTCCCAGACCTTCTCAATAGTCCCTCCCAAGCCCTCCTGCAGCCCCCTGCAGATCCTGCAAGGCCACTCCAAGGTCTCCTCAAAGCCTTCTCCTCTCCAGGCTGCACAGCCCCAACTCTCTCAGCCTGTGCTCAGAGCAGAGCTGCTGCAGCCCTCTCAGCATCTTGGTGGCCTTCTCTGGACTGGCTCCAACACTTCCATGTCCTGCTTGTGCTGGGGGCTGCAAAACTGCCCCCAGGACTGCAGGTGGGGTCTGAGGAGAGCAGAGCCAAGGGGCAGAATCCCCTCCCTTGCCCTGCTGCCCACACTGCTCTGGCTGCAGCCCAGCACAGGGTTGCTGTCTGGGCTGCACTCACACTGCAGGCTCATGTTGAGCTTTTCACCAACCCAGACCCCCAGGGCTTTTTCCTCAGCTCTTTGGACCATGGAGATGTGAGCACCAAACTGCAGGTTCCTGGCTCAGCTGCCCCCTCCTCCGGTCACAGCACAGCCCTCCCTCCCCTGTCCCAACAGCACTCTGCTCCCTGCACAGGTTTTTGGTGCTCTCCTTCTCCTGCACCCCAAGGAATCAGTTCAGCGACATTGGAGCCTCTGGGTAGCAGATTAGGACCTTTAAACACCACCAACAACCCAACGACAATTCCCCACATAGAACACAGCCAAAACATCTGCAGAGCCACCTGAGAAACCAAGACTAAGGCAGGCTGAAGCCAAACACCTCCCCAGGAGCCCCCGAGGCTCACACAGCCCCACAGCCCCACAGCTCAGCCAGCAGCAGATCCCAGCCTGCACAACTGCCCTGGGCACTGGGCAGATGCTTCCAGCACCCAGGCAGGTGAGGAGGTCACTGGGGGGGATCTTTGCCTCCACTTAACACATAAGTTGTGAGCTGGAGCTGTGGATCTGGTGAGAGAACTGTCACTGGAATTGGGTGGAGGATCACATCCAGTAGCTCCAGATGGAGACAGGGCACAAGTGGTGACCCTCAGGGGTCTGTGCTGGGCAGTGCTGTGCAGGGTCAGTGACACAGGGACTGAGGCACCCTCAGCAGGGCTGCAGATGGCACCAAGCTGAGTGGTGCAGTTGGCAAGGCTGAAGGGTGGGACCCATTCAGAGGGACCTGGGCAGGCTGCAGAGCTGGGCTGAGGAGAACCTCAGGAGGTTCAAGAAGGCCAAGGGCAGGATCCTGCTCCTGGGTCAGGGCAACCCTGGGCACCAATCCAGGCTGAGGAGGATGAGACTGAGAGCAGCCCCACAGGGAAGGGCTTGGGGGTGCTGGGGGGCAGAGGCTGGGCAGGAGCCAGCAGTGGGCACTGGCAGCAGAGAAGGCCAAGGGCAGCCTGGGCTGCATCCACAGCAGCGTGGGCAGAGCTGCAGAGAGGAGATCCTGCCCCTGTGCTCTGCTCTGCTCTGGGGAGAGCTCAGCTGCAGGGCTGGGGCCAGACATGGGCACCTCAGCACCAGAGGGACATGGACCTGCTGCAGAGGGTCCAGAGGAGGCCACAGAGGTGATGAGAGGCTGGAGCAGCTGTGCTGTGGGCACAGGCTGAGGGAGCTGAGGCTGTGCAGCCTGGAGAGGAGAAGGCTGCAGGCAGAGCTCAGAGCTGCTGCCAGCCCTGCAGGGGCTCCAAGCAGGCTGCAGAGGGACTGTGCCCAAAGGCCTGCAGGGACAGGAGCAGGGCAATGGTTTGGGAGGAGAGCAGAGCAGACTGAGATTGGATGTGAGGAACAAGTTCTGCAGCAGGAGGCTGCTGGGAGCCTGCAACAGGTTGCCCAGGGAGGTGGTTGAGGCCCCAGGCCTGGAGACATCCCAGGTGAGGCTGGGCAGGGCTGTGGGCAGCCTGCTCTGGTGGATCTGTGCCTGCTGGCTGCAGGGGTGGGCTGGGGGAGCTGTGGAGGTCCCTTCCAGCCCATTCTCTGACTCTAAATAAAGCTACAGCTGCAAGCTGGACCTGAATGCTTCAAGCTGAAGAAGTCAAAACTGTTCCCAGCTCGCTGCTGGCTGAGGGACTCCTCTGGAGCAGCCTCCTTTAACTATATAAAGAAGCAACTCCAAATTCACTGCTCATTATTTTTAGCTCCTTGAATGCTGAGAGCTGCTACAAGGGAGGGTTTAACTCAGATCTCCTGTAGGAATTCAGAGGGTTTGAGATGCTGGCATAAGGCAAACCTTATGTTGAACTTTAAATCAGTTTATTACAGTCGGCCTCGATGCCTTGAAAGGTCTTCTCCGAGCTAAATGCCTCTAAATCTCTCCACATTTCAGCCAGGAGACTCTGAGAGGCCACTAATGAGCCACTCCTGGCTGATGGCCAAGCTCTGTTCCTCCACATGGGAACTGCAATTGGAGCAGCTCCCCACGGATCATCCAAACTGTCCTAGAAAAGGACAAGCTGCAGAGACAAGGAGGAAAACTCCCTGCTCCTGCTGCTCCTGTCCCTGCCACACCAGATGCAGCTCAGTGGGTGCCAGCTCACATTCATCAGAGGGTTTCATTTCATGCTGCAACTCTCCACATGGTTCTGGCTTCCACTGGTGCCACGAGAACCGAGGGGGAGTGACCTGGGCTGGGAGGTTTGTGTCCCTCCCAAGTCAGGCAGGAGCCCGATGGGTGCCCAGGTGTGGGCTTGCTTTGCTCTGCCTGATGCGAGCCCCTGAGGCAAGGCTGTGGGGCAGCCCTGCAGCAGGTGGCCCAGAGGCAGGGCTGGCTCCTGGAGAGCAAAGAGGGCTGGCAGTGCTGCTGGCAGAGCTACTGGCACGGGGCTGTGACCACCTCCAGGGGTGCCCAGCACCTCCAGGCCTTACCTCTCCTCTCTGCTGCGTCCCCTCCTCACCCCCTCTGATGCTAAACCTGAGGGAGAAGCCAAAAGAGGATGGATCAGCAAAGGAGGATGGATCAGCAAAGGAGGATGGATCAGCAAAGGAGGATGGATCAGCAAAGGAGGATGGATCAGCAAAGGAGGATGGATCATCAGAAGAGGATGGATCACCAAAAGAGGGTGGATCAGCAAGCAAGGAGGAGGCTGAGGCTGACAGAATCACTCGGGTTGGAAAAGACTTTCAAGGTCCAGGCCAAGGCTCAAGCCAGCACTGCCGCAGCCACCACAGCCTGTCCCGGTGCCATGCCACAGCTCTGCCCTGGACTCCACCACTGCCCTGGGCAGCCTGGGCCAGGCCTGCACAACCCTTTCAGGGAAGATATTTTCCTCACACCCAACACAAACCTGCCCCGGGGCAACTCGAGGCCATTTCCTCTTGTCCTAACCCTTGTTCCTTAGAAGGAAACCCCAGCTGGCTGCAGGCTCCTGGCAGGGAGCCGCAGTGAGCAATGAGGTCTCCTCTCAGCCTCCTCTGCCCCAGGCTGCACACCCCCAGCTCCCTCAGCTGCCCCTCCAGACCCTTTCTCGCCAAGGACATGGCGGGGGGGGGGGGGCTCACGGAGAGGCCTCGCTGGGATAATACTGACCCCCAGCGCCCTTTCCCCGGCCCCTTCGCCTCCCTCGGGCCCAGCCCCGTTTCCCTTCCTCCCCTCGGGCTCACCCGCGGATTCTTCACCCCCCGGCAGCCCCACAACCCCCGCAGCGGGCAGTGNCGCGCGCGCCCCTCCGCCACTCACCCGGCGCCGCGCGCCCGGCCCCACGAGGAGACGCCCGGGGACAGCCCCGCCCCCGCGCAGGCGCCTCGCGCTCAGCCCCGCCCCCCACCGGGCGGGTCCAATCCCTACCCACGGCCCCGCCCCTGCCCCCATCTGCCCGCCCCCTCGGCTGGTGGCGGAAGCGCAGGCGCATGCGCGAGGTTTCGCCTGTGATCTCGCGGTGCTGCGCGGCTATAAAAGGCGGAGGGGGGTGGGGGCCGCGAGTCGCGGCCTGTGGGCAGCGGCTGGGGGTTGTGTGGTTGGGCTGTGCTGGGGCGCACCGTGAGCGGCTGCCGCCGCCCTGCTGCTGTCCTGTCGCTCTGGGGGCAGTGAGTCAGATCTCGGTGTTCGCTGTCTGAGGAAGTGCGGCAGGCCTGTGGGCTCTGGGACTTTCTGGATGAGGCTTCCCTCCCCGGGGGCCTGCACTGTTTTGGGTCCATGTCTCTGAAGCAGCGTCTGCAGCCTTCCGAGGTAACAAGAGCAGCGCTTGGCCTCCTTTGATCGCCTCAATGCTTTTAAGGATGGCGTTTGGCAGAATACATTCAGCGCTGTTGCCGAGGAGCAGCTGTTTGGCTTTGCGGGCAGCTTAGCGGCGCTGGGTGCCGCCGGTGGCCGTGCTTAGAGCCAAACCAAACCTTCCCAGGCCTCGCTTTTGAATCTGCTTTGTGCTCACTCTGCCCTCAGTCGATTTCTTGGCACTCCCCGCAGGCACTGGAGTAAGCCACAGGCTTCCCTATGGTGCCACCGTAGCCCAGAAGTGCTTCTGCTGTCTCGGGATATCAGTGTGGGTGGGTGCCGGTGTGGCATGAACCGATCTGGGCTTGCCTAATTACTTTGCTGCCTTTAATAATCATCATACTATAGCGAAGGCAGGGCCGGAGGGTGGTCGTGTTGGGTAAAACCCCTCAGGAACTCCGGTTTGTGAGGTGATTGCCTCTGGGGCACGGCCCAGCGGCTCAGGGGTTCGCCGCTGGTGCTGAGTCACAAGCAAGGGCTTTGCTCTCCTTCGGGACGCCTCGGCTGGGGAGTTGATTTTCGGGGTGGTGGCAGCAGCACAGCTTCCAGTCTTGGGGGCTGAATGGGACAAGTGATGCCTGACCCACAGCTGCCAGCTGCTTGGGAGTCCCTCTGAGGTTCAGCACCGCTTGGTCCTGGGTGTTTTCCTTTGTGGTTTGGCCATCGAGGGGCTGGCTGCTGGCTCCTGCCTGGCGCTGGAGGAGAGGAAGGCAGCTGGGCTGCTGGCAGGGCTGCTGGCAGGGCTGCAGGGGGAGCTCAGTGCCTCTTGGGTTCGGCACCTTTCTGGGCAGGAGCTGCCCTGTGCTCCACGATGGGCTGGGGGTAATGGCTGCCCACCCAGCAGCCTGCACGGCCTCTGCTGCCTTCCAGAGCTCCGAGAGGCACTCGGAGAGGAAATCCTTGAGGATGAGGAGGTATTTCCTATGGCCGGGGGGGCTGCCCCTCTTTCACCTGACTTTGGGGTTTGCACCTGCAGGATGCTGACTCTGGCCCTGTCTGCTTGCCAAAGGCCAGGGGCCAGTAGCGGTGGAATAGGCTCTAGTCCAGTAGAGACTCCAGTGGACTCCAGTATCTAAGGGTGTAAGGGAAGGGTCTGCACAGCTCCAGGTCATGCTGACAGAGAACTGCTCTGGACTCAGCTTCAGGGCATTGCTGTTGGAAAGCAAATCAAAACAAACAAAACCCAAAAATGCCAAACCCAGAAGGGAATGAGTTTGTGATTAATGCTTGCAGTTAGGCTCTGGCTTGCTGCAGGAGGGCTCTGGGGGAGTACACTGGCAGTGTGGCTGCCTGCCCGAGGACATCCCCATGAACCGTGGCTATTAACGCTCGTGGAGCACTGTCACAGTGGAAGGAGGCACTGCCCACAGCCAGATGCCAGCATCTGGGACCAGGCAGTGTCCAGCAGAAGCTTCTCCAAGACCTGCTGGACACAGTGGTGGTGTTGGGATGGAGGTCTGCCCTGGTGGGTGTTGAGTGACATCTGCTGACCTTCAGCCCTTCTTCCCAGGACCCCCCCAGCTGCCCAGGCTCACAGGACGTCAGGGGTTGGAAGGGGCCCAAAGAGATCAAGTCCAAGTCCCCTGCCAGAGCAGGACCACACAATCCAGCTCAGGGCACACAGGAACACATCCAGACAGGCCTGGAAAGGCTCCACAGAAGGAGACTCCACAACCTCTCTGGGCAGCCTGTGCCAGGGCTCTGGGACCCTTCCAGTCAAGAAGTTCCCCCTTGTGCTGAGCTGGAGCCTCCTGTGCTGCAGCTTCCATCCATTGCTGCTTGTCCTACCCCAGGGAGCAGTGAGCAGAGCCTGTCCCCCCCCTCCTGACCCCCAGCCCTCAGACATTCAGAAACACTGATTCAGTCTCCTCTCAGTCTTCTCTCAGTCTTCTCTGGACCAAAAGGTCCCTCAGCCTCTCCTCACCAGGCTGTGCTCCAGCCCTCCAGTCATCTGGGATAGGTAACCAAAGGGATGAACACCAATGACAGGCATGCCCAGGGGTGAGGAAGCGGGCACCGGTGTGCCCAGCCCCTGGCACACAGCTGGGTTGTGGTGGCATCGATGAAGGGGCAGCCTGTCCAGCCCTGGGGGGGCTCTTGGGGTCAGATGGGGCAGGGGAAGATGTCTTTGGTAGAGTTGGAGGACTTGGGGCATGGAGGTGCTGGGAGTTGTCATCCCAGAGGAGCTGCAGGCAGAGAGGGTGTCCAACCAGCTGGGCAAAACTGGGAATGTTGGCACCGGTGCTCTGGGAAGCTCCCTGCAGAGCAGCTGCCCGTGCAGGGCAGTGGGCTGGGAGTGCTCCTGCTGCTGGGACCCTGGGGTCGGCCTCCGGCTGGGCTGGCCCCGGTTGTCTTCTGTCTACCCTCCCCTGGCAAATGCCAGCTCACCCCTGGCAGACCTCCTCTGGGCTCCAGCAGGAGGTGTGGACAGGCAGCCCAGCTGGAGGTGGGGGTGAGGTCGGTGGTGCTGGGGCTTAGCGAGGTGGGCACTGGCTCTGGCTTCTTGAAGCTGCACAGCCAGGCCCGGGGGAGGGGAACAGGCAGCAGGGGGGTGGTTGGGATGGGGGGAGGAAAAGCAGCCTCAGAGCTGGAGTGGGGGTGCCAAGCACGGACCACCCTCTCCACGAGCGTGTGGAGCTGGGTGAGTGCTGTCTGCCCGACGGGGCAGAGGTGAGGACACACCTCGGGGGTCCTGCCAGCTCCTCCCGGGTGGGCACCTCGTAGTTGGTGTCATGGCTGGAGGGGCAGCAAGCTGGGGTGGTGTGCACGGGGGGTGTGTGACTGCCATCCCTGCTCCACAGTGGGCATGGGCCTGCCTGTGCCCACCCTGCAGCTGCCCCTGTGTGACTGCCATCACTGCTCTGGAATGGGCATGGGCCTGCCTGTGCCAGCCCTGCCTGTGCCCACCCTGCAGCTGCCCCTGTGTGACTGCCGTCCCTGCTCCACAGTGGGCATGGGCCTGCCTGTGCCCACCCTGCAGCTGTCCCTGTGTGACTGCCATCACTGCTCTGGAATGGGCATGGGCCTGCCTGTGCCCACCCTGCAGCTGCCCCTGTGTGACTGCCATCACTGCTCTGGAGTGGGCATGGGCCTGCCTGTGCCAGCCCTGCCTGTGCCCACCCTGTAGCCACTCCTGTGCAAACTCTGGTGCCAGCTTCTGTGGGGTCCGAGGGAGGGCAGGAGGCTCTGCAGGGGCTGTGGGTCAGGGAAGCTTTGCCGTTGTTCAGGGGAGAGGCAGGGACGTGCCAGGCTCCGGGGCTGGACTCGCATGCCCTGGCAGCAGGCACCCAGCCCTTGGCGCTGTGGAGGCTGTGGGACGCCTCCTGCATCCCCTCCGTGCCATGCTGGGCTGCCAGCTCGGCCGTGCTGGCATCACGCTGGTGGACAAAGAGCTCCTTGCGGTCCCTCTGGGATGCCCCAAGGCTCACCTGGCACCTACTTGCCTCAAGCAGCCATCCAGGAGGAACCGCCTGGCGCTGGGGTCTCCTGGGCCGCGGGAGGGGACGAGGATGAGGAGGGGATGAAGGCGGCAGCGAGCCCGAGTGACGCTGGGCTGGTGGCGGCCGCCGGCGGATGTGGGAAGGAGGCCCCGGGGCCAGCTTCCCTCTGCCGGGACCTGCCGGCGGCCAGGGAGGGGCTCGGGGCGCTTGGGCTGCTCTGTCCCCGCGGATGCTGCTGGCTGCCCCTGGCCTTCCCCCGCGCCCTGGGTTGCTCCGTCAGGTCTGCCGTGGGATGGGGAAGCTGCGAGGATGGCTCAGCCTGGCCGCCCGCGCTCAGCCTCTGCTTCCCCACCCAGGTGATCCCAGATCCTCCTCCTGCCCGCACCCCGCGGCTGATGCAGCCTCCAGCTCCTGCACCCCAGGTAGGCAGCTCCCAGCTCCCCTCCCCACCAGCCCTGCCTCGGGTGTTGCTGGTGCTCAGCTGTGGCTTGCTTGGGCAGTTTGGTTTCTGTGGGTCTGCCTTGACTCCAGCAAGGCTTGGGACACCCTCCCAGAGCATCCTCCTGGGGAGGCTCAGGAGCTGTGGGTTGGCTGAGGGAGCAGTGAGGTGCTGAGACCTGGCTGAAGGGCACAGCCCAGAGGGTTGTGGGCAGTGGGGCAGGGTCTGTCTGGAGGCCTGGAGCTTGTGGTGGTCCTCAGGGGTCAGGGCTGAGGCCAGGCTGGTTCAACATCTTCATCACTGAGCTGGATGAAGGCACAGAGAGGAGCCTCAGGCAGTTTGCTGCTGGCACAGAGCTGGCAGCAGTGGCTGAGAGCCCTCAGGCTGTGCTGGCACCCAGTGAGCCCTGGGCAGGCTGCAGAGCTGGGGCAGAGCAACCTGAGGGAGGTCAAGCAGGGCAAGGGCAGGTCTTGGCCCTGGGGAGGAACAACCTCCTGCAGCAGCACAGCTGAGGGGGGACCTGCTGGGAAGCAGCTGCAAGCAGCAGGAGCTGGCAGTGCTGGGGGGCACAACAAGGTGCCAGGAGGCAGCAGTGTGGCCTGGGGGCCAAGAAGGCCAAAGGTGTGGTGGGGGGCATGGAGCAGAGTGTGGGCAGCAGGGCAAGGGAGGTTGTGCTGCCCCTCTGCTGTGCCCTGCTGAGGCCACCTGTGCAGTGCTGGCTCCAGCTGTGTGCTGCCCAGTCCAAGAGAGACAAGGAGTGGGCACAGCTCCAGTCCATCTTTATCAGCAGCTAATTGATCCCTGCTGATCCCTGCTTCCTTCCACTGGATCCTCTCCCTGCTGCCAGGAATGAAGGTCTCTGCTGCCCCTTGGCTCTTGGCCTCGCTCTCTGCAGGTAGGTACCTCCAGTGGTGCTGACAAGCAACTTCCAGCTCTGCTTGTGGTCAGAACCTTCGACCCTGAGCCCACCTTTAGGTGCTTCCTGCTTTCACTTTCTGTCTTCTGCTGTCAGGAGAAGCCTCAGGACAGCGATCAGCAGCTGAGCAGTGCCCTGCCCACTATGGCTGGTGAGTGTGGGAGGGGACAGTCGGGGTTGGGGGGTGGGGGTGTCAAGGTGAAATCCCAACATCTGGAGGTGTCCTCCTGAGCTGTGGACTGGGTACTGGGGGGGCCAAGGTGAGATCCCAACATCTGGAGGTTTCCTCCTGAGCTGTGGGCTGTATATTGGGGGGCCAAGGTGAGATCCCAACATCTGGAGGTGTCCTCCTGAGCTGTGGGCTGTATATTGGGGGGCCAAGGTGAGATCCCAACATCTGGAGGTGTCCTCCTGAGCTGTGGGCTGTATATTGGGGGGCCAAGGTGAGATCCCAACATCTGGAGGTGTCCTCCTGAGCTGCGGGCTGGGCATTGGGGGGCCAAGAGGGGATCCCAACATCTGGAGGTGTCCTCCTGAGCTGTGGGCTGTATACTGGGGGGCCAAGGTGAGATCCCAACATCTGGAGGTGTCCTCCTGAGCTGTGGGCTGGGTATTGGGGGGCCAAGATGAGATCCCAACATCTGGAGGTGTCCTCCTGAGCCACAGAAGCACCTGGAGAAGCCCAGAGGAGTGCTGAGCCCTCCTCCAACCCTCACCATGGTGTCTCCATCTCCCTAGGTTGGTTTAGGAGGCTCCTGCACAAGCCCAAGCCCAGCTCGAGGGAGAGCAGCCTCAGCAGCAGCCGCTCTGCTTCATCCTCACCTCCTTCCTCCTCTTCCTCTGCCAAGAGCTCCAGCTCCTCTTCCAGCATGGGCCTGGCCAGGACCGTCCACCTGTCCCCTGTGCTGGACATCAGTGCCTCGGGCAGCGCCCGCTGGGCCAAGAGCTACGACGTCTGCATCTGCCACAGCGAGGGGGACCTGGAGCTGGGGGCCGAGCTGGTGACCTACCTGGAGGCTCAGCCCGAGAGCTTCCGCTGCTTCCTGCAGCTGCGGGACGCGGCGCCGGGGGGCGCTATGGTGACAGAGCTGTGCGACGCCGTCCAGAACAGCCACTGCTGGGTCATGCTGATCACCCCTGGCTTCCTGCAGGACCCGTGGTGCAAGTACCAGATGCACCAGGCCTTGGCCGAGGCTCCCCTGGCCAACGGCCGAACCATCCCCGTGCTGAAGGATGTGGACCGCAAGGACTACCCCAAGGAGCTGAGGAACCTCTACTACATCTACATGGCCCTGAAGGAGAACAGCTTCAGGCAGATCAGGGACACTGTTGTACGCTGTGAGTGGGCTGTGGGGAGCTGGCACCTGGGGGGGTTGCGGCTGTGGGTTCCTGAATCGACTGAAGTAGTGGAGCCTGCAGATGAGTTGGTTGCTAATGAGGCTCATCTGCAGGCAGAATTCCATGGTGGGGGTGGAAGAGACCTCTGGGGATGCCCTAGCCCAAGCCCTGCTCCAGCAGGGCACCCCCAGCAGCTTGCCCAGCAGCACAATGCCCAGGGGGGTTGGAAGCTCTCCACACAAGGACACTGCACAGCCTCTCTGGGCAGCCTGCTCCAGGCCTCCAGCACCCTCACAGCAAACAACTTTCTCCTCCTCTTCACAGGCAGCCTCCTGCCTGCCACTCTCTGCCCCTTGCCCCTTGGCCTGCCACTGCAGGGCACCACTGGCAAGAGCCTGGCCCCAGCCCCTTGCCCCCCACAGCTCCTTCAGCTCTTGCTGAGCACTCAGCAGATGCCCTCTGGGGCTGCTCTCCTGCAGGCTCTCAGCCCCAGGGCTCTCAGCCTTTGCTCCTCACACAGCTGCTCCAGGCCCCTCAGCAGCTTCCCAGCCCCCACTGCACTCTCTCCAGCACTTCCCTGCCTCTGCCCCTGGGCAGCACACAGCTGGAGCCAGCACTGCACAGGTGGCCTCAGCAGGGCACAGCAGAGGGGCAGCACAACCTCCCTTGCCCTGCTGCCCACAGTCTGCTCCATGTCCCCCACCACACCTTTGGCCTTCTTGGCTCCCAGGCCACGCTGCTGGCTCATGGTGAGTTTGTTCTCCACTGCAGACCTCCAGGAGCTGTGCCGGAGCTCCAGCAGCAGCATGGAGTAGTGCTGGGATCAGAACCATCTCCACAGGTGCTTTGGTGCTGTCGCCACCAGTTCAGGATGTGGCCACATCCCGATGGACCATGAGGAAGATGATGAGTCGCTTGGACCAGCTGAAGACAAGAAGGTTACTACAGCCATGTGGGGACAGTGGTGTGGTGCTGGTGATGCCACCATCATCCTGGTGGCCAGAACTGCCTTGGTGAAGGTGGAGACAGCCTTCAGCAGGTCCATGCTGCTCGTCAGGCAAACACTAAGCTCTGATGCTCTTCAGAGGGGTGAGGACAAATCTTGCGGGGGCTGCAGCCCCCCAGTAAGCTGACATAGTGCCTGCTACCTGGGCAGGAAGAGGAGGATGATGGATGTGGGGCTGGGAAAATCCACAAGTGCTGATTTTTTGTTTATTCTCTGTCCTGCTGTGAGTTTGTTATGAGCAGGTCAGGAAAGGAGCGCTGGGGGTGACACCATTATGATGGTGGGGCTGATCCCTGGCTACTGAGTGGGCTCCACGCGAGTCAGAGGCAGCTTTTAGGCGGGGATGGGGGCGATGCCACCAACGTTCCTGCGTCCCGAGGGGCTCTGCGCTGCGGAGGACGGCCTGAGGCGGCGGCTTTAGGACCCGTGTTGGCGGCAGCAGGGAGGCACCTCCGTGCCGCCAGGGGGCGCGGTGCAGGCTGTGCGCAGCCCGGGGCAGGCTGCGGCGCTCCGTGCGGCCCTTGGCGCGGCGCAGGCGCAGTGCGGGGCGCGGGGCAGGCATGGCGGAGGGGCCGCAGCTGAAGAGGAAGCGGGAGGAGAAGGAAGGGGCCGCGGCCGAGCCTCACGACGGGGCTGGGGCCTCCGCCGCCATCCTCCCCTTCCCGCTGGCGGAGCTGCGCCTGCGGAAGGTGCTGCGGGAGTCGGCGCGGGACAAGGCTGTGTTCCTGCACGGGGAGGTACCGCCGATGGCTGCGGGCGGAGGCCTTCCCACGCCTTGTGGCAGCTAACCACGCCCCGGGGCGGGCGGGAGATGCCTTTTGGGCACCCCCGTCCCGCCCTGGGCACCTGCTCCTCTATCTCCTCCCTAGCCTCCAGCCCTTCGTTATTCAGCAGAGCTTGACCCCAGCCTGGCTGCTGCAGCCCAAATGCGGCCGAGGGGAGGGGACAGGAGCTGGCTGCTCTCGGTGCCAGTGCACTGCAGACCTCCTTTGGAGCCTCAGCTGATTGGGGTTTGTGAGTGTAGGTATTGCCCTGGGCCCCGAGAGCAGCTCTTTCGTGTCTGGGGGCAGAAGCAGCACTGAATTGCAAGGTCCCTGCTGCCAGGCACCCAGCGACAGAACGCAGGGACACAGCCCCAAGCTGTGCCAGGGCAGGGTCAGGCTGGAGGTTAGGAGGAAGTTCTGCACAGAGAGAGTGATTGGCATTGGAATGGGCTGCCCAGGGAGGTGGTGGAGTCCTCATCTCTGGAGGTGTTGAAGCCAAGCCTGGCTGGGGCACTTAGTGCCATGGTCTGGTTGGTTGGGCAGGGCTGGGGGCTAGGTTGGGCTGCAGGAGGTTCTGATTCTGTGATTCTCTGAAGATGCTGCCCCTGGGACTGTAAGTAGGCCAAGCACAACAGCCAGGCACTGTGAGGAGATTTGTGGCAGGAGAGGCTGCTTGTGGTGCAGGAACCCCACAGCCACCTCAGCTTAGCTCTCCTAGAGAGGTGCATCCAGGCCGGTGATGAGCATAGGGAAACTTGAAGCTGCTGTTCAGGGCCACAGGTTGATGGTCCCTGGGCTACAGACTGGGCACAGGGCTCTGCCCTGTGGGTGAGGCTGGGTTGGCAGCTCAGATGATTCCCTTTGCTCTCCACGTGCTGTGCAGTGAGGCTTTGCCTGGGTCCTGTGTGTTTAGGAGTGGTTTGGGGCTGTGCTCCACACCCTGTGCCCCACAGAACACACTCAGGCCATGTCTGGAGCTGGGCTGTGGCTCTTGGGAGCAGGGCAGCAGCTCACCCTGCCCCAGGTCAGCCTGAATTTGCTTCCTGACCATGATGCAAACTCCTGGGCCTGTCTCTGCCCTCTTCCTGTCCCTCCTAAGCCAGTCACTGCCCCACATTACCTCATGAGTGATGAAATCAGTGATGTGGGTCAGTGGGAACAGAGCTGTGGGCAGTGGCAGCATGTGGGGAGGAGCAGGAGGGCTAAGACACTGCCCACATCCTGTGCCACCCCCCAAACCCACCTCTGCTCCTTGATGGGGAGCAGATTCCTGCAGTGCTTCAGGGAAAACCCATTTTTAGAAAGGTACTGGACTGGGAGGGGGTTTGAGGTGCTGCAGGATGTCCCCTTTGGTCCCTGGCTGGGATCTTTCAGGTCCTGGCCTCAGAATGTCCACCCAGCACTGGAGTTGTGTTTTCTGAGAGCTTTGTCCTCTGCTCCAGGTGACCAATCCCTCTGGAGAGGGCACGGATGCTGTAATCATCCTGGAGAAGACTCCTTTCCAGGAGGAGAAGGTGCTGGAGCTGCTGAAGAGGCACACGAAGCTGGAGCTGCAGATGCACAACGACATTTACAGCACCTACCACCTCTATCCTCCCCCAGAGCTCAGTGGTCAGTGCTCCTGGCATCCCCGGGGGGCAGGGGGGTCCTGGGGGATCTCTGCAGCTCAGCTGAGGACCAGTGCTGGTGGCTGGGTTGGCTCTGAAGGGAGGGCACAGCAAGGCAGGCAGGAGCTGCTGCTGGACCTGCCTGGACCAGTGTGGCTGTGGCTTGGCTGAGGTGAGGAGCTCAGGGGACTGTTGCTGTGCTGCAGCTGACTTCTCCCTGAGGCTTTGGATGCTGCCTCCTTGTGTCTGCTCAGCCCAGCAGCAGCTGAGCATTAAGTGTCCATCACTTGGTTATTTGCAGCCCTCTGCTCCTGCCTTCCTTCAAGGGTGAGGAAGAGCTGCTGAAAGCTCTGCTTGAGGTTTCTCAGGGTCAGTTCATCCTGGAAGGTGTCTCCCTGCAAGGTTCATCTTGAAAATGGACCTGTGCCCTACAGAGCCCCTGGGCTGGGCACTGCTGAGGCCACCCCTTGAGTGCTGGGTTCAGCTGTGGGCCCTGAGTGGCAGAAGGACATAGAGGAGCTGGAGCAGGGCCAGAGAAGGGCATTGAAGGTGGGGAAGGGTCTGGAGAAGAGGGCTGGGGAGGGGCAGCTGAGGGAGCTGGGGGTGTTGAGGCTGGAGCAGAGGAGGCTGAGAGGAGACCTCATTGCTCTCTGCAGCTCCCTGCCAGGAGCCTGCAGCCAGCTGGGGTTGGGCTCTGCTGCCAGAGAACAAGAGGAAATGGCCTCAAGCTGCCCCAGGAGAGGTTCAGGTTGGCCATGAGGAACAATTTCCTCCCTTTGAGGGTTGCTTAGCCCCAGGCTGCCCAGGGCAGTGCTGCAGTGCCCACTCCTGGAGGGGTTTGAAAGCCCTGGAGGTGTGGTGCTGAGCCATGGCTGGGTGCTGCCCTAGCACTGCTGGGTAAGGGCTGGACTTCAGAGATCTCTTCCACCCATTCCAGGCTCTTGCCTCCTGTGCCCTGATGTCAGTGGGGCACAGGCAGCTGGCACTGCGGTGCTGATAGCCCTGAGTGCCCTGGGCAGCAGGCACCTGGCCTCTGCCTTTTGGGCCTCCTCTGGGTCATGGAACCTGAGTGGCTGAGTGTGAGGTGAGCAGGCTGGAGGGCTGCAGTGAGAGCTGTCCTGCTGCCAGCTGTGCTCTCCTCACAGGGCAGAGGTGCCCTGGCATGGCTCTGCCTGCTGGGTGTGCACTGCTCGGCTCCACCCTGCTGCTTCCGTTAGCACAGTCAGCATGAGGCTAAACACTGAACAGGTCAAACGTCACAACTGCTCAGCCTGAGGCAGGAGTGTGCAGGCCAGAGGGAAAGTTTGGGCAGGCTGCAGTTGTGTGGGGCAGGAGGAAGTGCTGCTGCTCCTCTGGCTTCAGGAGCTCCACCTGTGCACAGCTCCTCTCGTGCTGCCGAGGCCCTGGGCAGAGCTTTCAGCATTCCAGAGCCACAGGTTCCTATGAGGAAGGTGCCAAGATGCCAGGGTTGTTCTGTGGGGAGAGGCTGAGGCCGGCAGCTGCCCGCGGGACTCCAGCAGGTGGCAGCGCAGGACTGGCATCCCCTGAGCCTCTCGGCAGCTGCAGCCCGCCCGGGCTGCCAGTTCTTGCAGCTCTCTGCTGCAGCCTCTGCGACTCCAGCTCCACTCTGACAGCAGAATTGCTCTGGTTTGAGGTGGCAGCAGGCACGGAGCCTTCCCTGGGCTCAAAAGGCTGTGACAGGATCTCTGAGCTGCAGAGCTGTGGGGTGGGTGCAGGGTCCAGAGCGTAAGGAATTGGGTGGAGGATCACATCCAGTGGCTCCAGATGGAGACAGGGCACAAGTGGTGACCCTCAGGGGTCTGTGCTGGGCAGTGCTGTGCAGTGTCAGTGACACAGGGACTGAGGCACCCTCAGCAGGGCTGCAGATGGCACCAAGCTGAGTGGTGCAGTTGGCAAGGCTGAAGGGTGGGACACATCCAGAGGGACCTGGGCAGGCTGCAGAGCTGGGCTGAGGAGAACCTCAGGAGGTTCAAGAAGGCCAAGGGCAGGATCCTGCTCCTGGGTCAGGGCAACCCTGGGCACCAATCCAGGCTGAGGAGGATGAGACTGAGAGCAGCCCCACAGGGAAGGGCTTGGGGGTGCTGTGGGGGAGAGGCTGGGCAGGAGGCAGCAGTGGGCACTGGCAGCAGAGAAGGCCAAGGGCAGCCTGGGCTGCATCCACAGCAGCGTGGGCAGAGCTGCAGAGAGGAGATCCTGCCCCTGTGCTCTGCTCTGCTCTGGGGAGAGCTCAGCTGCAGGGCTGGGGCCAGACATGGGCACCTCAGCACCAGAGGGACATGGACCTGCTGCAGAGGGTCCAGAGGAGGCCAGAGAGGTGATGAGAGGCTGGAGCAGCTCTGCTGTGGGCACAGGCTGAGGGAGCTGAGGCTGTGCAGCCTGGAGAGGAGAAGGCTGCAGGCAGAGCTCAGAGCTGCATTTCAGTATCTGAAGGGGCTCCAAGGGAACTGCAGGGGGACTTTGGACAAGGGCTGGGAGTGCCAGGATGAGAGGCACAGTGGCTTTGAGCTGCACCAGGGCAGAGTTAGGTTGGACACCAGAAGGAAGTTCTGCAGGAGGAGGCTGCTGAGGCACTGGAACAGGCTGCTCTGGGCTGTGCTTGGGGTCCCATCCCTGGAGATGGGTGAGGCTGGACAAGGCCCTGTGCAGCCTGCTCTGGTGGAGGTGTCCCTGCTGCCTGCAGGGGATTGCAGAAGATGACCTCTGAGGGTCCCTTCCTACTCACTGCAGCCTGTGGAGCTGTGAGGCACAGATCTGCACTGGTGCTGTGCAGGTCCTGACTTCCCTGAGTAGCTGCAGCCAAATCAGCTGCATCTGCCTGGGGCCTCTGCTGCCTCTGGAGCTCCTTCCACCAGGGCCTTGCTCACAGTTGTGGCTCAGCCCTTCTGCCCCAGGCAGCTGCAGTCTTTGCTCCACCTCAGGCTGGCCCAGCCCTGCTGTGCTTCCAGGTGGGTGTTGCTGCTGCTCCTTCGGGAGGTTTGAGGCTTCCTGCTGCTGGCGTTTGTGCCTTTGCCTCCTTGGTGAGGCAGAGTTTGCAGGCAGGTCATGGAGTGCTGCATCCCTGCCCCCAGGCTCTCCTCCCTGGTGCTGTCCTTGCTCTGCCTGTCAGGCAGGAGGCTCGAGTGGGGCTCTGGACCCTGTTGCTGGTCTGCAGGCTCCCCAGAGGGTGAGGAAGCTTCTTCCCTGCAAGGAGCTCAGCTCCACATAGCTGGGTTTGTGGGCACCGTGGGCAGCAGGGCTGGCACTGGAGGAAGCAGTTGTGTGTGTCAGGAGGAAAAGGAAATTGCCCTTTTGGGCTGAGTCAAAGCCTGAGGAGGGAGCTGAGGGGAGGAAGGTTGCAGATAGCATCAGGGCTGTGATAGATCCCAGGGTGGGCTGTGGACACACACCCAGGCCCCTGGCAGGGTCTGTCTCAGCCTCTTGGTTCAGGATTCAGACCCTGGGAGCCAGGCTTGCCCCTCCCCTGCCCCTCAGGGAGCAGGCAGGGGTGAGCACAAGGAGGAGGCTCCAGGAGCAGGCAGGGCTCAGCACAAGGAGGAGGCTCCAGGAGCAGGCAGGGCTCAGCACAAGGAGGAGGCTCCAGGAGCAGGCAGGGGTCAGCACAAGTGAGTCCTGAGGCTCTCTCTCAGAGCCATCTTTGTGCTCTGGAGTCCCCTGTGGGCTGTTCGTTGCTGCCTTCCCTGCTAGCTGCTGATGTTGTTTCTTCCCTTCCTTCCCCCTGGTTCCAGCCAGCTGAGTGCTGCTGCCTCAGGGCTGCAGCTCCCAGCCCCTGCCTGATGAAAGCTGCTTTTGTCCTGCTGCTCAAAGGGCTTGGGAGGCTTTGTGTGGTGAAGGCAGAGCAAAGGAGGCCAAAAGGAGCTCATTACCTGAGCAGAGCACTCCAGCCTGGCCTCGGGGGGAGGAATTGCCCTCTGCTGCTGCTCCAGGAGGTGCTTTGCAGGGCCTGGGAGCACTCTGGTGTGGAGAAGCCACCAGGCAGGAGGTCTCATGCAGGTCTTGCTCAGCTGGCAACTGGGTGAGTGTTGCTGGCCACTGGGAGAGAGAAGCTGGGGTTAAACTGGGAAACTGCCCCTGGCAGACCAGCTCAGTGGTCAGAGTTCACCTGGAGGGCAACCCAAACCCACCTGAGGAGGTGGAGGAGGGTGAGGAGGAGCAGCTGTGGCAGCCTGCCCAGGGATCGCAGCTGCTCTGCTCCAGCCTCTGCAGCTTCCTTCGGGTCAGCTGCTGGGTGCTGCCGGGGCCCGAGGCAGCCTGTGGCTGGAGCAGACCCAGCTCTGGGCTTCTCTAGCAGCAGCAGGATTGTTTCCTGCTGCCAGAGGCTCGGTTGGCACAAGCCAGGAGGCTCCTTGCTGGTGCTGCTGGGGAGAGCTGCTTGTGGCCAGCAAACAGCAGCTGCCTGCTGCAGGCTCTTGTGTTTCCCAGTGCCTGCAGGGCTCTTTTGCTCCTCAGAGGAGAGGCTTTTTGCTCACTGGGTGCAGCTCATCCCTCTGCTGCAGGCTGGAGCTCGTTAAAGCTGAGCACAGTGGGAGATGCTCCAACATAGGGTGGAGAAATGGGAGAAGTGTGGAAGGATTCAGTCATGGAGGAGGTGATGCACATCCCAGAAGGCCTCTGGCTGCAGGCAGCGAGGAGCTGGAGCTGCACTGGCAGCAGTTTGCTGTGGGGCTCACCCAGGGAGGAATCCTCTCTGTGTGCACCCTGGAACGAGCTGTATAGGGGTGGGGGATCAGGGGGAGGTGTCTGCTGCTTTGCTCTGGTTTTGGGGTCGGTGACCTGCAAATATCCTCTGGGCTGGCACAGGCAGAGCCCTCCTGGGGTGGGCAGCAGGGCCCTGGCAGCAGGCTTGGCATGTCCTGGCATGTGCTGGCCTGGAGGTTGTGAGCTGCTGCAAGCCTCAGCCCTTCCTGCTGGGCTTGGCTTTGGGTGCCTGAGCAGAGCTGTGCTTGGAGCTGCTTTACAGGAGGAGTTCCTTGAGTGCTGTGCTGCTGTCACCAGTGAGCCCATGAGGGCAGCAGGGGAAGGGGAGGCTGTGTGCTGGAGCTCCTGGAAGGAGGCCCCCGGGGCTGGGGAGGCAGCAGAGGGCTGTGTGCAGCCTCACAGGGGGAAAGGAAACTTCCAGAGTGCAGAATGTGACTTGCTGCCGTTTCCTGGGCTTGGCTCCTTCCTGCAGCTGGAGTGATTAAGCAGGGAGCAAGCCAAAGCTCAGCCTCCCCCGGCAAGGGCAGGAGGAGCCCCCCCTGCCCGAGGCACTGCAGCGTGGGCCTGCCCTGTGCTCTGCTTTGCCTCCTCGGCCTGGCTCAGCCTCTGCCAGGCAGCCCTGCAGGATCCAGTGCTGGGCTGGGGGCGGCAGGCACAGGGCAGCTCAGCTCTCCCTGGGCTCTGCTCACCTCTGGACGTTGGTGCTGAGCTGCAGCCGAGCAGGGGGAGAGGTGGGGCAGGGCATCAGCAGAGCCTGCAGGGCACAAGGGCTCTGCCTCCTTCCCACCCGGGGCAGGCAGCTGTGCTGTGGGCAGGAGCTGCTCTCGTCCCCTCCTGCTGCCTGCAGCCCCTTCCCTGCAGGCTCCCCACCGAGCTGTGCCTTTGTGTCCTGCCTGGATTCTCACTCTCATTTTTAGCAGGAGAGGACAGAAATTGTTCTGTCCTGGGCCAGTCTGAGCTTCCTTCCCTCCTGGGTGTGCTGCATCCCCTGGGGGTGAGCTGCCTGCTGCTGGAGATCAGCCCAGTGCCCTCTTCCTCCTCCTCCTCAGCCAGGCTGCTGCAGTCAGACCTCCTGCTCCGTAGCCCCCAGCTAGCTGCTGGCCACTGCTGCCTTCCAGGGCAGGCCACAGGCGCTTGGTGGCCTCCCTGGGCTGGTGTCCAGGGCCATGCCAGCTGCTGTGCCTCAGACACCAGCAAACCCAAACCCACTTCGTGCCTCCAGGGGGTCTGCGGCCTGGGGTGGGCTTCAGTTGCCTCACAGCCCCCAAGAGGCTTTCATTCAGCCGCCAGAAGCTCTTCAAGTGGAGTCAGCCAGGGGAAGAGTCTGTGGTGAGCCACAAACATGGCTCCAGCCTGAGCCAGGGCTTTGCATCCTGAGCTCCTAATGAGAGTCAGGCCCTGAGAAGTGCTCACACAGCTCCTGGGGCCCTGCTGAGCTCTGCTAATTAGCCTGGCTGGGGCCTTCGGGGCTCGATGAGACCTGGAGAAGCACAACCTCTGCCCCCTCCTCCAAACAGCTGCTGCTCAGCCACAGCTGCACACAGAGGACTGCTCTCAGCCTGCCAAGCACCCAGAGTGGCTCTTCCCCTCCAGCAGCAGCCACCTCCTGAGCTGGGGAGGCTGGGAAGGGTCCCCTGCAGCCCAGGGGCTGTGCTTGCCACCATCGGGGGGTTCTGCAGTCCCTGCTGGTGCTCTGCAGCACGGAAGGCAGGCAGGGGGGGCTGGGCCCTGGGCACTGCTGCTCTCGGGGAGGAGTGGAGGAGCTGCAGCCTGTTCTGCTTTGCTCTTGCCTCACCCTGCCAGGAGTGCTGGTGGGGCCCTGGCCAGTTAGCCCCTCGGACATGTGGGTGGTGGGAAGCAGCCCAGGCTGCCCCTGTGGCTGCTGCCTCTGCCTGTCACAGTCCATCTCAGCAGCATTTCCCTGTGCATCTCATCCAGCTGGGCCTGGCCTGCAGTGCCAAGGCAGAGGAGCTCCTGGTTGATCAGCACAGACCTTGGCAAAACACCCAACCCCAACAGACCCAAATCCAAGAGGGGGAAAAGCCCAACCCAGCCTGAGTGCTGCCTTCAGGAACAAAGAGATCTTTGTGCTGGGTGTCTGGCCAGGCTCTGGATCATGGGATCAGAGACTGGGCTGGGCCTTAGATCATCTGCTGCCAGAGACATCTCCTCCTAGAGCAGGTTGCTCAAGGCTCCTTCCAGCCTGGCTTTGAACACTTTCTGCTTGGAGCCTCCACAGCTCCTCTGACAGCCTGGTCCAGGGCTCAGCACCCTCCTGGGGAGAATCTCTTCCTGATGGCTCAGCTCAGTCCAGCTTCTTCCACCTCTCATCCTGTCACTCCCTGCCTTTGTCCAGAGTCCCTCTCCAGCTCTCCTGGGGCTCCCTTCAAGCCCTGCAAGGCCACCAGAAGGGCTCCCTGGAGCCTTCCCTGCTGCAGGCTGCCCAAGGCCACCTCTGCCAGCCTGGGCTGCCACTGGAGGTTGTCCTGAGCCAGCTGCAGGACCTTGGTGACTTCCATGAGGTTGACTTGGGCCCAGCTCTCCATCCTGTCTGGGTCCCTCTGCATGGATCCCTTCCTCAAGCCTGGAAGTTCTCCTCCCTGCACTCTTAGCAGGGGTCAGGCCCTTCTGCTGCCCTTGGACTTGTGTCCAGCTCCATACCACATCTTGGCCAGAGGGATCTTGGAGTGCTTAGCAGGGTCAGGGCTGCCAGGCTGCTGAGGTCTGTGGGAGCTTGTTCAGTGCCACAGGTGGCTCAGTGAGTTCCTCTGGAGGCAAACAGAAGCTGTTCCTGTGCCCAGAGTAAACTCCTGAGTGCTCTGAACCCAGGAGTTGTTTTGGTTGGCAGAGACCTTTAAGGTCATCAGGTCCAAATGCTCTTCCCTCAGCTCCTCCCCTGCTCTGTGACCCATCGGCCCTGGGTCCTTGTTCCACATCCATCTCTGTGCCCTCGACCTCTGACTCCTGCCCTCAGGGCTCCAGGCCAAGCACCCTGAGGGCTGAGAGCTCTGGCAGAAGCTTCTCAGCCCCCCCCCGGCCTGCATTGCTGGCTGGGGGAAGCTGCTGGGTGCTCAGAGACATCCCAGGGGCTTCAGGCTGAAGGCTCTGCCCCAGGGTTTGTGCTTTCTCGTGGGTGACTCTTCCTGCTGCTGCAGGAGTGGGAACAGAGTCTGCTCAGGCAGCAGCCCCTGGCCGTGTCCTCAGAGGAGCAGCAGCTCCTTGGGCAGCCTGAAGCGTTTGTCTGCTGTCCCCCAGCCTGCTCCTCTCCCTGCTCTGGGGCCTCCTGGAAGGCAGAGTGGGAGGGCAGGAGGCTGCTGTGTGTTCTGCTGTGGTGGTCACCAGTGTCTGTCTGCAGAGATCAAAGCCACGGTAGTGTTCCCTGCCACCCAGAAGCACCTGCACAAGTACCTGCGGCAGGAGGTGTTCCTGGTGCGCGAGAGCTGGCAGGACTACAGGGACATCACTCTGCCCTTCATCCAGCAGCAGGCCCTCAGCCTCCAGGTACAGCCCCCTCCTGCCTCTGCTGCCAGGGGCACCTCCAGGCTCCCCCTTCAGCAGCACAGGCTCTCAGGTGTCTCCTCTGCAGGCCAGGCTGGAAGCAGAAGCAGGAATGCTCTGTCCCTGGCTGCCTGCTGGTTGTGCTCTCAGCTCCACACCACATTACCTGCCTGAGGGACCAGGCCAGGCTGCATGGATGGGCCAATGGCAATGGGATGAGATTCAACGAGGGCCAGGGCTGGGTCCTGCCCTTGGGGCACAACAGCCCCAGGAGGGCTCCAGGCTGGGGCAGAGTGGCTGGAAAGTGCCCAGCAGGAAGGGCCTTGGGGGTGCTGGGTGGCAGCAGCTGAAGGGGAGCCAGGGGGTGCCCAGGTGGGCAAGAAGGGCAGCAGCAGCCTGGCCTGGCTCAGCAGTGGTGTGGGCAGCAGGAGCAGGGCAGGGATTGTGCCCCTGGGCTGGGCACTGCTGAGGCCACCCCTTGAGTGCTGGGTTCAGCTGTGGGCCCTGAGTGGCAGAAGGACATTGAGGAGCTGGAGCAGGGCCAGAGAAGGGCATTGAAGGTGGGGAAGGGTCTGGAGAAGAGGGCTGGGGAGGGGCAGCTGAGGGAGCTGGGGGTGTTGAGGCTGGAGCAGAGGAGGCTGAGAGGAGACCTCATTGCTCTCTGCAGCTCCCTGCCAGGAGCCTGCAGCCAGCTGGGGTTGGGCTCTGCTGCCAAGGAAGAAGGGACAGGAGGAGAGGAAACGGCTTCAGGTTGCCCCAGGGTAGGCTCAGGTTGGCCATGAAGGACAATTTCTGCCCTTTGAGGGTTGCAGAGTCCTGTCCCAGGCTGCCCAGGGCACTGCTGCAGTCCCCATTCCTGGAGGGGTTTGCAGGCCCTGAGATGTGGTGCTGAGGGCCGTGGCTGGGTGGTGCCCTGGCACTGCTGCGTGGCACTGCTGGGTAAGGGTTGCACTGAAAGGTCTTTTCCAACCAGAACAGTTCCATGAGTCACACCTGACCCATTCCTGCTGCTGTCTGCTCTGCTGGACATGTCCCCTCCCTGCTGCCCTCCCTTGGGGTCATCACATTCAGTGATGCTGCAGAGGGCTCCTGTGCCCCTAACCCTCCCTTGCTGTCTCCGTCCCTGTGCCCTCTGGGGCATCCTTCTCCATCTCTGCAGGCCAGCATCAACCTTGGAGCTAACCTGAACGTTCCCTTCTGCAGCTCCCTGGAGGCTCTCCCTGCTGGGACACTTCTCCCCAGCTCCTCCCTGGGCGTTGGTGCTGCTGATGGAGCTCCTCAGGAGTCCCCTGGGGGCAGGGCACAGCTTGTGCCTGCAGTCCTGGGCACAGCTCCCTCCTGGGCTGTGCCTGCAGCTCCTCTGCTGTCCAGCCCGAGGGGGCCTGAGCTGCAGCTGCTGAAGCCCTCAGCGTGCCCTGGCCGCAGGCAGCAGCACCAAGGCCCTTTTGGGTCTGTTTCCCACCGTTTCTGCTCAAGGCCTCATCCAGCCTGGCCTTAAACACCTCCAGGGAGGTTGTGGAGCATAGAAGCACAGAATGGGATCTTTGATCTGTGCTGTGCTCCACAACCTCCCTGGGCAACCTGTGCCAGTCACTCCCCACCCTCCCTCAACAATTTCTTCATCTCCTTTCTCCCTCTCCCAGCCCAAAGCCACTGTCCCTCCTCCTGTCACTCCCAGCCCTTGTCCAGAGTCCCTCCCAGCTCTCCTGCAGCCCCTTCAGGCTGCTCTGGGCTCTCCCAGCAGCCTTCTCCAGGCTGAGCAGCCCCAGCTCTGCCAGCCTGGCCCCATCCCTCACACCTTTTGCCTGCTTCCTTCAGCAGCAGCAGAGCAGTTGAGAGGCCTCCTGGTTGTGCTGTGTTCTGCTCCCTTCCAGCTGAAGGTGATTCCTGCCCGGGTGGCCATCAGGAGTGGCTCCTGAGACAGCACAGTCACTCCTTCACCTCTCTGCTGTGACCAAGCCTTCATCTACCCAGCTCTGGTGAGCAGAAAGGGGAAATGTGAGAGGTGAGAAAGGTCTTGGAGGACCACAGAGGCTTCTGTTTGCTGCTGGAGGCTGCAGAGCCTGGGAGCCCTCGGGAGAACAGCTCTGGAGTGCTGCCAGCCCCTGGGCATGTGTTGGGCTTGTCTTGGAAGCAGCAGCTGATGACCTGCCCAGCACATGAGGCTGCCAAAGTCAGCTCAGCTGAGCAGGGAACTGCTTTAGGGCACCCAGAGCTTGGTGTTTGTGAAAGGGCAGCCAGAAAAGAGCTGCCAAAGGGCAAATTCATTCCCTGCTCAGCTTCCTGCCCTGCTTTGTCTCCAGGGGCACAGGGCACAGACATCTCTCAGCTTCACAGGTTGCATTGGGTGGGGAGGGACCCCCAGAGGGCATCTTGTGCAGCCCCCTGTGGGCAGCAGGGACACCTCCAGCTAGAGCAGGCTGCACAGGGCCTAATTGAGGCTCATCATGAATGTCTCCAGGGATGAGGCCTCGAGCACAACCCAGGGCAGCCTGTGCCAGTCTCAGCACCCTTCTGGGCCAGAACTTCCTCTTGATGTCCAACCTAACTCTGACCTGCTGCAGCTCAAAGTCATTGTCCCTCATCCTGTCCCCACAGGTCATTCTGAACAGTCCCTCCCCAGCCTGCCTCTGGCCCCCTTCAGATACTGAAATGCAGCTCTGAGCTCTGCCTGCAGCCTTCTCCTCTCCAGGCTGCACAGCCTCAGCTCCCTCAGCCTGTGCCCACAGCAGAGCTGCTCCAGCCTCTCATCACCTCTGTGGCCTCCTCTGGACCCTCTGCAGCAGGTCCATGTCCCTCTGGTGCTGAGGTGCCCATGTCTGGCCCCAGCCCTGCAGCTGAGCTCTCCCCAGAGCAGAGCAGAGCACAGGGGCAGGATCTCCTCTCTGCAGCTCTGCCCACGCTGCTGTGGATGCAGCTCAGGCTGCCCTTGGCCTTCTCTGCTGCCAGTGCCCACTGCTGCCTCCTGCCCAGCCTCTCCCCCACAGCACCCCCAAGCCCTTCTCTGCAGGGATAAGTGATGAGCTGAGAGCAGTGGGAAGCATCTTGGCTTTTCCTGTCTCCAAGGTTGAGCTCAAGCATCCCTCCCTGCACCTCCAAAATGCACTTCCTGCTCCAGCTGCAGCATCAGGCTGCCAAGGGAGTGCTCAGGCAGCAGGGAATGGCCACAGCTTGGAGGCTGAAAAGATCCAGGACATCATTTTCCACAACAGGTTTATCTGTGACACACTTTGGTTGCTGCCAGGTGGGCAACCTGAGCTCCCAAGCTGAGTTCCAGCATCCTTCTCTGCACCTTCAAACACTTTGCACTCGAACTTAAGTCTGGTTTAAGGATGGAGCTGCCAAGGGAATCCCCAGCCACAAGAGAATCACAGAATGGTTTAGGTTGGAAGTGACCTCAGAGATCATCCTGTAATGATGGATGATCCAGAATGGCCAAAGCTTGGAGGCTGAAGACCTTCAAACCTCCTTTTCCACACCAGATTTCAGTGTGTAACACTTGGGTTGCTCCCAGGGGACAGGGAAGGGGCACAGCAGCTGGGGCAGTGGATGCTGTGCCCAGCAAACCTTGGGCTGGCTGTAAAGGTGTCCTCAGGGAGAAACCAACCTCCCCTCCTCTGCTCTGCCCTGCCCTGCCCTCTGCAGCATCAGCTTGGAGAAGGTCAGATGGATTCTGTAAGTGCCCCTGGAAAGCACAGCACAAGAGCAGCCTTAGCAACTGCAGCACTCGCCCATGAAGGGTGGGACACATCCAGAGGGACCTGGGCAGGCTGCAGAGCTGGGCTGAGGAGAACCTCAGGAGGTTCAAGAAGGCCAAGGGCAGGATCCTGCTCCTGGGTCAGGGCAACCCTGGGCACCAATCCAGGCTGAGGAGGATGAGGCTGAGAGCAGCCCCACAGGGAAGGGCTTGGGGGTGCTGGGGGGCAGAGGCTGGGCAGGAGCCAGCAGTGGGCACTGGCAGCAGAGAAGGCCAAGGGCAGCCTGGGCTGCATCCACAGCAGCGTGGGCAGAGCTGCAGAGAGGAGATCCTGCCCCTGTGCTCTGCTCTGCTCTGGGGAGAGCTCAGCTGCAGGGCTGGGGCCAGACATGGGCACCTCAGCACCAGAGGGACATGGACCTGCTGCAGAGGGTCCAGAGGAGGCCACAGAGGTGATGAGAGGCTGGAGCAGCTGTGCTGTGGGCACAGGCTGAGGGAGCTGAGGCTGTGCAGCCTGGAGAGGAGAAGGCTGCAGGCAGAGCTCAGAGCTGCTGCCAGCCCTGCAGGGGCTCCAAGCAGGCTGCAGAGGGACTGTGCCCAAAGGCCTGCAGGGACAGGAGCAGGGCAATGGTTTGGGAGGAGAGCAGAGCAGACTGAGATTGGATGTGAGGAACAAGTTCTGCAGCAGGAGGCTGCTGGGAGCCTGCAGCAGGTTGCCCAGGGAGGTGGTTGAGGCCCCAGGCCTGGAGACATCCCAGGTGAGGCTGGGCAGGGCTGTGGGCAGCCTGCTCTGGTGGAGCTGTGCCTGCTGGCTGCAGGGGTGGGCTGGGGGAGCTGTGGAGGTCCCTTCCAGCCCTAACCTGTGTTACTGTTTGCCGTGGCTGACACTCTGGGTGCTGCATTGCTCTGCCGGAGGAGCTGGTGGGAGGTAACCAGAGCAGGGACCAGAGGCAGTCTGGGGTCTGAAGCTTGAGCTGTGGAGGAAGAGGAGCCAGGAGCTGTTTTCCAAGCAGCCAGGAAGGCAGGGGGTGTGCACTGCCCGGGCAAGCAGACCTGGCTCTGCTGCCAGCAGCTGGAGCCACATCCAGCCTCAAGCTGGCAGGAGCTCTGCTTCTTGCTTTTGGAAGGCAGCAGCTTCCCAGCCCAGTTCCCAGCCCTAGCTGGAGAGCTCTCAGTGCAGCCTGGGAGGTAAGAAGTTGGGCTGTGGGGTGTTTGGTGCCTGCAGCAGCTCTGTCCCCAGCCCATTGAGGCAGCCAGAGCTGGGTTAGGGCTGCTGGAGTTATCTCCAAATCCTCTTAGGGGCTGAGTGCAGCTCTGCTGGGCTGAGCCAGCTCTGCCCACTGCCCTCAGCTCCAGCTGTAGCTGGTTCCTCATGCCCGAGGGGGAAGCCTTTCCTGGGGCAGGCAGTGGGCTTGGGGCACCTGCATGCTGCTGCTGTGCTCACTGTAGCCTGGAGGCTCTTGGTGGAGCCCTTCTGTGGGTAACTGACCAAGGACCTGCCAGGCCATGAGGAGATTTGGGCAAAAGCAAGGGCTTGGGGTGGGGCTTTTTAGATTTTGGTTAGAGTCAGAGAATGATTTTGGTTGGAAAAGGCCTCAAAGATCACTTGAGTCCAACCCTGCCCAGGCTGGGCTCAGCCATGGCCCTCAGCACAGCTCTGCTGCTGAAACCCCTCCAGGGATGGGCATTCAGCCACCCCTGGGCAGCCTGGGCCAGGCTTTGAGAGCCTTTTCAGCAGGTTTAGGTTGGATATGAGAAGGAACTTCCTCCCCTGGGACAACCTGAGGCCATTTCCTCTTGCCTGTTCCTTGTTCCTTAGCAGCAGAGCCCAACCCCAGCTGGCTGCAGGCTCCTGGCAGGGAGCTGCAGAGAGCAATGAGGTCTCCTCTCAGCCTCCTCTGCTCCAGCCTCAACACCCCCAGCTCCCTCAGCTGCCCCTCCCCAGCACTCTTCTCCAGACCCTTCCCCACCTTCAATGCCCTTCTCTGGCCCTGCTCCAGCTCCTCAGTGTGCTTCTGCCCTCCTGCACCTCCACTCCTGGGCTCAGCGCTGGACCCCTGGGTGTCAGAAGAGCCCAGGCTAAGAGCAGTGCAGTAACCCAGGGCTGGAGTCCCTGTGCTGGGAGGCTCTCTGCTGTCCCTGAGCTGTGCTTCTCTTGCAGTGGGTGTACAACATCCTGGAGAAGAAGGCTGAGGCTGAGCGAATTGTCCACGAGAACCCAGACCCCTGCAGCGGCTTCGTGCTGCTCCCGGACTTCAAATGGGACCAGAGCCAGGTTGGTTTGCTGCTGCCTGTCCTTGAGGGAAGGCTGCTGCCTGGGGGCAATGGCTTGGCTTGGAAGGGGCCTCCACAGCTCCCCCAGCCCACCCCTGCAGCCAGCAGGCACAGCTCCACCAGAGCAGGCTGCCCACAGCCCTGCCCAGCCTCACCTGGGATGTCTCCAGGCCTGGGGCCTCAACCACCTCCCTGGGCAACCTGTTGCAGGCTCCCAGCAGCCTCCTGCTGCAGAACTTGTTCCTCACATCCAATCTCAGTCTGCTCTGCTCTCCTCCCAAACCATTGCCCTGCTCCTGTCCCTGCAGGCCTTTGGGCACAGTCCCTCTGCAGCCTGCTTGGAGCCCCTGCAGGGCTGCCAGCAGCTCTGAGCTCTGCCTGCAGCCTTCTCCTCTCCAGGCTGCACAGCCTCAGCTCCCTCAGCCTGTGCCCACAGCACAGCTGCTCCAGCCTCTCATCACCTCTGTGGCCTCCTCTGGACCCTCTGCAGCAGGTCCATGTCCCTCTGGTGCTGAGGTGCCCATGTCTGGCCCCAGCCCTGCAGCTGAGCTCTCCCCAGAGCAGAGCAGAGCACAGGGGCAGGATCTCCTCTCTGCAGCTCTGCCCACGCTGCTGTGGATGCAGCCCAGGCTGCCCTTGGCCTTCTCTGCTGCCAGTGCCCACTGCTGGCTCCTGCCCAGCCTCTGCCCCCCAGCACCCCCAAGCCCTTCCCTGTGGGGCTGCTCTCAGCCTCATCCTCCTCAGCCTGGATTGGTGCCCAGGGTTGCCCTGACCCAGGAGCAGGATCCTGCCCTTGGCCTTCTTGAACCTCCTGAGGTTCTCCTCAGCCCAGCTCTGCAGCCTGCCCAGGTCCCTCTGGATGTGTCTCATCCTCTTCTTCACTCTTACCAACCTCACCTGCCAGCTTGGTGCCACCTGCAGCCCTGCTGAGGGTACCCTGTGCCACTCAGCCCGAGGGAACATTCCCCTCCCACTGCTGCTCCCCTCCATGGCAGTGTGAGGAGGGAGCTGTGTCCTTCCCCTGCACACCTCCAGCAGCTGATGCTCCTGGGGAGGTCTTTCTGGGGTTCAGAGCCTGGGCTGGGGGCTGGGTTTGGAGCTTCTCTTAGCTTCCTCAGCCCAGAGGCTGCTGAGAAGGGCTTGTCCCCAGCTCCAGCTGCTCAGCTTGCTTGGCCTTGGGGCTTTTAGCCCCTTGCAAGGCTCAGCTTTAGGTTCAGCCCAGGCAGCTGTTGGCCTTGGGTCACTGCACTCAGCTCCTGCAACACAACCTGCAGCAGATTGCCCCCAGCTTGGGAGCAGTGAGCACAGCTCAGGCTGTGCAACCCTGTACTGAATGGCTCAGTACTGCCTGCTCCCTGCCCTGCTTTGCTTCTGGGGCTGCTGAGCTCCACACTTGCACCCCTTCAGCTCCCCGGAAAGGCCCCCTTGGTGCTTCTGATCCTCCCAGTGCCTCTGCAGGTGGCAGGGAGGGGCAGTGTCCTGTGCTGGAAGGTTAGAAATGGAACTGAAGGCATTTAAAATAACCCAGAGTGGGGCTGGGGCTGGAAATAAGCCTCATGGCACCAAGGAGCTGGGGTGTTATGCTAGGAGCCTCTGTCTGGTGCTGAGTCCCCTTGGGGAGCACAGGTAGGGCACTGCAGGGTGGGCTCCAGCAATTCCTTGCCACGGCACAGGGGCTGGCAGTGCCAGGAGGAGGGACAGTGGCTTGGAGCTGGGAGAGTGCAAGTTGAGAGTGGAGATGAGGAGGAAACTGTTGGCAGTGAGGGTGGGAAGAGACTGGCACAGGCTGCCCAGGGAGGTTGTGGGGCACAGAATGGGATCTTTGATTCTGTGCTTCTGAGCTCCACAACCTCCCTGGAGAGATGTTCCAGGCCAGGCTGGAGGAGCCTCGAGGGACCTGTGCTGGTGGGAGGTGTCCCTGCCCATGGCAGGGGGGTGGCACTGGCTGATCTCATCAGGCTGGGGTGGGGTCAACTCGGATTTTTGGGACAGAGAACCCTTGGAGCTGTCCCAACACCACTCTGCCTCCTTCAGGGCCTTCTGCTTTGGAGGTGGCAACGTTTAGAGCTCCAAAAGGGGCACCAGGCTGCCCCTTGCCCTGCTCTGGGCGAAGCCTTGCTCCTCACTCACAGCAACAGGGCTGCAGCTCAGTGGGCTGAGCGGGGGGGGGGCTCAGTGGGCTGAGGGTGGGGGGGCAGAGTGGGCTAAAAATGAGGGGAAATGGGCTAAAGAAGTTGACTCCAAGCTTGGGCAGGGAGTGCTTGGATTTGTCTTCAGGAGAGGCCTCCCTGTGCTGCTGCCACCTCTTAGCCTGCTGGCAGACAGCAGGGAGGTCCTTTGCATGGAGACAGCAGCTCCTGCTGCCAGGGCTGCAGTGCCCTATGCTGCTGCTGCTGCTGCCCAGCCTGCACAGTGCTCTGTGCTGCTGCTGCTGCTGCTGCTGCTGCCCAGCCTGCAGAGGGCTCTGTGCTGCTGCTGCTGCCCAGCCTGCAGTGCTCTGTGCTGCTGCTGCTGCCCAGCCTGCAGTGTTCTGAGCTGCTGCTGCTGCCCAGCCTGCAGAGTGCTCTGTGCTGCTGCTGCTGCCCAGCCTGCAGTGCTCTGTGCTGCTTTCTTGCTCTCTGCCGTTTTCTGCTGTGGTTTCTTTCCTCCCCTGCCCCCAGCCAGCTCCCAGCCCGCAGCAGCCCCGAGGCGTTGCCTGCAGCTCTGTCCAGGCTGACATCACCCAGGGCCTTCCTAGCCCCAGGCTTGTTTGTCTGCAGCAGCAACGTGCAGATGTTGTCCTCGGGAGCAGAGCTGCTGCCTTCTCCTCCCTGGTCCAAAGGAACCAGCTCATGCTCCAGCTTTGTCCAGAGCTCTGCACCAGCTCCTGTGGGAATCAGTCCAAACCCTCAGGCACCACACTGCTGCCTGCCTCAAACTGCAGCCTCCTGGGTCCTGGTAGCCTCAAAGCACAAAGTTCTGCTTCCAAAGAGCCATTTGGGTTCCTCCCAGCCCTGACATCTGGGCCTCAGATATCCTGGATCAGAGAAGGCATTGGGTTGGAAGGGACCCTTGAAGGCCATCTTGTGTCACTCCCAGGTGACCTCAGGAGGGTCAAATTGTCCAGCTCCCAGGTGACTCTAGAAGGTCATCTTGTCCAAGAGGACCTCAAGAAGGTCATTTTGTGGTGTCTGTCTCAGGAAGGTCCTCCCTGAGCTGCAGGAGCTGGGACTTGGATTTCCTCTCTTGCTTTCCAAACCAACGATCCACAACCTCAGGCCTTGGTAGACACTGGCTGGAGAAGTGCTCTGGGAGGTGCTGAGTGACCTCTGTGACTGTGCTGAGGGCGTCCAGGGACCAGTCAGCTCCTGAAAACCATCCCTGATGGAACTGGTGTGACTGGGAGGTGGTTGGGTGCTTGCCCAGTGGAGCTGAGTGGGTCTCAGCAGCATTGCCTCGTGAGTCCTGAGCTGAGCATGGAGATCAGCTCTTGGCTTGCTCAGCAGGAGGGGCACAGCCTGGCATGGTGTCTGCCTGGGGGGGCTGGCAGGGGCCTCAGTGTCTCCCCAGCCCAGAGCTCTTCCAGCAGCCTCAGTCTGCACTGGGCTCAGGGAGGTGTGAAGGTGCCAAGGCAGCAGCTGGGCCACCTGTGTGGCACCAACGTGCTGGTCCTTGGCCTGCATTTCACAGCTTGCATTGGGTTGGAAGGGACCCTCCGAGGGCATCTCGTGTGACCCCCTGCAGGCAGCAGGGACACCTCCAGATAGAGCAGGCTGCCAGGGCCACATCCACTCTGCTCTTATATCCCCAGGGATGCCTTTGGAGCTGAGGAGATCTTTGTGTTGGGCTGAAACTGCCCTGAGCTGTCTGCTCCTGCACAAACCCCAATCTGTCCTTAAGGCACTGAACTTGGGAGAGACCTTTATGAGCAGCACTGCCCTGGGCAGCCTGGGCCAGGCCTGGGCAACCTTCAAGGGGAAGAAATTGTTCCTCATGGCCAACCTGAACCTCCCCTGGGGCAACCTGAGGCCATTTCCTCTCGTTCCCTGGCAGCAGAGCCCAACCCCAGCTGGCTGCAGGCTCCTGGCAGGGAGCTGCAGAGAGCAATGAGGTCTCCTCTCAGCCTCCTCTGCTCCAGCCTCAACACCCCCAGCTCCCTCAGCTGCCCCTCCCCAGCCCTCTTCTCCAGACCCTTCCCCACCTTCAATGCCCTTCTCTGGCCCTGCTCCAGCTCCTCAGTGTCCTTCTGCCGCTCAGCACTGGACACGTTCAGGTCTCTCCATCAGTGGTGCTTTGAGGTGAGCACATCTCAGGCTGACTTCAGCCCAGCCCTGCCTGGGTTAAGTTGCTCCTTCCAGCGCTGCCTGGGAAGCTGCAGGTGGTGTCTGCTGTCCCTTGTGCCCTTCTGCCTCCTGCTCTCTGCTCACCTTTGCCCCTCTGCTGTCCCTGCAGCTGGATGACCTCTACCTGATCGCCCTGGTGCGGCGCAGGGACCTGCGATCGCTGCGGGACCTGACGGCTGAGCACCTGCCCCTGCTGAGGAACATCCTGACCGAGGGCCAGGTGAGCTCCCAGCCTGCTGCTCTGCTCTGCCCTCTGCCTGGGCACCAGCAGCACACATGGGTCCAGCTGGGGGCAGCTGTTCTGCAGCTGTTCTGGACATCCCCAGCCAGAGCAGGACCTGCAGTGCTGCCAGCCATGGGGCAGCTCCCAGCTCTCTGGGCAGCCTGGCACAGGCTCTCCACACCCTCAGTGCCAAACACTTCTCCCTTCTCTCCACTCTCAAGCTCCCTCTTGCGCTTCCAACCCATCCTCCCTTGGCCTGGCCCAACAGGTCCTGCTCCAAACTCTGTGCCCAGCTTGCTTCAAGCCCTGCAAGGCCACCAGAAGGGCTCCCTGGAGCCTTCTCTGCTGCAGGCTGCCCAAGGCCACCTCTGCCAGCCTGGGCTGCCAGCACAGCCCTGCCAGCACTGCTGTGGCCTCCTCTGGCCCTGCTGCAGCAGGTCCCTGTCTGTGCTGTGCTGAGGGCTCCAGAGCTGCCCCAGCACTGCAGGGGGGTCTCAGCAGGCACAGCAGAGGGGCAGAATCCCCTCCCTGCCCCTGCTGCCCACACTGCTGGGGATCAGCCCAGGGCAGGCTGGGGCTGGGCTGGCAGCGCTCGGGGCTGGCTCCTGTCCAGCTCTGCACCCCCAGCACCCCCAAGTCCTTCTCCCCAGGGCTGCTCTCAGCCCTTCAGCCCCAGCCTGGGCTGCCACTGGAGGTTGTCCTGAGCCAGCTGCAGGACCTGGGCCTTGCCCTTGTTGACCCTCAGCAGGTTCCCTTGGACCCAGCTCTTGAGGTCCCTCTGGATGGATCCTGTCACTGCAGACCTGCTGAGGGTCACTCGATCCCACTCCCTCCTCGTGTTGCTGAGTCCTTTCCAGCCCCTTCAGGCTTCTGTGCCCTGCTGGGGTTTTTCCAGCCCCGTGCTGCAGATGGATGCTGATAGCTGCTGTGCCCTTCAGTGCCCTGGAGATGTGGAAAGTTCTGTGTGCTGGGGCAGGGCAGATGCAGGAGGAGATTGGGCAGGGGCTGAGCTGGGCTGAGTGAGCTGCTGCAGCTTTAATTACAGCAGCTGGTAACAGGAGCCCGGGAGGACAGGGGAAGGGAAACAGGATCCCAGCAGAGAGCACCTCCTGGCATGGTGGGGAGAAGTGGGGCACTGAGGGCATTGCTGTAGCCTTGGAAGCTGAGACCATGGAATTGTGCTTGGAAAAGACCTCAGAGGTCACTTGAGTCCAAACAAGGCTGAGGCTAAGCCATGGCATCACAGCTCTGCCTCTCTGA
This sequence comes from Tricholaema leucomelas, assembly GCA_013400475.1. NCBI lineage: Eukaryota > Metazoa > Chordata > Aves > Piciformes > Lybiidae > Tricholaema lacrymosa > Tricholaema leucomelas. The sequence continues at coordinate 28,983 of WAAF01005048.1, read as the reverse complement.
AACACCTCCGGGGATGGACATTCAGCCACCTCCATGGGCAGCCTGGGACAGGCCTGGACAACCCTTTCAGCCAAAGAGCTTCTTCTCATGTCCAACCTGAACCTCCCCTGAGGCCATTTCCTCTCCTCCTGTCCCTCCTTTCCTGGCAGCAGAGCCCAACCCCAGCTGGCTGCAGGCTCCTGGCAGGGAGCTGCAGAGAGCAATGAGGTCTCCTCTCAGCCTCCTCTGCTCCAGCCTCAACACCCCCAGCTCCCTCAGCTGCCCCTCCCCAGCCCTCTTCTCCAGACCCTTCCCCACCTTCAATGCCCTTCTCTGGCCCTGCTCCAGCTCCTCAATGTCCTTCTGCCACTCAGGGCCCACAGCTGAACCCAGCACTCAAGGGGTGGCCTCAGCAGTGCCCAGCCCAGGGGCACAATCCCTGCCCTGCTCCTGCTGCCCACACCACTGCTGAGCCAGGCCAGGCTGCTGCTGCCCTTCTTGCCCACCTGGGCACCCCCTGGCTCCCCTTCAGCTGCTGCCACCCAGCACCCCCAGGGCCCTTCCTGCTGGGCACTTTCCAGCCACTCTGCCCCAGCCTGGAGCCTTCCTGGGGCTGTTGTGCCCCAAGGGCAGGACCCAGCCCTGGGCCTTGCTGAACCTCATCCCACTGCCCTTGGCCCATCCATGCAGCCTGGCCTGGTCCCTCTGCAGAGCCTCCAACCCTGCAGCAGAGCACAGCCACCCAGCTTGGTGCCATCTGCACACTGCCTGGGGGAGCCTCAATGCCCTCACCCAGAGCATTGCTGAAGACATTAAAGAGACCTGGCCCAGCACTGAGCCCTGGGGACAGCAAGGCCAGGGCAGAGCTTTGTCTGTCCCTCAGTGGGAGGAAGAGGAGGCAGGAATCTCTTCTCCTTTCCCTGTGCCCAGCCCAGGCTCTCCCTGCGGTAGGATCCTGCAATCGATCAGGGTTGGAAGGCACCACAAGGGTCACCTGAAGGCACCACAAGGGTCACCTGAAGGCACCACAAGCATCACCCTGTTGCCTTGAGCAGGAATCCTGTCCCTGCCCTGCCTCCCCAGGGCTCCCTTCTGCCCTCTCTGTGCTCTGCCAGTCCTGACCTGTGCCTCTGTGCCCTCAGGAGGCCATCTCCAGGCGTTTCGGCGTCCCTGGCTGCCAGCTGCGAGTCTACCTGCACTACCAACCCTCCTACTACCACCTGCACGTCCACTTCACCGCCCTGGGCTACGAGGCCGCCGGCAGCGCTGTGGAGAGAGCTCATCTGCTGCCCGATGTCATCGACAACCTCCTGATGGAGCCTTCCTACTACCAGCAGCGAGCCCTGACCTGCCCTCTGCGGGCTGATGAGCCTCTCCTGAAGAAATTCCGGGAGGCTGGAAGGCTCTGAGCTGGGGGGGTGGGGGGGGTCCTTTGCCTGTTTTAAGTTGGTCGGTGGTGGTTTTTTAACCTCGGTTTTGTACAGCCTGTTGCCATGGCAACCACTTAACTGGAGTCAAAGCCTCTCCTGGCATGCTGCCTCGTGGCACCCCCACGCTGCGGCTGGGGAGGGACTGGCACAGGTTTGCCCACCCTTAGAGATCCCCTTCTGTGCTCCACAACCTCCCTAGAGAGGTGTTCAAGGCCAGGCTGGATGAGGCCCTGAGCAGCTTGGGCTGGTGGGAGTTGGCCCTCCCTGATCTCTGAGCTCCCTTCCCCCCGAGCCCTGCTCTGCTTCTGTCCTCTTCAAGGCTCCTTCCAGCCCAACCTTCCATGCCTCTCAGAGCTCTTTGCCAGCCACACTGGTGCCAGGAGGCTCTCTGCATGCCCATCTCCTCCACCCAGAAGCCACCCCCAAAGGCTGGAGGAGATCTCTTGGCCTCAGAAGCTTCACTGCTTTGCCCTGGGTTTACCCCTGCGGCTTTCCCGGGGTAGGGAAAGGTTCTCTGAGGGCTTTTTTATCCCAAATAAAAGACTACAGGAGATTTTCATCCTCCCTCCTGACCACTCCAGCCCTGCTGCCTCAGCTGCAAGCCCCAGAGCCATCACCTCTGCCCTGCTAATTAGTCATGCATCCGGCTTAATTGAGCTGCGGAGGGCAGCCCCTCCCTGCTGCAGGCATTGCCAACCTCCCCTGCAGTCCTCGGAGCTGCTCCTGCTGCTGCCAATTGGTGGCAGGGAAGGGCTGTGGCTGCCTTCCTGGGTGCTGGCTGAGAGCCTCCTCAGCCCTCCAGCTCCCTGGAGCCTTCCTCCCTGCGAGGCACCGACAGCTTCCTCGCAGCAGGGCCTGCTCGGAGCTGCCTGCCGGCTGGGGCAGCCTCACTCCGCGAGCAGAGGCAGCCTGGATCCACCTCTGGCCACCAGCCTCTGAAAACTTCATGAGGCCTTGGTGCCAGGAAGGGTTTCTGGTTTCTGCCCAGCCAGGGCTGGCACTGCAGCCTGGCTGCTCCCCCAGGGCTTGGCTTTGCCACGCAGCCGGGTCAGAGAGGGGCGTTTGGGGCTGGGGAGGACTGAGGGCAGCTGTGCTTTGGTGCCTGCTGGGGTGGGCAGGAGCCAGCTGAGGACCCAGCACCAGCAGAACCATAGAATGGTTTAGGTTGGAAGGGAGCTCAAGGATCATCCAGCTCCAACCCCCTGCCATAGGCAGGGACACCTCCCACTAGAGCAGGCTGCTCAAGGCCTCATCCAGCCTGGCCTTGAACACCTCCAGGGAGGTTGTGGAGCACAGAAGCACCCAATGTGATCTCTGATCACATTGGGTGCTTCTGTGCTCCACAACCTCCCT